>OU343224.1:64377130-64586015 GCA_910596185.1 Chrysanthemum makinoi
TTCTTCCTTGGAGTAGGTTTCTTTGGACCTTTCCTTGACTTCTCTCAGCGGCTATTGCACTTCCAAAGACTTCCTTCGGTTCGAAAGTATGGTTCCTTATTTTCTACCCGAGATGACCACAACTTTTCCTCTCTCGTGCACCAAGTACTTGATACCTTTTGTATGTTTCTGCTTTTTGATTTCATTAGTCGGCGTGATCAGCAAAAGACGCGACCTTTGTTTCTTTGTTGTCGCATTCCTTGATTCCGCGAGCAGTGATAGGTTCTTCAACACGCCGCTGATTGTCGTAATACTGGTGCCTCTTCTGGGGAATATCGAGATTAAGTCCAAGTGCCTTCCTCGACCAAAAAGCTTTGTGTATCCCATATAGGAATCTTTTGAGCCAAGTTTCTTGTGAAATGTCATCATGTCATCCCATATCGCTACTTCATTTCAATGTCCTTCTTATGATCAATGACTGTGAAGACTTGCGCCCATGAGCTCAGGGATGCTCCATATCAACCGGCCACGACTCAAAAACCGTGACTTAGTGATGAGATGAGATGCAGAGTGTTCTCCACCGCTGAGGAATGTTCTTAGCTCCACGTGAGAGCTTTAGAATAATTCCCTCGCGCCCATCATAGCCCAATATCAAGTAGAAAATTGTAGAACCTGCTTCTTCAAAAGAGGTGTGGCAAAGAAGTCGGTTAAGCATTTACGCCTCAATAATGAGAAGATGTCCGTAAGTCCAAGGAGTGATGGTGACTTGTTGGTGATTAAGTGTCATCGCCACTAACTTTGACAAAGTGATCCTCCATGATAGTCCCAGAATTGTTGAATGTAGATTTCGGCATCAGTAGCAGAGTGTGAGAGCATGTTCCGTAGGGATGATTCCTTAGAATATCCACAAAGAATGAGACGAAGATTTGAAAGCATGTGAGGGTGTCAAAATCAACCCTAAGGTTGTTCTTTCCAATCTTTTTCGGATAGCCATTTGGAAGATATCAAAGAATAGTGAGAACCTCGTGCGCATCCACATTCATTTGAGCACCATGTCGGGATCCTAAATAACATTAGCCAAAAGAACCAACATATCGAAAAGACATAATGTTAGTCAACGTAAGGTCTTATTGTCTAGTTATTGAATGTAAAGTGTCAATGATTGTTACGAGTCCTAAGTCACTTGTTTGTCCAATAGTCCAATGACGCCGTGAAATGTTTCGTGAGTTAGTTAACTTTAAGTTTTAAAGTTTATGTTATCACTTATTATTGTTCACACAACATATCAAACGATTAAGTTTATTAGTGACATTATTGGATTCGTGACTTTATGATTAGTTTATTTACAAGTTTGTACACAAAGAATAACATAATGCCGCATACCAAAGCTTACGCGTAGGATCCTAACTTACGCGTAGGAAAAGCGACCTTTATGCAGCTTACGCCAGAGGCGATATAAACCTTACGCCGTAAGGCTTACTCGTAAGAGTAGACCTTATGCGTAGAGGTCATCAGTTACGCATATCCTTCACAGATACGCCAGAGTCCCATTGTAGAACCTTATTATGCAGGGACGCTATGCGAAGATTACTCTTACGCTATACCTCTACGCCGAAGGTGATCCTTATGCAGAGATCAAATGACCTTGATTCTGAAGCTTAATGCAGTAGCAAGCCCTAAATAAATCATCAATCATCAATCTAACACAATATTCATTCTAAAACAAATCATGGCATGAAACTTGTTAAACATTTATGCTTAGAAACACATACGTAGAGGTCAAAACCCTAAGGGTTATGAATTACGATAAGAGTTTTAACCATAGGATTAGCACCCATCAACCTGTAGGTCATGGATGTTATGAGAGTCTAATAACAAGTTATAACATCTAAATCGGGGTGAATCAAAAATACCCAAACTCAAGAACATTAAACCCTAATTCCTAATTCTAATTCTTAATTAGTGTTTCGGGTTATAGGGCCCGATCATTAATTCAACATGATATGAACATCACACAACAATCTTTTTGACCATAAACCTTCACATTTGAAAAATACCCAATCGACTTAAGAACCCCAATTTTTCAAAACCTTCAATTGTTTCGGTGGATTTAGAGGATAAAATTAGTATCATTGATGTTAAAACATGTTTTGACACAACTTTTAACCAAAAACACCCATTCTGATTATGAGTTCATACGCTTATGAGAACACAAAATCAATCATAGACAAGATTTGACCGCTGGATTCGGTGTAAAAATCAAAACCTATGTTTGTAAAACATGTTAAGACATGAAACAACTTACAAATTGATGATCAAAACACTGATTTCAAATGATTCTAGGCGAGGATTTTTTGGTGTAAGTAATAAATGTGATGAAATAGTTAGGTGGGAGGTGTTTTTTATTAAAAGTAACTTTAACTTTTGGCTTTTGGTCCCTCCACCTTTTCCTTTTTCATACAAAGCCATTTAACTTCCATTTTGGTTACCAAACAAAGATTTTAAGAACGAAACTTTGACTACACTCCCCTCACTTAAGAAAATGATGAAAGGTTATAAATTTTAGTCCGAGGAGTGTGCTTTGAACCGTAAAAGTTTACCACCATTGATAAAAGAAACAACCTGATATGATAACATGCAAGTACACCGATGTTTTGAAACTGCTATATATATTTTCTCCCTCAACACTTGATCTAAAAATACTAAATTTTGAAAGATTATAGTGTTGACGGAAGAAATGTACTTGCTATGTTGAAAGAAAAATAGATTAGAAGAATATTTTGTTGTTTTATAAGATTTTATATTTTTGTATTTTGTTTTTGAAAAAAACTATTTACAAAAGAGATTTTGGTGTTTGACAGTGTTTTTAAGATGCTTTAGGAGGTCATCCAATTCCTCTTGAGTCAAACACCTCATACCAATCCGATGGACCAACTCATTAAACCTAGCAGGAGGCAAGGCTTTGTGGAAGATCCGCCAATTGGTATCTCACCCACAAATATAATTCAACAAGACTGTTCCATGATCCTTGATGAAATGATATCAAGATCGATGTGCTTTGATTTCGAAAGTGCTGAACCGAAGTTGCACGAGATCGCAATGGCACTCGATTGTCGCAAAGACATCGGATTCTCATCAAATACGTAACCATAGTCTTTGAGTTGTGTTCTCATCCAGATGACTTGAGCACAACACGCCGAAATGGCTACATATTCTCGCTTCTGAGGACACGATGTACAATCCTCGCTTCTTCATTGCCATGACACCGCTTTATCACCAAGAAATTGTAAAGCTCCCCGTGCTTTTCCGTGAGTCTAAGCATCCCGCGCGTCACCCCAAAGCGTATTAGTTCAAAACCGAATCCTTCGGATACCGGATCCCCAAATTAATGGTTCCCTTGATGTATCGGAGGATTCTTTTAGCCTTAAAGAGGTGGGTTTCAGCTTGGTCATGACCGATAACGAGAGCAGATATACAAAAGACAATATCAAGTCCGCTAGCTGTTAGATACATGAGAGACCCAATAATACTACTGTATTTTGTAGGGTCCACCAATTTCCCATGTAAATCGCCTCTAGCTTCTTTATGAGCCATTTGTGTGGCATAGGTGTCACAGTTTTCATTCCAAATTTGTTTAACAATTCAAGGGCATATTTGGACTGACTCAAGAAAATACCACGGGGTGATTGATGAACTTGCAGTCCTAGAAAGAACGTGAGTTCACCCATCATGGACATTTCAAAAATTTTCTTCATTAGTTTTGCAAAAGCGATTGAAAACTTTTTATGTGTAGACCCAAAATGATGTCATCCACGTAAATTTGAACAATTAAGATATGTGCCCCGTGATATTGTATAAAAAGAGTGGGTCAACCGAACCTTTGGTGAAATTATTAGCAATGAGGAAAGATGATAGCTTATCGCACCATGCCCGAGGAGCTTGTTTGAGACCATACGAGCTTTGTTCGGTAGACGGATTCGAAACTCGTGATCAACGAATCCATCCGGTTACGACATAAACCGCTTTTTGTCCATAGAAACGCAGTTTTGACATCCATCCATAGACCATATTCATATGAGTTAATGCGAAATATCCAATGTCCTCAAGACGAGCGCGACCGAAAAGATTCTTCAAAGTCTATTCTCTTCGACGATAACCTTAGCACTAGACGTGACTTGTTTCGATAACATTTCCTTCAGCATCCAATTTGTTTTTCCAAATCCATTTGAGACCAATGACGTAGCCCCCTGTTGGTCTTTCAACCAGTTGCCATACTTCAAGACGTTTGAATTGGTTGAGTTCTTCTTGCATGGATTCAATCCATTGTCTTTTGTCATTGCGTCTTTGATGTTTTTAGGTTCAGATTGGCATAAGGAGTGCATAAATGCAATGTTCACCGTCTCGTGTGAAGACGCTTTCCGTAACGATCGTTGATTTCGGTTGCCAATAATGTTTTCCAGAGGATGGTCTTTGTCCATCTATGTGTGGAGGGTTGATGTTGGTATACATTGTGCGATTCTGAGGATTCAAATGGTTTGTTGAAGATTCCGCGACATCAAAGTAGCCTCATTAGCAAACGGGTTAAAGAACGATTTGGATCAAAATCTGCAGTGGGGGTACTTCATTCGAACATCATCACCGTTCATCATTGTTGGAAGCGGTTTGTTCAACTGCTGTGTTGGAGTCAACTGGTGGTGCTTCTTCAACCGTAGTTGTAGAGTGTGTATCGTATAAGAGTATTATCAGTTGAGCAGCGGAAACAAGTGGATACACCTGGAGCACGCTCATCAATATCGCCACTCAACAAATGGAGCAAATAACCTTTCCATTTGTTGACGAGTAAGTCGGGGCTTTGTTCAAATGATGGGGTTTGGGGAAGTTTAAGCGGTTGTGTCCGGTTCCAAGTTATACTCGAAGCCATTTCGTAAGTTCATCAAAATGAGCATGAATCGTTTCCATAACCTCCTTTGGTCGACGATTCCAGATTCGGAAACCTTTAGAATTATCACAATATCCTATAAAGACTCCAATGTCAGCTTTGGCTTTGAGCTTTCCAAAGTCATCACGATCATTATAGCAAAGAGATCCAAATACATGAAAGTGTTTGAGATTCGTTTTCATTGTGGACAAGCTCAAAAGGTGTTTTGTTGTGGCTTTGTAATCATAGAACTTTTGAGTATAGCATGCAGATACACTTCTGCCCATAAGTAACTGAAGTTTAGCATTGATTAACATTGTTCTTGCAGCTTCCACTAACGTTCGGTTTCGTCTTTCAACAACTCCGTTTTGTTCGTGTGTACGGCAATAGATGTCCGATGTCAATTCCCACTTTCTCATAAATTCACGAAGAGGTTTAACAAACAAAGGCTTCCATCTGCTCTGATTAGTCGAACTGTTTCAGATGAACTTGTATTTTCGTGAGAAAGGTGATGATCATCTGTGGAGCTTGATCTTTGCTTACAAGAAAGTAGACCCAAGTCCAGCGTGAATAGTCATCAACAATTACTAAGATGTAGCGTTTGCCATTGATCGCTTGCACGCCAAGATCGGGCCACACAAATCCATGTGAAGAAGATGAAGCACATGTCGAGAGCCGGTTCCACCTTTGAAGGAAAATGAGCACGAGTGCTTTTGCCTTGTTCACAAGCCGAGCAAAGATGATCTTTAGAATACCAAATCGGGAGTCCTTCAACTAGTTTGTGTCGAGCAAGGTTGGTGATGGTTTGAAAGTTTAGATGTGAGAGACGACGGTGCCATAGCCCGGATTTTGTTGATGTTGCCTTTGAAAGTAAGCAGATGGGAGAAGAAGCAACCATGTCTTGCATAGAGATAGTGTAAAGACTTGAATTACGCGAGCCTGACATAAGATCGTTTCCTTGTAGATCACTTAATGAAACAAGTTTCTCCCTGAAAGCAACCTCCAAATCTCCATCAGAATGACCTCCGAAAACAGATTGTGACCGAGGCCTTCCACATAATAAACCCCGCTAATTTCGATGTTCCCATTGATATAGTCTCAGAGCCCATGATAGCCGCTGGTGATCATTCCCGAACGACAAAGGCAATGAACTTTGCAATAAAGTTTGATAACATTTAAGATTGCCTGTCATGTGTCGGGAACATCCGCTATCAACAATCCAGAGAATGATCTCAGACACCCGTGACATAATGCACGTATACAGATGGATGGAATAGAAGTAGATGTGGAACCCGAAATGTTAGAGGGTTCCGTAGCACTTATAGTAGATATACACACATCAATAGCTTTAGGTATCCACTTAAATCCTAGTGTGTTATATATCCATTTCTGCCATCTCCAACTAGTATTTGCTTTAGTCTTAGTGAATGCACTAGGTGGTACTATATTCCTAGGAGGTGAAACCGAGCCAGGACAACAAAGCGCTTAGAATCTAAAGATGGCGGTCTACCAAGCACATACTTAGAAAGATTAGTGGGCCTAGAGGTATTCCGGTTCTTAGGATTCCTTAAACGAGATGATAGCTTTAGCAACACATTTATCATGACAATCAGAATTCATACTTTTACCACAATTAACACAAGGTGCATCGGATCAATATCAAAAGTGCTTAACGGTTTAGCATTCGTTACATCACTATTTCTATTACATTTGCCGTATAATATCTAGTGGAGCAACGTGAGTCTTATTCATAGTCCTAGGGTGTTCTTCTACTTTAGCATTCCTTATTGATCTTTTCTTAGGTCGCAACTTCCTATTCTTTAATGTAGTGCTCCTAGTCCGTGAAGTGCGGACGCTTGGAAAAGACGCAACTATTCTCGCTTCAAGAGAAGGAAGCACGCTTAGCAACTTGTGATTTGGCAAGAGAGATTCTAGGTTCATGATTACTAAGTGTTACCGGGCTATTCTCTTAATGACGGTAGGCGGAAGTTGTTCATACTTTCCTAACATTTCTCTTAACTTGAAGATAGTGTGATTCAGATCTTGATTTTCAATCTAACATTTCCAAAGAAATGCATAACTTCTTTAGTGTGTGCAAGATAATGATCAAGTTCATTTGATGCTTCATCACGAGTCTTTTGAGTAAATCAAATATGACACCATATTCCTTTTAACTTTTACAAGTTCTTGTTCATATTTTGAGATTTGACACTTAAAAGACACGCTTTGATCATCCAGTTGCTCAATTTTAGGATCAGAAGATTTTGCACGCGAATCGGCGATTTTGTGTTGAAAAGCAAGTTGTTGATCGTGAATATCTTTTTGACACCAATTAAGACGACGTATTGCATTTGAAAGTTCGTTTGACAATCGTTTGTTTTCATCTTTTAAGGACTCGACCAAGCACATTATCGTTTCTCAACATTTACCACGTAATCAACAAAGATCGCAGAGATATAATCAAATGCATATGACAAAGAATTCAATAACATTATGGACATCAGCATAGATGACATCTTCCAAGAGTCGATCAACATCTTTCTCAACAGCTTTTACGCTTAGTGTTAGAAATAGATGTTTCGCTTTTCTCAAAACGACCTTCATCAATCCAAGTTCCTTATGAAAGTCCTTTCCCAAGACAATGCACAACTTTTCAAATTTTTAACATTTGGTAAAAGATTTTTCTCAAAAATGTCTCTTTGTTCTCGCGCCAGAGGCGATTGAAAATGTTGAACTTTGATTTCAGAATGATATTCTATCTCATGTTGCAAAAGTTTTGAGGTCACCATGAAAATGTCAAAATATCTCAAGAATTTTTGATTTTCGTGTTTTGAGTTTACTTCACTGATGGAAGGTAAAGGACCATAAGTTTGTGCATAATCGGGTTTGGGATTAACATTAGAAGACTCGTGTGTTTTTATGATTACCCTTGGTGTGTTAGAAGAATCCGTTGGTGTGACGAAGTGACCGCTTTTGAATAGTTAAAAGGTTTGTTGTAAACAACATTATCTAATTTTGATCGACTCGCCTTCTCTGATCTAATTCCTCTTGACGATGATATTCAACAACACTCATAAATAATTATCAATTTTATATTCTCGACCGGAAACTTGTGATTTGGTTTGAATGCTTTGGTTGAAAGCTTAGGTTTGTAATCGCAAGATTCGTCCATATCCATTTGGATTGGGTTTTAAAGTAAACTTTTCAATGGTTGTGACCGACTCGCCATGTTTGTAAACAACAGTTTTAAACTCTTTAAGTTTGTTTTGCAAGCCGATGATTTCTTCAAGATGATCATCTATTCGCTTCGTTGAATGCTTTTTGTATGCAGAGAACTGTTTTTGACAAGTTAACAACTCAATTTTAGCTTTTGATTTTCCAAGGTGAGAGCGTTAATTTGCTTTATTTTTATGTTCATGTTTGTTCTATTTCGCATAACAAAGCATTCTTCGCTGCTAGATCACGATCTGCCTCTAAATATTTTCGCTTTGATGAGATTTGGCAAAGGTCTTCAAAACCGCTTTCACGCTTTTCTTGAGTTTTGAAAAGTTGAGTTGCTTTTGTAAACATTCAAAATCCTTGGTTAACAGTGCTTTTTTGCTTTTCAAGTCCTGATTAATGGCATGACATTTTTCCACTATGGTCTTGTTGGTCTTGTATTAAACGAGCAAAACTGATGAGGCAAAAGTTCGGCGTGTTCAACGTGAGTCTCAACATGATCATTACTCAGATCCTCAAGTATAACCACGGAGTCAATTTGATTATCAAGGGAAACCGTTTGGTCATCTTGATCGCCAAATATAACTACGGGGTCTAGTTGAAAATCGTCGGAATGAGATGTGGACGACGATTTTGAACATTCTGAGCCTGCCGGATCTGGATGTTGGCGGAGATATGAGATCGAGATAAATATGGTTTGTTCGAGTACCAAAGCCATCATGTCATACACTCGGGCCTGTGTCACTCATGTGTAATCATGCATATTAGCCATCAACATAACACCGTGATTTCCCGCAAGTCCTCCATATCATCATCCGAGTCTACATTTGCCATAAAGCTCGTTCTTTGTCTCGTGAGAGTTCCACCTTCATCCTTAAGAGCCAAAAGAAGAGCCTCTTTGAAATAAGGCCTCTAGTCCTGGCTTTGGGCATGCATTAGCCAGTGTCCCTTCTCATTGCAGTTGTAGCATCGAAGACCATTCAACCCATTCCGAGCATTTCCCTGTTCCACCACTGAGCTCATTGTTATTCCTACCCAAAGATTAAACCCTTGACCACCGCCCATCTCGATGACCATAACCACGATTCAACTTCAACTCGCCCATTGTTCACAACAGCCTTGATTCCTTGTATTAGATGAGGAACGAATACGGTTGTTGGATTTGTTGGTATAACGGCTAAAGGCATTAGCAATCATTGCAAATCCTTGTTGCAAAGGCTTCAACGGATCGGATTCCTCATTAGCTTCACAGACAAGTGCTTGAGCATTGTTGTTGTTGTATGGAACCAATTGAGTTTGTTGAGATTGAGGCCGTGAAGGATCATATGGTGTGATTGTAGCAGTTGGTTGAGTTGCCGGTTGAGGAGAATAACTATTTTGAGCATATAAGGCAAGTTGTTGATTTTCCGGATGTGTAGGTGGAGCAGTTTGAGCACGGAGAAATCCTTCCCTATCAACTTCCTTTCATGAGGCTTCAAGTAATCGTACAACAATCCATATGTAGAATGATGCATGTTCTTCGCTTGACGGAGAAAAATGACATACTTCTCCCATTCAGGACCAAGACTACTTCGGAACTTAGTATTCACTGCAATTCTTGGCATGATGATGTTGTGTTTATCCAAATCATTGATGATGTCCGAAAAACGATGATGATAAGACTCTAGTGTCTCTCCGTGTTCAATCATGAAGTGTTCATAAGCCAAGTAAATTTTGGATTCCAAATCCTCCCGATTGAGTACAGATCCTTCCATAAGAAGATGAATATGATCCCACATTTCCTTTGCAGTCTTTTGAGCATCAACACTTCAAAGAATTTGGTAATCCTAAGAGGATATTCCATTGCAAGTTCATCACCATAGTGTAGAAGTTCTTGAGGATTCAAGTCCAGCAAAGAGTAAATGTTTGTTTGTTCATCTCGTGGAATAGCATTTGGATCTGGGTACAATAACAGAGGCATCTCAAATGGACCTTCCAAGATAACCTTCTTTAAGAACTTTCCATGTGGCTTCTTCAGATCACAAAACCTAAAGAACCTTATCACCCATTGATCGTAGTTTCCCGGAGTGAGCATTGGAGGTCTATCAAGTGATCCAGCCTCATGAATTGATTGTTGGCTGCTTAAAGCTTCACACATCTTTGCAAACCAAGAGGGTTCCTTCATAGTGTTCCTTGATGGATGTTGATTGAATTCATTTGTGTAGGGTTGAACTTGAAGACTTGGTGGTGGTTGAACCATTTGAGGTTGTGGAATTGCAGCAAGTTGTGGAGTATGTTGTTGATTAAATTGTTGTTGATAAATTGCTTGTTGTTGATTCCATTGTTGATGTTGTGGAGTTAGTTGTTGTTGACGTTGAGGATAAGTGTAAGGGAAATAGTTAGAGTATGGTGGTTGTGACATGTTGAAAACTTGTGTTGGTAAAATGGATCTTTGTAGTCGAATGAACCTTTGTTGATGAAGTGTCCTTAGGCGTAGAAATCACAAGAACCAAGTAGCACTTATGCGTAAAAACACCAAAGTTACGCGAAACAATGAGGAGTTACGCAGAGATTTAGCTTACGCCGTAGAAGTAGGAAAAGCGAAAGTTATGCGAGACACAAAGAAGGAGAAAGTTAGGCGAGGATTATCTTATGCGTGACTAGGCTTAGGCTTAAGAAGAATCTTATGCGAGGATTTCTTGCGCTGCTTATGCTTATGCGTAATTTTAGGTTTTATCCCAAATGATCTTTTACACTTCACAAAGGCAAAAGATATCCAAAGTCGACGTATTTTCAGGCTTATCCAAGCAAGAAAACACGGAGTAAACCTCGAAACAGAAGATCAAACCAAGGATAACCTTACGCGTAGTTTTAGGGTTTTATACGCGAGGATTACTCGAAAATGATAATGCCCAAAGATGTTTCTAAACCATGTGATGAAATAGCTTCAATAACACCAAAAGACACAAAAGTGTGAAACTTGATTATCTAAAGCTCTTAAAACAGCGAGGTTGAAACCCTCGTATAAAAAATAGTTTAAAAACCACGATCCACGCATAAAGTTTGAAACTTTTGCCAAAAACAAGTATTTTAACACCTTAAAACGTTGAAAGTACAAGAATCTTGGATTCAAAAGTGTAAAAATACGTTTTAAGCGAAACCAGTATCAAACTACGCTTACGTAAGACTAAGAACAAAAAACTTCAAAACAAAAACGTTCACCCAACTAGTTGGCGATTGATACCACCGTTAGGTCACTAGATTTACAAACACAAGCTTATAAGAAAGAGATAGAGGCGATGAACAATACACACACAAACACACACAATATAAGCTATAGATTAAGGCGGAGAGTATGTGAAATATGCATTGAACAACCAACCTCAAGTGAGGGTTATTACATAGTATTTATAGGAGGGAAGCTAGGGCAACACTCCTAGTCCCTTCCTTTCTCCTATGGCTTGGGCCTAAGCCTTCCTCTACATAAGCTTAGGCTAATAACAAACATAAAGGCCATAATTAAGCTACCTATTACATATTAATTACTAACACTTGATTATAAATTAGGAGTGATTCCAAATAAGACCTTTTGCTTGGATGACTTGTGTGTTTCTGCGGATCTCGCCTAGAGAAGGGACCTATATGAGAATCACAATAGAAAGAAGAACAACTCTTCTGATCAAGTGATCTTTGTTAGAAGAGTGTAAGAATATATGAGAGAGTTAGTAAGAAGAGGGGTGAAGAGAAATGATGAAATGGCTCTCTATTTATAGGCAAAATCCTGCCACCAAGAAGACGGATCCCACCGGATCCTCCTTTTGGGAAAAGGTCCGAAAACACCGTAATCCAGCCTCCCTTTGCCATGGGTTTTAAGCAGGTCATGGGTCAGGGTTATGGTCATCCAGTTTCATTAGATATTAATGTATCTAATAGATGCAAATGCATCTAGTCAAATGGATATGGGTCAATACCGTAAGGTGGATATGCCCATGGGTTGTGATTACAAACAATTGTAATACTATTTGTAAATTCTTTACAAAAATAACATGTATCCTTATAATTTTACTTATGATAACATATATTTGTTATCAACAAAACACAAAGAGATCGCTAAATATTAATAAACGTTTTACGGTTTATTTGTATTAACAATCTCCCCCTTTTTGTTGATGACAAAACATAAAGTTATGATGAGTAAACTTGAAGATTATGTTTTGAAGTTTCAAGTTTTACTTCTTTTCTCCGCTTTTGTCGTAAAACAAAGTTTACCTACGAAGAAAAAAATGTGGAAAAATAGTCCATCGATCATAACCCCTTTGACGGTAGCTCCCCTAGAATGGGGCCGTGGAGAAAAAAAAAAAAAATCCTTCAAAGAAAAGGTTAGTAGTAACATGCATAAATAATCTTGTGATTGAGAGAACAAGATTGGGAGCCAAGGTATGTAAACAAGGCCAGTAATAAAAACAAATGTTTTAGTGGTATTTATGCCACATACAAGCATGATAAAGTAAGAACAAGACTTGTTCAAAAAGAAAAATGACTCAAAAGGAAAATACTAAAAGTAATAAAAATGATTCCTTCCATGCTTGCATAAGGTTATGGATGGAAGTTTTGGTGAGTAATGATGTTTATGCGATCAAGGATGAGGTTAAGTATGAGTCGCATTTCTTCCCTAATTCTATTGCACATCCCTAGAGTGGATTGGAAATGTCTACAATGTAAGTGATGTGGGTAATGAGTGGAAGTTTTCCGTGACTTTGATTTGTGTGATGGAAGTTGTGGTGGAAAAATTGAAAATATGGATCAAATTGGAATGTTTGAAGTGGTGGTGGAAAAGAACCTAGATGTTCTTGTAACACAATGGGAGCTATAGGTGGTGAGGTTTCAAGGTCTTTGAAAATTATGTTTGGAGAAGTGGGAGGTGTCAAAAAGACTAGTTCTTTTGCTTTGTTTGTTGAGATCTTGTTGGATTCTTAAGGAATTCCAAAGAGTGACCTTAGGTGTGATTGATGGGTGATGAAGTTGCTGTACTTCTTGGTGATGAAGGAGGTGCTATAATGGAAGCATCTTGTGGTGATGAACCATTTGATGATGGTTTGCAACAAAGGTCGAATGCTAATCCGTGTGGTTTTTCTAGATTTGGGTGGTGGTACTTTGGAAGGTGGGAGGACAAAGTTTTGAATTTCTTGAAAGGGGTTGTTTGCTCTAGATGATTCACCTATGTTGAAAGATCTTTGGGTGAAATAATGATGTTTGTTTGTGAAGTTGGGATTTGATGAATATGCAAGCATTTGGGAATCCTATTTAGAGAAAAATAATGCATTGTAATGAATGCGTGACCCAAAATGTGGATTAAAATCTAAAGATTAGATATGGATTTAAGGCATGTGATCATGAGAACACAAGCACTAAATAGCATACTCCAAAATAAATAAAAGAAATGATGAAACTATTGAAGTTTTCATTCAAAGTGAGAAAAAATAGAAGATAAAATTAGCTTCGTCTCACGGATCCACGGATCCTTCCTTCCCTTGAGGGATCCATCCAAAGATTAAGGTCTGGGATCCAGACTCTGTGATTCAGTGCAGCTCAAAAATTTTCCTTTTAGAAACATTTGTGCCTAGTGTGCTTTATAAACCATTTGGAGTTGCGGTTATCTCTAAAAAGAAAAGAAAAATAAACTAGAAGTGAAAAAGCACACTATTATGTGAGATAACCCGAGTGCTCCTAATTCATTGTTGCTTAAATGAATGTACCCGAAAACACATATTAGTTATATCTCCTCTTTAGCATTCAAAAGACATGAGATGCAATGAAAACGGGTTTTTACTTTGTATTAATAATGGAAAAGCGATTTGTCATAAATGTGAGAAATGGCTTTTATAAAAGTGATACGAGAAGAGGTATCCTTTAAGAAATCATTTTGAAAAGAGGTTTCTATGTGTGAATAAACTAAGCGATTTAATTTTTGAAAAGAAAAATATGTATGCAATACGTCTTTGCAATAAAACTTGTCTTGAAAACTAGAGAAAACTATGAATAAGTAAACTTATCTTGGGTTTTTGATCACGAGGTTTATGACCAAGTCTTAAATTAATAGTGTCTCATAATACCTATGGTCTACCCTAGTGCACTAACGGGCAGTGTACCCGGTCGTGTGTAGTGTAGTAAATGGTAAAGCCGAGGTCGTCCCAAGAGCTATGTGTGTTGGATTATTATTAAGTCTAGTGTCACAGAATAATGATGGTTTCAATAGGGATTTAATTAATTAAACTACTAATGCAGAATATTGTAAATAAAAGCAATTAAATGGTAAAGAGAAATCAATAGAGAGAAGTAGTGCCAACCTAGTTAATCATCCTAGCTAGTTATGTCTACGTCTACTTACTTCCATTATTTCCTTGTGGGGTCAAATAGAGAGGACAGCATTTGGTCAATTCAGCGCCTAACCTATTAAAGATGCCACCACATGAGAAACGCTAACCGTCATAAGTCCTCTTGTTCCCAGTCCCCTGCCAAGTCATTAAGTACCGCTACATGCTAGATTCATAATAGTGAGTGCCCGGTCGTTTGGAACTTAGACACTACACCCCCCAATTCTTAAGTTCATCCAAACGAGAGGTGATCACACAAATCGCACAAGTAGAAAGGGTCACGGTCAGTATCTTACCCTTCCCCGTCTCGATCAGCTCACCTAGGGTTAGTTGGTCATATCTCCTAGGCAATTGGCTTCTACCCCATTCAAAACTACAACCAACCAAGGGTGACTACCAATGAACTATGCATGCATACACTTAGAAATAATTGTACGGAAGTAAAGGTAAACGTAAACAAAACAATTTAGGAATCATAACTAGGCTAGCACCAAAGGTGCTTAGCCGCTCATATTAATCATGCAAATCAATTCAATATTCAAAGGCACGAAATACATGAATTGAAAGTAAAAGAAATATAAAATGCTAAATTAAGCTTATCGTAATGGAGTGACTTCTCCCTTAGAAAAAATTCTCAGATGCTCCCAAGATCTGCCTTGAGCTTTTTCCACGTTCTCGAGTGTTGTGTGTGGAATGGGATGATTAGAAATGCTAGAATTCGTGGGGTATTTATAGGCCGACGGTTACGGCAGAATATAGGAGTTACTGTAACTTCTATTTCTTCAGAAATGCACTAGATATGCTAGTTACGAATCCCAATGTATCTTAGTGGTTACGCCATAGTCTTCAATAAACTTCGTTACGCCGTAAGTGATGCGCAGATACTTCGGCGTAGTACCGGGCGTGGAACCTCTTTTTGACCTAATGTAGTTACGCCGTAACCTCTTGATAAGTTGGCATATCGAAGTCACGTGCATTGTAGTTACGGTAATGTGAGAGGAGTTACGCCCGTAACTTCTTCAAAAATAGCATACTGTGATAAATCTTTAGATATGTTTCCATTTCCGCGTCTCTTTAGCTCCAATGCTCGAATTTACCTCGAAAGTGGAAAACAATGGAAAACAAGCGTAAATCCATATAAATGAGATAAATAACGAGCATTATCGGGGGAAATTAACACTTAATATTCAGGACTATTTGATGTTATCAGTTTTGATAATTCCCATATTGCTTGTGAGTTGTGCGTGAAATAGAGATCCTAGACTCAGAAAGAAGAATGCTAGTGTTTACATACCTTGTAGAGTTTAAAAGCAAGTTACGAAGATTGTTCCATGATACAAAGACCAAGACGAAGTAGGTTGAATTGTTCCCGCTTCAACGGTTTGGTGAGGACGTCGGCTATGTTGTCATCGGACGCTACCTTCTCAATAAAGATGTTCCCCTTTTGAACATTGTCTCTTAAGAAGTGATGACGAACTCTATATGCTTTGTACGAGAATACAATACCGGATTCTTGCTTAAATCGATGGCACCTTTGTTGTCACATAGAATGGCTATGTCACTTAGATGAATGTCGTAGTCAACTAACGCTTGTTTCATCCATAGTGCTTGTTGGCATGCCTTACCGGCGGAGACATATTCAGCTTCGGTTGTTGATATTGTTAATGCAGTTTGCTTCTTTGAGAACCAAGATGTTAAACAACATCCCATAAAAGTACATACCCCACTTGTACTTTTTCGGTCAATATAGTCACCTGCATGGTCAGAATGATATATGATTCGGCTGCGAATCAGTTTAATCACACAAGCTGACCACTTGGAATGGTCAACCGTAATAAACTTAAAACAAATTTCGAAAGCAAATGCAATTAAGATCGAGGAGTAGTGTTTCCCGCTAAGTCCCACGAGGTGTGAACACCGTAGTACAAACGAATCTGTGGATCGGTGATATTGAATGGAAAAAGGTTTGTGAATTTGGAATAATTACACCTAAAGAGAAAGTTTATAAATTACAGGGGCTTAAATGCAAATTAAAGAAAATTAAAAAGATAAATTATATTAAATAAACGCTATCACTATTTTTAAAATTGATTAACGTTTAAAACCTAAAATGCGTTTAAATTAAAAACTACGTAACGTACGAAATAAAACGTGAAAATAAAGAGGGAAAATACCTACGGATATGAAAAATACATTTTTACAATCCTAATTATACTAGAAAATTATTAGAAAATTAAAATTATTTTTAAAACTATTTATCTAATTATTATTAATTAAAAACTATTTTTAATTATTTAATAATATCCTAAAATATAAGAAAATATGAAATAAAGCTAGAAAAGTGAAATTATAACTTAGAAAAATCTAAAATATTATAAAACTTATTTTGAAACTGAAAATATATTTTTTATACTTTTTATGTATTTATTATTAATTTAAAACTATTTAAAACTAATTAAAATTAAGAAAAATAACAAATGAACAGTAAAAATAATGAAACTTTACAGGAAAATATAAAATATTATTCTTAATCTAGGAAAAATTAAAAATTATTTTTATGAAGCTTTTCATATTTATTTGTATTAAAGCTATTTAAAAAGGATTAAAACTAGTTTAAAATAAGAAAAATATCAAACAGTGCTGGAAAAATATGAAAAATTCAGGAAAATTCTAAAATATTATTCTAAGTCTATAAAAAATATAAAAACATATGCTTATGTTCAAGATTATGAAACTGTAGTGATAAGCAGTTCTCAATAAGCTACTAGATTAAGCTATAAGCTACCAAATTCAACTAAATGATTAGCAGAGCTAAAGTATACTATAATAAGACTAATGCAACTAATTAATACTACTCTAGACCACTAATGATGCCTTACTAAGATTGAGCTTATGAAATTAATTAAGCAAAACAGTTATTAGGGGGGTACTTTACACATGAATAAGCAATCCTAATAAGCTAAGAGGAAAAACAGATATTGGGACCTAAAGATCACCTAACAGACTACACATGGACCAAAACTGCCTAAGATGAGCTCACATGAGCTTTTGACAAGCTCGCAAGTCGAGAAAACTTTGGTAGCTATGCTCTGGCCGAGCACATAAGTGAATTGATAAGCTTATTTGAAGCCTAAGGAGCCTTTGGAAAATTTCACAAAAATCAATTATAGAAACTAGACCAGTTGAACTTGTTAAATCCACAATATCAAAGGCTTGTGACCAAGGATTAACAAATGAGACCTCAACAAAGATTTGGAAAAACTGGATTTTATGGTTTTTTGACTTTTAAAGACAGAAATGAAAAGTTGACTAATATGAGATTTGAGCTTATGATTCTTACTAATAGTGATGTTTAATGATGAAATGAAGCTAAATGAAGCTTTCCTAAGTTATTCTAAGCCTAACTGCAAGCACTAGCTCTCGAAATCAAACCGACATGCAATTTGGAGCAGATTAAAAGTGATTTTGACTTATGCAGCCTGGGATGCAATTGTATGATCTGAGTGACTCTTATATGCCTAAGTTGGACTAAAGAAACTAGTCTTAACCTCTGAACCAATCTTTAACACATGTAAAGGCTTACAACCAAACAGTACTTAAGGAAATGGACATACAAACTACTTAATAAAGTACTTAGTGCTAATCTATAACATGTTTACTCTATGATCTAACAACTAAATTAGAGCATAAAAATGCAATAATGATGATTGTAACAATCAAATAAGGGCTGAACTACTTATGCCATGAGACAGAAATATAAAGGGAATTCAAGAGCATGTTCAAATCACTTACAAGTGTGCAACCATGATGCAGCTAAACTCAGCACCACATTCAACTATCCTAACTGATATAAACCCCAAATTTCAACTCATTATCACCCCATTTCCAGCTCTGCATCACTAATTCAATCCCACAATTGACTTTTGTTGACTGAGGCAATTTTGAGAGTAAAATCTGAGTGGAAACTTTCTGAGTAAATAATAAGCTAAAGTGAGCTTATTAAAAGTATATATATGGGAACTTATGTGAGCTTATTATCCCTTATCAACTTATAATCACATATATATGAACTTGAAAATTGCATAATATAAATTCGTATTTGGAAACTGAAATTGAATACTTAAAAAGGTTTGTATTACACTGAAAATACATAACAAAATACTTGGAAGCTTAAACATATACTGAAAATTGAAATTACACTAAGTCGACACTACCTAAACTAAAATTACTCTACTCTCTTTTCTTTGCTTTTCTTGATATTTATTGACCTCTTAGAATCCTTGTCGACTGAAACTATCCACTTCAATCCAACCATTGGATCTTCACAATTCATCATAATCGCATATTATGTCATTTTTAGGGAAAAGTCTTTGATAGCAGGTTTTTTGCATTTAATGCAGTTTGTGATGGAGGTGTTGGGGGTTGGATAGACATTTGGGGATAAGGTGGAAAGTGATGGTGATACCACCTGGTATTGGCTGGGGGAGGTGAGAGAAGGAGAAGCAGATCGGGCGGTTTTATTTATTTTTAAAATATGGGCCTAAGTTTTGGACTTGGGGTATTGGGCTTGGGTTGTTTATTAATAAGAGGTCCGTTTGGTTTTGTATATCACAAGGACTAGTTTTGTAATTTGTGCAAAGTGAGGGGCTGGATGTATAAACCTTCCAAAGTTATTCCAAGGGTGAATTTTGCCAAGCTTCAATAGTACAAGGACCTCAATTGATAATTTCCATTTTTACACTTCCGTGGACTAAATCTGCCAAACTTTGAAACTTGAGGGACCAAACATGTAAATTCTCCAAAAGTTCACCATAAGGACCAATGTTGCCATTTATGAATAGTACAAGGTTTATTTTTGATTATTTTCATTTTTTTAAGTTAACCAAGGACCATTATTGACATTATTCAAACTTGAGGGACCTTTTCTGCCATTTGCCCAAAGATTCATTCAAGGATCATTTTTGACAACTTAAATATTTGGACCTTGAATGATATTTTACAAGTTTTAGAATTACAGGGACTAGTTTTGACAACTTTTGAAACTTGGGGGACTAAAACTGCCAATTATGCAAACTTGATACGTTTTTCATCCGATTTTGGTATTTTTGCATTTAAAACACATAAAACACTTATTTGTGATATTTCTATCATTTTAATGCATTTCGAGTGTTTTCGATGTTTTTGCAATTTAAATGGTACAAAATGATGAGTATTTAGACACTCATCAATCCCCCACACTAAGATATTGCTAGTCCCTAGCAATCTTTTATGAAAAAATTAATGGATTTCATCTCTTTACCAAAAGCCATTACTTCTCGAGTAGCCAATTGTTTCAGTTCAAGTAAGAACCTTGGTACAATGATAACCAAATGATTTTGAGCAAATCACCAGCTTTCAACGGATTTGATTTGTCTTTACCATAAGCCATTTGCTTCTGGACTAGCTAACTCTTAGATAAATTATCAATATTATCTTTGGTGAGTCGATTACCAATTATGGCTTTCCAACTGCCTTTACCACAAGCCATAAACTTGCGGGCTAGCCAACTTTTCACTAATTGAAGATATGGTGAGCTGAACACCATACAATTTTGGGCAAATTGCAAGTCACAACGGATTTGAGATATGTTTACCAAGAGCCGCTTTGCTCGTGATTAGCCAATCCTTATGTGTGTTAGACATGGCGACTGATTACCATTTGTGTGTTTAGTACATAGTACTTCCACTCAAAAAAATTTAAAAATTTGGCCATTTTGAGGAAAAAGGGACTAAAAGGGTATATTTATGATCATTCGCTGAAATTTCCCCACACTTAGAAATGAATATTGTCCTCAATATTCAAAGTAACGGCTTGTTATGCCGAAACTTAGAACGTAAAAAGATAACATTACTAGCTAAGTGTAGAAACACAACAATTATTCTCTTTTTTTAATATTTACAATTTTCATTCATTTTTAAGATCTATATACAACATGTGGGGCATCTCCCCACACTAAGGTGGTACACACGGGTGAAAACCCATGTTTAACTATTGTTTTTGATTACCGAGTCGCTAGCTTGACTCGACCCCCAATTAATTTGTTCATGGGGAAGTAAGTGGAAGAGACAATCTCCATCGGACTTTCATTTAAGATGTTTGTATAAACATTGAAGCACGGAAAGTTCCACACCGATGAGATATACATAGAACCGGCTCACAAATGATAAATGAAAATGCTTGGGTCAAAAATAATGTCTTCATTCCCGAAGGAGTGAAGAACAGAGAAGTCACGGATAGGTGAAAAAAGAGAAAGAAAATCATGATAAAAATCTTGACTAACTCATCATCATCAGAAGGAGAATTCATAATAGCATGAATTTCATCATTTAAGCTCAATTGGTCTAGACATATTCCGGGTGTGTCTAGATCAAAGTAGAAGTTATCATACTCCGGTGGAGCTATGATATGAGTGAGTTCACAGGGAGAACCTCAAAGGTGAATGATTCATATTCGGGATTGATTTGAGTGAGTTCACTAGGGAACTCCTCAAAAATGAATGATTCATAATCGGGGAGAGAATTATGAGAATGAGAAGTGGTAATACCATTAATCTTCTCTCCTATATGATCAAAATGGAACGCTTGCAATTCGAATAGAATCATTGAACAAAAGTTCACTATCCTCAAAGGGATAGGATATGAAGTAGGCTTTTCATTAAAAGCCTCGATTCTAGAAATGAGAAGATTAACATTTAATAATGTAAGACGAAGAGCTTCGTCTTGGATTATTTCTTCATCATTCTCTTCTCCTAAGCTGACAAGTTCGGAAGGTAATTCCCATATAACTTATGTCTCCACAAGATAAAGAATAGTCCTCATCATAATCAGAGAACATCTCAATATGATCATTTTGGAAGACAAGAGGAGGAGGGATATCACACACATGATCAAGAATTCCTGTGATTCTCTTGGAATTTGGACAAGGTTCTCAACACTAGACTTTATGAATTGGCCGATTCCTTTTTCGTGAACAGGTGTCAGCTCATCCCCATGTTTAGAGAGGAGTGAATATCGGTGTGATAAATAAATGACCGAGGGAGTTGAGAAGGACTAGCATACATATGTTTTATACTTTCCATTTGTTCTTCTTCTAGTAATTCCATCATAGTCTTTTCTCCCTGATTTTTCATGGAAGGAATTTTAACTGATGAACTTGATGAATCTTTATAGAATTGAAGGATATCAAGGTTATCCTCATCATCATCTGCCATCGAAATGAAACGAATCGAGAGCTAGATCGCTTTTCTTTTGCAATTGATTCCTAATAGATTTTCAAAGGCAATTTGGGAATCTAATTTAGCAGCCCGTTCTTCGGCTAACAAAACTTCAATGGATTTCTATTTGATTATCTTGGGAGTGTTTACATTCCTTCAAATCTTTCACTAAATCCAAAAGATCAAGGAGAAGATATTGAGGAAGTGGGTCAGCCGAGGTGGTGCCTGATCATTTGGTATTGTGGAGGTTGGTCATGATACGAAGAGTCGTAATTGTTACAAGGAAATGGATTCCTTTTTTGACAATCAGAGCTAGAGTGAGGACCTCCACAATACTACAACAGAAACCGATGTGGCTATGAGTTATATGTGTTGTAGTCATAATTGTTATTAGGAACCCCGCCATACAAGCGTGTTTCCATTGACAATCGAATCTGTAGTGTGAACCACCACAGACTCACAACAGAAAACTGGCCGAACTCACAAAGTAGCCGATGGAATAAATCAGTTGTGTTATGGTAGGAATAGGGATCCGGTTATAGACTGCACCCGCTTCCGACTCCACCATGCTACAATTGGGGCAATTGCCACCATTATAAGGACCACCACACCATTGACAATCAAGAGGGTGAGGATAAGACATAGAAAGAATCAAAGGGTTCCAGAGGGTAAGAAATGAAGAATCAAAAGGGTAAGAGGGTAAAGAGGAATATTTTGGTATTTTTGAAAAACATGTTGCAAAAACAAAGAATGAAAATATTTTTGGTAATCGATTAGTCAAACGAATTAACTTCACGATAATTTTGGTTTATATGAAAATAAGGAAATATGGACAAAGATGGTAAATATACAATGGGTGTATATTCAACAATCACCGATTCTTCAAATTCAGAGAACGCAACACACACTCGCAATGGCCTAAAATTTGATTCCGCCTCAAGTTAAGTTATCACACAAGTCAACCACTTGTGAATGGTCAACCGTAATAAACTTAAAAACAACTGAAGCAAAATGCAATTAAGATCGAGGAGTATAGTGTTTCCTCGGGTCGTTAAGTCCCAACGAGGTGTGAACACTGTAATACAACGAATCTGTGATCGGGTGATATTGAATGGAAAAAGGTTTGTGAATTTGGAATAATTACACCTAAAGAGAAAGTTTATAAATTACAGGGGCTTAAATGCAAATTAAAGAAAATTAAAAAGATAAATTATATTAAATAAACGCTATCACTATTTTTAAAATTGATTAACGTTTAAAACCTAAAATGTACGTTTAAATTAAAAACTACGAACGCATTGAAATAAAACGTGAAAATAAAGAGGGAAAATACCTACGGATATGAAAAATACATTTTTACAATCCTAATTATACTAGACAATTATTATAAAATTAAAATTATTTTTAAAACTATTTATCTAATTATTATTAATTAAAAACTATTTTTAACTATTTAATAATATCATAAAATATAAGAAAATATGAAATAAAGCTAGAAAAGTGAAATTATAACTTATAAAAATCTAAAATATTATAAAACTTATTTTAAAACTGAAAATATATTTTTTAGACTTTTTATGTATTTATTATTAATTTAAAACTATTTAAAACTAATTAAAATTAAGAAAAATAACAAATGAACAGTAAAAATAATGAAACCTTACAGGAAAAATCTAAAATATTATTCTTAAACTAAGAAAAAAAAAAATTATTTTTATGAAGCTTTTCTGATTTATTTGTATTAAAAGCTATTTAAAAAGGATTAAAAACTAGTTTAAAATAAGAAAAATATCAAACAGTGCTGGAAAAATATGAAAAATTCAGGAAAATTCTAAAATATTATTCTAAGTCTATAAAAAATATAAAAACATATGCTTATGTTCAAGATTATGAAACTGTAGTGATAAGCAGTTCTCAATAAGCTACTAGATTAAGCTATAAGCTACCAAATTCAACTAAATGATTAGCAGAGCTAAAGTATACTATAATAAGACTAATGCAACTAATTAATACTACTCTAGACCACTAATGATGCCTTACTAAGATTGAGCTTATGAAATTAATTAAGCAAAACAGTTATTAGGGGGGCTACTTTAAGCACATGAATAAGCAATCCTAATAAGCTAAGAGGAAAAACAGATATTGGGACCTAAAGATCACCTAACGCATACACATGGACCAAAACTGATCCTAAGATGAGCTCACATGAGCTTTTAACAAGCTCGCAATTCATTTGAGAAAACTCCTTTGGTAGCTATGCTCACACGAGCACACATAGGTGAATTGATAAGCTTATTTGAAGCCTAAGGAGCCTTTGGAAAATTTCACAAAAATCAATTATAGAAACTAGACCAGTTGAACTTGTTAAATCCACAATATCAAAGGCTTGTGACCAAGGATTAACAAATGAGACCTCAACAAAGATTTGGAAAACTGATTTTATGGTTTTGACTTTTAAAACGAAATGAAAAGTTGACTAATATGAGATTTGAGCTTATGATTCTTACTAATAGTGATGTTTAATGATGAAATGAAGCTAAATAAAGCTTTCCTAAGTTATTCTGCCTAATTGCAAGCACTAGCTTCCACGAATCAAATCGATGCAATTTGGAAACAGATTAAAAGTGATTTTGACTTATGCGGTTCCGGATGCAATTGTATGATCTGAGTGACTCTTATATGCCTAAGTTGGACTAAAGAAACTAGTCTTAACCTCTGAACCAATCTTTAACACAAAAAGGCTTACAACCAAACAGACTTAAGGAAATGGACATACAAACTAACATAGCAATTTAGTGCTAATCTATAACATGTTTACTCTATGATCTAACAACTAAATTAGAGCATAAAAATGCAATAATGATGATTGTAACAATCAAATAAGGGCTGAACTACTTATGCCATGAGACAAAATATAAAGGAATTCAAGAGCATGTTCAAATCACTTACAAGTGTGCAACCATGATGCAGCTAAACTCGACCACACATTCAACTATCCTAACCGATATAAACCCCAAATTTCAACTCATTATCACCCCATTTCCACTGCATCACTAATTCAATCCTACAGTTGACTTTTTGTTGACTGAGGCAATTTTGAGAGTAAAATCTGAGGAAACTTTCTCGAGTAAATAATAAGCTAAAGTGAGCTTATTAAAAGTATATATATGGGAACTTATGTGAGCTTATTATCCTATATCAACTTATAACACATATATATGAACTTGAAAATTGCATAATATAAATTCGTATTTGGAAACTGAAATTGAATACTTAAAAAGGTTTGTATTAATCAAAATACATAACAACAAAGTACTTGGAAGCTTAAACATATACTTAAAATTGAAATTACACTTTTCGACACTAACTAAACTAAATTACTCTACTCTCTCCTTTTCTCTGCTTCTTTTCTTGATATTTATTGACCTCTTAGAATCATCATTGACCTTCAACTATCCCACTTCAATCCAACCATTGGATCTTCACAATTCATCATAATCGTACACTTGTCATTTTTGGCGGGAAAAGTCTTTGATAGTTGGTTTTTTGCATTTAATGCGCTTTGGGATGGAGGTGTTAGGGGGATGTATGTATTGGGGATATAGGTGGAAAGTGGTGGTGATACCACGGTATTGGGTTGCGGAGGTGAGAAGGAGAAGAAAGATCGGGCGTTTTATTTCAAAATATGGGCCGGTTTGACTTGGGGTATGGCTTGGGTTGTTTATTAATAAGAGGTCCTGGCTTTTTTAGATATACAAGGACTAGTTTTGTAATTTGTGCAAAGTGAGGGGCTGGATGTATAAACCTTCCAAAGTTATTCCAAGGGTGAATTTTGCCAAGCTTCAATAGTACAAGGACCTCAATTGATAATTTCCATTTTACACTTCCGTGGACTAAATCGCCAAACTTTGAAACTTGAGGGACCAAACATGCAAATTCTCCAAAGTTCACCATAAGGACCAATGTTGCCATTTATGAATAGTACAAGGTTTATTTTGATTATTTTCATTTTTTTAAGTTAACCAAGGACCATTATTGACATTATTCAAACTTGAGGGACCTTTTCTGCCATTTGCCCAAAGATTCATTCAAGGACTATTTTTGACAACTTAGAATATTTCATGAACCTTGAATGATATTTTTACAAGTTTTAGAATTACCGTGGGACTAGTTTTGACAACTTTTGAAACTTGGGGACTAAACTGCCAATTATGCAAAACTTGATAATGCTTTCATCTCGATTTTGGTATTTTTGCATTTAAAACACATAAAACAATTATTTGTGATATTTTCATCATTTTAATGCATTTCTGAGTGTTTTCAGATGTTTTTGCAGTTTAAATGGTACAAAAATGATGAGTATTTAGACACTCATCAATATACAATTGTTTCTACTCCCGTACCCTTAGGATACCACAATCCTAATTAAGTTGTACCCTTAATGTATCTAAATATCCTTTTGACGGCTTCTAGATGTGATGTTTTAGGGTCTTCTTGAAACCTAGCACATAGACAAACGCTAAACATGATATCCTACCGACTCAAGTGAGGTAGAAAAGACTACCAATCATGCCACACAATATTTGTGTTATCAACGGATTCGCCGTCTTCATCTTTTGTGAGTTTAGTGTCGGGTGACATTTGTGTCCTAATTGGTTTTGACTCTTTTAAACCGAATTACTTTAACATCTCCTTAATGTATTTAGATTGATTAAAGAAGATACCATCTTTAACATCTCCTTAATGTATTTAACATCTCCGTCTAGGCTAATCCTAGGGATCCGGCTCTCAGCAGCTATGAAAGAGTGGAAATGATGTTTCTAAGATTTAAGACCTATATCATCTTGAGTTTCAAAGTCCTAGTGTTTTTAAATCAAGGGATGCTTGAGTACTTGAAGGTAATGAATGATGTCGCTAATGATTGTCATTTATGGAAGGATTTGGAACTTTCAAGAGTACCAATGGATTAGCAAGGATGACACTAAAGATTTAGAGTGTCAATTGAAGTTAAATGATCCTAGATCAGTTGTGTCTTAGGATAGTGTTTTGGAAATATCCTAGAAGCTTTGAGATGAGAAAACTAGATTTTGATCAACTTTGATCAATTTTGAGGTGAGGATGATTTATGATCAATTATGCCATAATCGAAAGATTTCTAAGAATAGATGTGAGGGATCAAGTAGAAAATGAAGTGTGAGTTTAAGAGTGGAAGAGTAATGGATTAAAAATGAAAATGTAGATCTATAAGCGTTTTAGAGTGTGACCTAGGTGAGTTATGTATAAATAGGAAAGATTAACCTATCTTGATAAGGACTTAAGTTTCCTTAAGACACTATGTTTAGCTTAGTGTGAGGTGTTCTAAGAATGTGTTTGAAATACAATCCTTGCAATTTCATTTTCTGTTCGCCGGATCTCACGGTTCCCTAAGAGTAGGGATCCGTCTAGTACACTTTTGGGATCCGCATCGCCAGTGGGACCTTTACTAAAGGTATGCAATGATCTTGACAATGCATTATATCTCAAGGATAGTCTAAAGAGAGTTCTAATACCAAGATATCAAATGTAAAATGTTTTATTTCATAAAGGAAATTGGATTACATTGATAAAGCACGAGTACAAGAGATTTGATCCTATTTTGGAATACTATTAGTTTCCTTGAGTGTTTTCGCCAGGAGGATCATTATGTGATTGATGAGTGTTGGTGGAATCAAGAATGAAGAAAGTCTTCATGAGAGATATGCTTAGCGGTTCCATCATCATTCACAAGCACGCAGACAACGGACTTTGAAATTGAGGATGGAAGTGCATAACATTATGATAGAGGTGTGTCAAGAACATTCCATAATGGATGAGTTTATTCTTGGAGCCTTGAAGATTTGCAATTGGCCATGGAAGTAGGCGAGATTGTATGGTTGTTGTGTTAGTAAACAGCATACAACATGTGAGCACAACAAGGGAAGGATTTATTTCCCTAAGACCTCCATTATTTTCACGTAGGATGAGTGCAAGAAGCTTGTACTTTCTCATATCCCTGTAAAGATAATGTTTGATCGGAGTAATATGGTCGAGGTTTGCATATTATGCGATTTAAATCTTCTGGGAAGGGTATGTGTGAACAATATGGACTATTTTCCACGCAGTTGAAGAGAGAATCAAGAGACCAATCTTCTGTGAAGGCACATTGTCCATGATTTGGAATCCAGAGGATGTGAGCAAAATGCCCAAGTGTTAACTTTGGTTTTGATATAAAACCAAAGAGATAAAGAGCGATCCTCATTTAACGAAGTCTGACTTTTTACGAAGAATTCCATTATGAACCTTGGACATATCATCTCGTTGATTTCAAGAAGACATTCTAGTCCTAGCTCCGGAAGGAGGTATTGATACCTTCTTCGAATTGTAGAGAGGTGTCTACAATACGTCCTTCATGGAAGAAACGGTTTTTGAGATTATTGAACCCACGGACATGATTGCCAGGTGTGTTGGGTTCGAGAGATGTTCGAGTGTAGTACGCTAGTGAGTAAAAAATCAAACTCATATTCATGCGTCATAGTTGAACCTATAGAAATGACAAGTTAATAAAAGAAGATGTTTGTGGTCAACTTATGATAATCTAATGTTTTTACTAGATTTTATTAACAATGGTTTTTAACAAGAAATACACTTAACTCACTTATGGTTTTGACATATAAGTGGAATATTACTCTTAGAAGAAAAAGAGGTTTTGATTTGCATGAAAAATCTGCTTTTCCAGTAGGATGGATCCCACGGTTCCTTTTCAAAAGGATCCGCTAGTATAACTTTCGATCCGTAGATCCTAATTACAACCGCATTATATTAAAACGCATAGATTTTTGAATCTCATAATCTTATACCAAGATATATGTTTTAACCTACATTTTCTTTTAGCATGCATACATGACTTCTAATGTATCATAAAGGAATATAAAACATATAGATCAAATAAAGTGACAAACACATTATGATAACAACAACCTAGATAAACTAGATTATTTAATAATATTGTATTTCAATACTAAGGATGATACAAATGATTGGGTATATGATCCCAATATAGATTAACAACACAATGTAAATGTCTCCGTATGTGAACTTCATTATAGGGAACACAAGTGCGATGAGTGTTAGGGCGATGAGAACGAGTGCGATGTAAACCATGTTGATGACGAATCTTTCTTGGTTTCAAGGTATGGAGTGAGGTGGAAGATGAAATTTTTGAATGAAAGGAAATTTTTGAAATTGGAATGTTTTGAAAAGTGAGGGCTTTGAAGTAGCCGACGTTATTATAAATAGGGAAGGAGAATTTTTGAAATTGTGTTTGTTTTATTATTGATTGAAAAAATAAAACATAAGTTTTATATACTATGACTATAGACGGCAAAATATAACACACGTGTAAGAAAAAGGCTTCCTAACGCTTCACGAAAACATGTATGAGCAAAAAAGGATAATCATATAAATACCTAAATAGGTATACTTAATTATCAAGTAAGGTGAAAAAGAAAATCATACCTCTATCGCACTTAGGAATGTCTTTACAAATGACACAACAAATGTCACTTAGATGATTCCTCGCCTTTTATGATTAAGATACCTTCTTAAGGAAGGTATTATTGTTACCAAGCTACTCCTAAAGCTTGGTGGGTATGAGCTTTGACTAATCAACATGACAAAGAAGATTAGTGCAATTAAATGAAAAATTAAATAAGGAAAATGTTGTTATCAAACCAACATCCAAACATATAGTTTTTTTAAAAGTGTTTGCTTTTATGAAAACCTTCTTTGTGTTTTCAATTAACCATGAATCGTATCAAGTTTTTAAAGTACAATATACTTCAAGAAACTTGGTAACTAAGCTCTGATGCCAATTGTGGAAAACTAGAAGGAGGGGTTGAATAGTTTTACCAATTAAAACTTCATTTTAATCTATTTAGATTGACTTATGTCAATCTATTGGATGTGTGTGTTGGATGTTGATAAACAAACATATAAAGGTAAGTAATGAAAAGATAAGAGTAAGAAGCACAAAACCACGACACAAGTATTTATAAGTGGTTCTGGCATAAAAGGTCACCTTCCTTGCCCTACTCCACTCCTCGAGTCACCTACTCGAGAGTTCATAATCACTACACCAATCTCCTTATGGGGAGAAGCCTTCTACAACGTCGCTTACACTTTTCCTACATTTCAGGGCTAACCAATCGGGTTCTTTTCACTCCAAGGTGAACCACACCTACACAACGTCGCCTACCCTTTATAAGGTACTAGGCTAAGTACCTAATTCTTTCACTCCAAGGTGAACTACACCTTCACAACGTCGCCTACCCTTTATTAGGTACTAGGCTAATCACCTAGTTCCATTGCAATGGAGGAACTACTACCACACTACACCAACGACTAATCCCAAAGGAGATCTACTCCTTTACAACATCATCAAGGATATCAATATCCTTGGATCTAATACTAGTCTATCTTGTACATCGAAACACACCATATCGAATGTACATCTAATGCACCTTTCACTAATGCCTTTGACTAGATCTACAAGACAACTTTCACTAATGTCTTGTGTCTTTCACTTCTAGCACCTTCACTAATGCTTCTTCTTTGTCTTGACTTCTAAGCACTTTTCACTATTGCTTCTTTGTCTTGACTTCTAAGCACCTACCAACAAGTGCTTATAAAGGATATATGATACCCTTCACTAATATCTTCGTCTTGACACTTGAGACAATTTTCACTAATGTCTTCAACACTATACTTGAGGGAATAAAGGAATCATCAACAAGAAGACTTCAAAGAGGCCTGATGATGAGGAAGCATGGCAACTCATGGACTTGAGCTTGATTTCCCAAAGAAGGTGATCTTGCCTTTAAGAGGAACCTAGAAGATCACACAAAACAAAACTACAAACATAGATCTCTTGGATCTAAGGTTGTGAGATTTAACCTGTGGGGAAAGTGTGTTGGAGGGATGAGAAATAATGAAGAAGTGGCTCACTATTTATAGAGGAAAATCCTACTGTTCTCGGATCCCATTGATCCTTTCCCCATGGATCCGCTAGCACAAAGCTAGGATCCGTGAACGCCCTCTTACCCATGGGTATTTTGGTTATGGGTCATGGGTTATGGGTGAACTATGATCTTGGCTGATACAATGTATCTTTTAAGTGCAATGCACTTAGTCACTTGGGTATGGGTTGATCCATGGGTTATGGGTGTTATCCATATGTGTTATAAGCATGATGTCATGCAATGGGTTATGGGTCAAGATCCATGGGTTATGGGCTTTGGGTTGTACCCAACTAGATTCAATGCATTTTCCTAATGGGTTGTAATACTTAAGTTTCTACCCATTTATATTACCCAATATACTACATACTAGTTGTAGGATCGTGTATATTTATTGTGTTGATGATTCGGGTGGTCTTGGATGATGGAAATACATGATTGCCATAGTTAGAGAGTTAGTAGAGAGAGAGGATGTTCTTGCTAGAGGTTTACACAATTATGGAAAGGTTAGATTGAATGGAGCACCACCCCTTCCATGGATGGAAGGGGTATTTATACTTACAAATACACGACCTCCTATCGGCCTGTGGATCAGGGATACAGGGTAAAGACCCGCCCTTCCTCCACGGTGTTGCACTACACTATACTACGCTACAAACTAATAAATAAACTACTAAATAACGTGACTAACGACAAGTCTACGAGCTAAAATAAGCTAGATAACATTTGGGGTGACCGACTCTTCACTATGGAATTTTCTAATTCCTAACAATCTCCCCCTAAGGGAGGTCACCCCATGTTTTACATTTCAAATCCTAGCATTCTATTCTAGACTTTGTTCTTGAGCTCAAGACTTGAATTCTTCAATTTCCGCAATCTTTGTGCTTTTAGTAGCATTCTTCAAAGTCCGCATAGATTTGTACTTTGAGTGGAGGTCTTTGAACTGATCCACATCTTTGATGATCTTTGAGCTTTCTTGAGATCATCACCACAAGAAATCTCTCGATCACCCTTTATTGTGTTGCCATCATGTGAAGTTGTGACTTTTTGACCGACATGCTCACACTTTTGAATCATGACATCTTTCCATCAGAGTAGCGGAAGCCTTATTGGTTCATGATATTTGCAGCAAGCATAAGGTACATAGTATGAAATATCGAGCCGGTTATGTAGATATGCACCAGTCATGATTTCTTCAAATTAAGTGTGGATGCCGTGAGCATGCGGCTTTGGATTGACTCCTCAATTCTGATCAGCTGCAACCGTCCAAATGTACCGCAAACAACTATTAGCAATAAAACACACGAAAGTGTCTTTGATCACTTTCGTTGAATTGAGGTACACGGCCCACGGTTCCTCGCTGATCAAGACAAGTACTGCCTGTGATCAAGTAGGATTCCTAAGAATCTCCTTGACAGGGTTTCGAAGCTGTTCTAGCCGTTCTCAAACCAGAACGTCTCAAAGAAGACAACACGGAGTGAGTGAACCAGCTAATTGAGATTCACCGATTGATGAAAAATGATTTGAAAACAATCGCGTATTGCTTAGAAGAAAGAGTTTTGCAATACGACGAAGGTTTTATGAGAAAGATCAATTTTCAATCAAAATACCTTTTGTATTTAAAGAGTACACATTCGACGTGCTAGCGAAAAGAAGAGATTCGCACATCGAACGGTTTTTCCAAAAGTATTTTTCAATCGAGATACTTTTTGAATTTGAAAACATAAGTACACATTCGACGTGCTAGAGAAAAGAAGATTTGCACATCGAATGGTTTTTTCCAAAAGTATCCACAATCCATTCTCGACCAAGGTTGATTCACGAGTGAATCGCCCCATCGTTTCTATCCAGTTGTCACAAGTTTGATCTATTGAATAGATCTCACATGCCCCCTACCAAGAGCTTGTTTGATGTTGGCTCTAGAAGGCTTTCCATCTTCATTGTGAATATGTATACATATCACTCGATGTTCCGCAATACCACAAGGATAATGCGTAGGACTCTTAAATATATACTTACTTTCCACATTGTGTGAAACAGCAAGTCTTCATTAATTTTGTGTCCTAATGAGATATTGTGGATGATCTCTTGGCTCTAGACTCAATTAGTGCACATTTGGTTCCTATGCCGGAGACTAGGGAGAGGGTCTCCTTCTTCAATATCAACAATCTCTAAGAGAAAGTCGATAGATTATGTAGGTTCCCCGTGAGAATGAAACAAGCCCTTTTAAGAGGAACTTGAGTAGTTTGGGAAGTTTAGTGCAGTGCATCACTGGGTCCATGACGTCTTGTCTTCAATACCAGTGTTACCTTAGTAAACACCAGTAGCATATGTATTGAACCCGTTTGCACGCCTCTAAGGTTGAATTATTGGAGGGCTATTTCTTTTCACCCTTTTCACATTCATTTCTTTTTCATTCTTCAACCCTTCAATGCTTACCGAGACTTCATAACTAGAACCTTGTTGGGTTTATTCCAATACTAGCTCTGCCTCAACCGCACTCTTCCCATATTCTCATTTTCTCCTTTTTTCATCATACCTAAGGACTCTACACTATCTAGTGGATTGTCCCTGGGTAGATCCCTCCGGCTCTGGCGGATCGTGGGAACTAATACCTAACCTAACCATCCTTATAACACCATGCATAAAGTAAATTGGTCGGTCTTTTGGTATTGTTCTTTCCTTCATGAAACCAATTGAAAAATCATTTGGAAAAACAATCAAGGTACTTGTGATACGAGATCAAAGCATTTTGTACCTTAATAGTTTTGATCATTTAGAAAATGCTCCCCCTCAACATGTGCATATGATTTTGAAATTGTTTAGCACATGGAGGCAAGAGTTCTTTGAAATAATTTCTTTGAAATAATTTCTTGATCACATTTTCCATAGAAAAAGCCATTTGAATTTCTTTGGTAAATTCTCCCCCTCAATATGTGCATAGGAGATTTGAAATCATTTTATCACATAGAGGCAAGAGTTCTTTTGAAGCACATCCACAATCACAAAAACCATTAAGAAAACCATTTGAAAACTCAATCAAGGTACTTTATGTTAAAACATAAAAGCTTTTGTACCTCGATAGTTTATTTTCCTTAAAATGCTCCCCCTCAATATGTGCTTCAAGATTTGAAAGCGTTTAGCACATATGAGAGAGCAAAGCCACACATTAAATCAAAACGATCACCTTTTATCAAATTTCATTATTAAATCACAAATTCTCCCCGATCAAAAATATCAAACCCTTTGAGATTTTGGATCCCAAGTGATTTAATTAGGTTTAGAAAACATGGGAGAAAATGTGGCCTTGTTTAAATACTCATCTTGTTTTTGGATAAATCCTCCTCCTCAACATGTGCATTGTGTATTTGAAATCGTTTGGCACATGGAGGCAGGAGTGCCTTTAAAGGACTAAAACCAATTCCATTTAAAACAGATTTGAGATTTAAATCACGATCTCTCCCCCGATCAAAAATTTCAAACCATTTGAGATTTGTGATCCCAATTGATTTAAATCATTTAGAAAATTTGGGGAAAGACGTGGCAAGATTTAATTTTGAAAAATGACAGATAAGGACCATTTTAAGACATTAAAGATTGTTAGTGTCACGTATGATAGTTTTAAGAGATCTTTAAGTAAAATAAAACAATTTCACAATCAAACAAGAACAGTAAAAATTTCATTTTGAAAGACCTTGATTCAAAAGAAAAATCATACCATGACATAACATTAAATCTTTAGATCACCACATATTTTGTACAAACGGACTTTTGTGAAGAAATATTGTTTGAAAATATTTTATTTTAAATCACTCTCCCCCTCAATCCATGACCAAGTCGATAATTGAGTGACTTAGGTTTTGATAAAATGAAGTCCGGTGATTTTCAAAATTTAGTCCAATATATTTTCAAAACAATATTTTCCATTTTCAAAACAATTTAATCAAGTTATTTCAAAATTGTTTAAGAAAAATGGTATCATCACTATTATCCTGCACAAAGATACGTTAGGTGGTTGAGAAGCTTCCGTTGTTGTTGCTGTAGGGTTGGGAAGAAAAACCATCTCACGATGCAAAGGAGACTTCTTTTACGTTGCATTTTGAATGCCAACCGAGGTCAAATTAAGCCCGCTTCTTCAATCACTTAGAAGAAAACCATCGCCGATGCAAAGTGAGACCTCTTACGCTGCATTTATGCCAACTCTCCATAGAAGTCCAATTAAGCTCCGTTTCTTCATTTGTCAACCCAAGATATAGTTACCCTTTCCTTTCCGCATCCAATCATCTTCAATTGTGGGATCCGGATCGGGAACATTCTTATATACCAATATACCTGCATACGTTAGTGAACACACATACAAATATATGGTGGTCGACATCACCCAAACAACAATCGACTAATAAAAGTCAATGCAACATATCAATCAGATCATATAAATGTATGGGAATAATGTGTTCATCAAACTCTAATCATCTAATCCTAACAATCATATCCTAGGCACCTAGTCCTTCAACATAGGTTAACATCATTTTAATTAAGCATATTAGGATAATTAAGAAAGCCCGTTAGATGATATAGATTTGAAAACATTATCCCCTCAATCAATGACTCATTTTATGAAAAGTTTAAAAGCGCTGAAGGCATTGATTGAGTTTTCAAATTTAATAAAACTCAAACCTCATTGATTTTCAAGCAACTCATTTTCCACCATTTTTGAAAACAACAAATATTTTTCTGAAGAATTTTAGACGGAAATACATTTGTGTAGGAAGCAAAGAACCTTCGACATACTTTCCTCATTTTGTTTTAGGATAAGTGCACTAAATATTTGAAAATTGGTTTAGCGCAGCACTTTCCTTTCATGAAGAGCGGGTTGCTATCTGAAATAAGAGCAAACCATAGTTTAACGGGCACAAGTAACCGCAGTTACATTTAGCACCGCAAGCCATCAATTTTGTGACATGTTTAGAAAGAAATATTTACACCTCCCGCCGAACTTCATCTAAATGGTCCCGTGCCATTATTGAATGACATTTCTAAGACCGTAGATGTTATCGATACCATAAGACATGTCTTGAGAAAACATATTTTTGGTATTTTTAAATTTTCTGATTTTTATGGGTTTTTGAAGGTTTTATATTTTTCTGTTTTCTTTTAGTGGGTTTTATATTTTTGTATTTTGTTTTGCTGGTTTTATATTTTTGTATTTTGGTTTTTAATAAATATATACAAAGATAGAGTAGATGATATAGTAAAAGAAGATGATGATACGAGTACCAAGATAAGGATATCGAGCAGACGTCAGAAGATAGAAGTCATCATCTCTTAAACATTCACCACCAAAGCTTCCAAGGGCTCTTGAATAGAAAGAAATTGAACCATCTGAAAGTGAGACTTTGGCAGCTTCCCCCAAACAAAAAATCCTTTAGCCGAAAGCAGATTCAAAGCTCTATTTCAAGCTTGCCTTAGCCAGGTGCACAGAGAAGCACACCATTATCATCCAAATCCCTTGCCGCTCCTTTTAAGAATAATCGAGATCTCGTTCGGGTTATATCATCCAATAAGAACAAGAACGTATCATCCCACACATAAATAATCTTCTCAAATTTCATTTCCATCGAAGTCCTGCAATCCATTCCAAAAGGTGTCAAGAGACCACTTCCCCAAGTAGTTGAATTGATGCTTTGTATAATGCTCAAGAACTCTCCCAAATACACTTCATGAGGGGAATGAAGAACACCTTCCCATGTTCACATTTTTCTTCCCCGATGAACGTGTATGAAGCTCAAGAACCCGAAGTACACCAATATCCAAGAACTCTCCGATACACATCAAGAGGGAATGAGAACACCTCCCTATGTTCACATTTTCTCCCTCGATGAATGTGTATGAAGCTCAAGTATCCGCATACCAATACACAAGGAATGAATAACCGATAACATTGAAGAAGCATGCCAAGTCACCGATTATCTCTCAAGGGAACTGACAATCTCGGATGTCAACACCGAATAAGTGATTATATCTCAATCACCGATTAAGCACTCAAGTGAAACAAAAGCATCCCCAATGTACACAATCTCTCCCCGATGATCATGATACCATCGAAATCACCACATACTAGTGTACCTCTTTATCTTCTAAACTTTTCTAACATCACTTCCCCCACGTAGTTGGAATAATAACACTAAAAGCCTTGATGAGTAAAACCTTGAGTTTCTCTGCGGTCATGACAATTGTTTTCCCAGGATATCTTCAATCACTTAGAAGTATTAAGCTCATCAAGTTTACTCACCATGAGTCCAACCTTGAGTTTCTCTCATGGTAATAACATTTGTCTTCCCTGGATATCTTCATTACTTAGAAGATTAAGTTCATCAAGTTTACCGCTTTGTGTTTATAAGTGAGTCTCCTTACGCTTTTTGACACTTCGTAATCAACAACTCTTTGAATGCCCAAATACTTGAAATTTGTTGAGAAGATTGCTTGAAGTCTTTGTGAGAATCAACATGCTGAATAATGTGAGCAAGTCTAATTGGGGATTAAATTCGACATATCACATTCCCCAATTAGTGCTCTCCCCTAAACCGACAACTGCTTGATAAATGCCTTCTTCAAGATTGTCCAGTTGGGGAATAGATAGTTAACATCTTCATCACACCAAAAAGCATTTCACCAAAAAGCATCCCATTAACTTACATCTTGCAAATCCCCTTAACTAAAATCCCTCCCAATCAAACAAGAACAGTAAGATGTTCATCAAGGAAATCAAAGAATCGTGCCGCAACGAACACACAAGATGGTAACACCAAACTACCAATCACATCAAACAAGAACAGAGAGATTGTTCGGAATCATCATGTTGATGTATAATGAAGCATTAACCGAAGCACTTTGTCGATAAACTCATCAATCCGAGTGAAGATGTCAACCAACGGCTCTAAGAGAAAACTCCATGTGAAGATGACCCGATAAGAAGAAGCTCGGTTCTTACATGAGTTTAGAGCCGTATGACCATTTATATTCTCTAATATCAATCAACAATGCAAAAAATTCACACTTTTTCTCCCCCTCAAGAATTGCATACGGAGTTGCCATTCTTGATTAAATAAGTAAAATCATCCAATGTTCTATTCACACTTCTCCCGCAGAAAATCAGCACATGATGTCGCCATCTTCATTATAATCGAGCAAGTGGAATGAGAAAACAATCGCTGGTAGCCCGTTCACTTTATGACCTGAAGCACATGGAAAAGTATGAAGCATGTTGATGAGAATGGTCATAATAGAGAAGATTTCTCTTCTTCTAAGATAAAGCGACCGAAGCGCATACACTTTTCTTTTCTTTAGAGTACGAGGCATGAACTGAAGTGTTCATACGTCATAAGAAGATTTCTCTTCTTTTTGAAGATAAAGCGCATCAAACGCGTACACTTTTCTTTTCTTTAGAGTACGAGGCCTGAACTGATATGTTCAAACGTCATAAGAAGATTTTCTTCTTGAAGTGAAACGCACATTTCTTTTCTTTGGAGTACGAGGGCTGATGTGAATACGCCATAATCTCTTTCACTCTTGGCAAAACATGTAATCAACCCCATTATCATTCAGTAGGCTCTTTGTAGTGACAAATGATGGAGAAAACCCAATATGATGAATTTGACCCTGAAGTAAACTAACCCGAACTCGTGACTTAAACTTGCACATATGTAACAAAGAGCGGTGCCGAGACTTCATGCCCATTTGAATCTCTAAGTACTCTATACTCTTCAACCAACCAACCATCAAGTAATAGACGTACATCACCTCTTGAAAATCCACAATTGAATGTGACAATGAGCACTACAACGTAACTCCTTAAAGTGATAGTTATTTTGTGGTGGTATGAGCCCAATTCCCCCAAGTGGTAAAAGAAAAGGTAAAAGACACCCAACAATAACTAGATTTCCAAGTCTTCATTTTTGATAATAAGCTCGAACAAGGATCATGAAGAATCTTCATCCAACCATCCCCGATACCTTCAGATACTAAGTACACTCGCCCGTGATATTTCACTTCAACCTCAAATAAATAATACTGAATTAACACCGTTGTCACATCTTCCTGAAGCTCAAATCTAGCCTTCTTTGACATTTAAATGAACTTTGATAATGGTTTCATCCCGACCATGGTATAAGCACATAACCCCGTAAAACCATGTAATAACCAAACCGCCATGACGAAAATCCAAACACACATCCAATTCAAGAAGTACACCCTTTTATCCCTTCTTGAAGTAAACCGTAGCACCAAGATCAAAAAGATCCCGAAATACACTTTCTCCAGATGGTTCCATCATTACGGGATTTTACAATTCTATGGTTTAAACCGAGAAATAGTTTCTTTTTCGGGATTTTACAAAACCAAGAATAAACCGTAAGATAGATCCGGAAATGCACTTTACTATTACAGGATGTTTCCATTGTCACGGGATTTTACAAGTCTATGATTTAAACCGAGAAATAGGTTCTTTCAAGGGATTTTACAAAATCAAGACAAAACCGTAAACAATGTCAGCTTGAATGTGTAATGACAACATTGGTTTCTGTGAATATCTGTTTTAGGGGAACATGCAGCGGTTCATCAACGGTTCATTATCCAACATCAACTACATCATCAACCATCCAATAAACACTTTGGTAAACACATCATTCACGCATTCAGTCGGCCATTGCAGTGACAACATGGTGAAGTAAACCCGATATGCCAAACTTGATCATGAAGTAAAATTCCCCGATTTGTTACTTAAACTTGTACTAATCCTTGTGAAAAGAAACGGTGTACCCAATGTACAAAACCTCTTGACGTATCCTCAACTAAATAGCCAAGTCTTTATCACACTCTGTAAATGCCCAAACAAGTCATCTTCGCGGAAGGGTAGAAAGAAAGAACACAAAATAAGTAAACGCGCCCGGAAAACCTCACTTCAAATTCAAATAAGAAATATCGACCAAACAACCCCGTATTCCTCCGTGAAAATGCATACACCAAATTTCCAAACCTCATATCAAATCAGATCTCATCATCAATACACATCATCGAATTGCATAAAATAAGGTCTCAACACCCAACAAGTCTCATTGACATACAAAACGCATTAATACGATCCAAATCAATCCCACATAAGATAAGCACATCCGATATTAAAAGCCCATCCGGAATTAATCACTCTTAAAGTTCAAGTAATCATAAAGTACAAGGACATGTCACCAACTCATGTAGTATATCCTAATAAAAAACCATTTCACAACATTACTTCCATTAAGAGTACGAAATCTGCTGGATAACCGATTCAAGTCATTAAAATCCAAGCCCAAAATTACCACATAACTCAATCCTAAATTAGTACAAATTGTGATCAAGTTTTTGATTTAATACACAAACTAAAATCACATTCACATGCCCATTCTACCTCACTTATGTGTCCAAAGATAAATCCCATAATATCACATAACTAAAGACACAATTCTTAAACAACATAGCCATAAACAAACCACGGCCCAACAAAACTCCAAAGACCAAATTAAACACGCGTTCGCCCAAAGTATACAAACCACCGGCCCAAAATGAGAATAACACGCATGATCCAATAAGCCTTTCACGTAATCCCACTAACAAATCGGTGTCCTAATAATTAGGGTTATAAACGCGTAGTACACCAACTCAACCCTAATATTTCTCACATCTTAAATCCTTCCTCCATCTCGACTAAAACACACACACAAGTCTTAACCCTAATCTCACAAGATAGTCCACCTCCCTCTCCAAACATCCTTCACCAAAGCGCAGTCAATCCCAACAACAAAATTAAAGACGATTCTCAATTAGTACAAACATCTTAAACATGATAATCACTTATAGCCGAGCAACACATCCCACAATAAGACATGAGCACAATCAATAATCGTTCAAGAATGACCTAGCCTTGAGGATGGCTCAAGGTTTTAGTCACGGTATCAAGGTAGGTACATTTTCGTTCCATTGTTGTTGTAGTAGAGTCATAAACGAGTCAAGAATAATGATTTAACATGATTGTTACAATCATTTCTCTTTTAGTTCAACATAACCAAGGAATTATATAGATAGAGATTTGGACTTTAGAACGAATCAAGGAAAATCAATCGACATACTTGTCATTTGATTTATCTTGTGCATAGGATATTGATATAAAACAAATAGATCTATGAAGAGAATGTTCAACCAAGAAAGTCTTAATGACTTGAGGTGCATATTGAGCAAGTCTGAGATCATTTTTGTATACTTATCATTTTCGTTTAAAGCTTTTATAGTATTGGATCTGTGATGAGCAATTCATTCTATTGATAGACCTTTGAGGTCTTGATGTGGCTAGATGTACAATGAAAGAATGAAACTGAGATCCTAGTTGTGATATTATCTTTGACATTTGTAGTGTAGATGAGGTTGGATCTGAGATGGTTGTTGGTGTTTTTGGTATTATGTTGTATGTCGATGGTCTTATGTTGTCATTTCTTCTTCTTCATTACATGCCTTTTCAAAGTGTTGAGTCAAGTGCTAATCCAAGTGCTAATCCAAGTGCTAAGCCAAGTGCTAAGCAAGTCGCTAAGCAACTCGCTAAGCAAGTCGCTAAAGCAAACTCGCTAAGCAACTCGCTAAGCATGACTCGCTAAGCGACTTCGCTAGCAGCTCATTGTAGTCGCTAAGCAAGTCGCTAAGCAACTCGCTAAGCAAGCTAAACAACTTCAGCTTGTTGACTCAATAGTCAACAACTCGTTACTAAAAAAACAGGGCAAAGTCGCTACATTTTTTTTCAACACAAGTCGCTAGATGACTTAATGGCAAGTCGTCATGTATTCAATGAATCTGACGGACTATTACAAGTCGCTAGCAAGATTGTGACACTTTATTACGATGTTTTTCCGCCATCTTCATGTTAACCGTTAGAAAATACTTGCAAAATGCTACCTTGACCCATTATGACTTCATTTTGACCAAGAAAACAACATCAGAAAGGCATTTTGTTTACACGTTTTGATCATGTATGACTATAAAAACTGACCCCATATGGTATTCCAAGAGTTTGTACCAAAAAGAATCATATGTATGATAAACGATCACTGTTTGGACAGAGACATGACACAAGACAGATTAAACATGACCAAAGACTTTTTTGACCAATAAAGATACCAAGACTTGTTACAAATTGTATACCCATGATAATAAACACCAACTTTCGTGAGGAAAAATGCAAAAACCGATTGAGAACATGTATCAAAACCACAAAAATCAACACAACACAACAAACCTTGGCTCTGGTACCAATTGTAGGATCGTTATTTTATTGTGTTAGATGATTCGGGTGGTCTTGGGAGATCAAAATACATGTTTTCCATTTTAGAGAGAGAAAGTAGAGAGAGAGGGTGTTCTTGCTAGAGGTTTACACAAATGAAAGGTTAGATTGAATTGAAGCACCACCCCTTCCATGGATGGAAGGGGTATTTATAGTTACAAATACACGACCTCCTATCGGCCTGTGGATCAGGGATACAGTGGGTAAAGACCCGTCCTTCCTCCACGGTGTTGCACTAAACTATACTACGCTACAAACTAATAAATAAACTACTAAATAACGTAACTAATGACAAGTCTACGAGCTAAAATAAGCTAGATAACATTTGGGGTGACCGACTCTTCACTATGGAATTTTCTAATTCCTAACAATTTCATCACTCATCAATGCCGAAATATATCAACCATGGAGATCAATCGTTACGATTCTCAATCTATGCCTAACCGGTAAAACATCAGGGACAGACAGAGTACGAGCTCCCATAATGCAAATACTGTGGGGAATAGTCAAAGGAAAAAATATTGACTTTGCTAAACTTATTTGGGAAGAATTCATCTTGTCCTTAGACACATTTATCACCGATAGAATTAACTCTGAGAATAAAGTCAAAGGAAGAGAAGGTCTTGATAAACGAGTGATTCCCAGCATCAGGTTCTCAAAATTCATTATCTATCATCTGCAACAAACTCACCAGTTCAACTCTGAGAAGCGAAGTCGGCCCTGCATGAAGCCAGCGATGAATTCGTTCTTGGCAATATAAAATATATTGCCAGAGGACATGACAAGGAGATCTTTGGAATGCTGATTATTTCAAGAGATATGTAAAGAAAGCCTCCGCCACAACCGGTGATGACACACCCAAGTCCACTCCCACACAATTAAAATCAAAACAATCAGGGTCCACCTACTCAAGCCTACCTAAGAAAAAGAAGAGACCCGATAGTTCAGCATCTAATGTCTCTCCTTCACAAATGCAAAAGAGGAGAAGGAGAAGCGGTATTAGAGTAATGATGAAGGAACTAAGGTTCAAGAAAGTGAGACGGGGTTGATTGATGAAGACGAAGCTGCATTACAACAAGGAATACAACAAAGCCAGGATGAGTTTGAACGTGTCTCAAATACCACCAATGGGAGGGTTGTGATAAGAGAGCCGAGCCGGCCCACGACAAATCAATCCTCCCACACAAGACAACGTAAAGGAATTTCGAGGAGAAGAGAACAAGTCTGCTCATATGCTACTAACCATCTCTTCACCACCGCCTAAAACAACTACCCAGTTTGAACTCAAGAAAAGATATGTTGTATCATCCTCTACAAGTACAATCTGGGTGGAAAAGATGTGGCAGATACATCGTCGAATCACCGCTTCCAAATGATACACAGTGCGGAAAGCCGGAGACAGCTCCCTTACTGCTGAAGAGGTTCCCGTGCTTGGAAACTGAAGTCAATACAGATGGACACCAATAGGCATGATATGGAAGTTGGGGGAAATGAAGATTCGTTATCATCAATTAAAACTCTTGAACCTGACTTTATTTTCGGTGACCAATTCTTAAAAGACGGACCCTCAGGCTTCGAGTCAGACAAGTAAACTAATGAAAAGGAAGAAGTTCACTCCATGTTCTCGGTCACTATTCAACAAGACTCTTCAACCATTCCTCCGATGTTCCCGCTCCAATGGTCTCCACTAACTGCTACAACTCCATCAATCACACCTCCACCCAAACCGGCTCATACAACCGTACTTCCACCACCCGAACCCGCGAAAGATTCATCACCTGTTGTCACAATCAGTGACGCTGTCACTTCACCTGTCACTCCACACCCACCTCATGACAAAACAACTGAGCAATTGCTCGAAGAGGCCATGTTACGTATTGCAACTATTGAGAAGCAATTTCCTATAGCTGTCAATAATCTTGATAGTCGTGTCAAAAAGCTAGAGAATCTTAACCTTGATGAAGTTCTAACAAAGGAAATAGAAGCATATATTAAAGATGCGGTTGAATGGGCAATGAAGGCTCCATTACTTCAGCGATTTAAAGACTTGCCGATCTCTGACATGAGATCAGTTCTCTCAGAAAGAATGTATGATGCAGGAGAGCATTTGTACAATACTCATAAGAAATTATACGAGGCTCTCGATGAATCTATGAGGCATGATGATTATCACCAGTTTGTAGTGGATGTTCGTGAAGGGGGGCTAAGAAGAAGAAGGATTGTTCGATGGAATCAAAGGATATGTCCTGAGGCCCCAAGTCACCACCACCTCCTCCACCTCCTCTTGGTAGATCGTGCACACTCTGAGTGGTGGATCCTCCCATTCTGCCACTACCACAAGGCAAACCCACCTTCACCTCTACCAAAAACTCAAAACAAACCTGGAACTTCAAGTGGTCAAGGATCTTAAAAGACTTCTACAGCATGGACCACTGTTGACTCCAGGTTTACACCAACCATCTCCTCTATTCCTGAAGAGCAAATGCTTAATGAAGAGTCTTTCGTTGCTCAAGAGTCAGAATCAGAAGATGATGACGCTTCTACCAAGCACATCCCCAAAGTTACAGAATAAGAAGATTGGTTGGAAGCTTATATTGAGGGAAAACGCATCAAAACGCTCTAGAGTCGCACCTTCAAAGGACGTGACTCAAAGGCGGCTCACCCAAGATAAACCTCAAACTCCTGAACCTTCATGGTTCATTCGAAGTCTGATTCAACAAACCCCGACAATAATGGGCTACAACCATTATTTCCAACTATGAAGCTCCAAAGAAAAGACTCTCTTCTTCACTTCACGCAGGGATATGGGAAGCTTTATGAAGTGGTTTTGTGAGAAGAAGGAATTACATCAATCAATTCAAAAGACCTTGAAGGCCCAAATTTTGAAATCGTCAAAGGCTTCCACTCGGATGCTAATCAGCTTCAATACCAGATGGAAAAATGCTATAAAATGCTGAATGATCAAGTTAGTGAGCATATCAATCGATTTGATGTGAACAACCCTCTTCCTCTCGGTGGTGAACCTGGAAAAATGACCATTCAATCCCCAGTTCTTCTTCAACCATGACCGGATTATCTATGTGCTCGAACTATTGAAAGAAGACCGCCTTTATCGATTTGAAGATGAAAGCTGCTACCTACACCGATCGTGGTCTTGAACAGATGGTACCGGAATCAATTGAAGCGCATAAAGAACAAGAGTATGACATTGCTGCCTCATATGGCATTTCTCATTGGTGGTTCAAGATGAAGAAATTCTACATTGATAGACATGGTGCTATAAAGAGTCGCAGAGTCGTTCGATCCAAGTGCGATTCTAAGTGTTGTGAGTGCAGAGATCTTCTCAATCTATGGCTATAATTACCTGAAGAAGATTTTTCTTCAAAGAGCAAACTTGAAAGAGCATATTATAGAAGAAAACCACTTCAAACATTTGATGCCAAATGACTTTGAAGACCTCTATCTGAACCTCCAGGACACCTTGACCATCTACATTCGTGAGAAGAAGGCTCTCTCGGGCTGTGCCAATCTCTGGATCCGAGGCTTGGTCATTCGACAAAGAGTTGGGGATTTTCGTTAGGAATGGAAAGCTACCGGACTCAAGTCAACCTAACAAGACCGCAATGGGAAGCCTCGGGACATGAATTTCATCACGAATATAAAGTGATTGACACTCCTAGAGCCATCATCTTTACCGACAGATACGGGTCACGTATGCTAATGAGATGCGAAGCTTTTCCAAGTTCGGTGATGGAACTCTCAAGATGGTCGAAGAAGAATTGAACTCGAGAGTAAAGCAAATCAAACTTGATCTGAAGCCGTGGAACAAAACAAGATTCCGGGTCCGAGCAGATTTGAAGATGTGTGAAGACTTCATTGTCATGCGATCGGATGAAGACTAAAGACTAGAAAGATTTATCGCAGCCTTGAAAGATTTGTGGGAGGCAGATTTTGTGAAGGTCATTACAAGCTGCTTCAAAGAACTGAATGAAGACATCTTCCGGGAGTAGTTTCTGTTTTGTAATTTGATGTGTATAATGTGGTGTTTGTACTATGAACAACTATAACTATAATGTATGTTGTAGTGATAGGTTATGTATTGTGGTTTCCCTTTTTATCTAAAAGGGAACTTCAGTGTAATCCACTTCAGATCATATAAAACCGGACACATTTTTCTCCAACAAATTTTGTTTCATACATATTTAAATCACTTGAGATCCAAAATCTCAAACGATTTGAAATTTTTGATCGGGGGAGAAAATGTGATATAAATATGAAAGATGTTAAAAGGTGACCATTCTTGTCTCAAAGTGCATACTGCTCTCTAATATGTGCTAAATTTTTTTCGAATCTCGAAGCATATATTAAGGTGGAGCATTTCAAAACAAATATAAACTTTCAAGGTATAAAGATTTCTATGTTTCAACATAAAGTACCTTGATTGATTTTCTAATGGTTTCTTAATGGCTTTTGTAATCGTGGTTGTACTTCAAACGAACTCTTGCCTCTATGTGATAAAATGATTTCAAATATCATATGCACATATTGAGGGGGAGAATTTTCCAAAGAAATTCAAATGACTTTTTCAATGGAAATTGTGATAAAAAAATTATTTCAAAGAACTCTTGCCTCCATGTGCTAAACAATTTCAAAATCATATGCACATATTGAGGGGGAGCATTTCTAAATGATCAAAACTATTAAGGTACAAAATGCTTTGATATTATATCACAAGTACCTTGATTGTTCTTCCAAATGATTTTTCAATTAGTTTCAAGGAAGAATGAACTGTACCAAAAGACCAACCATTTTACTTTATGCATGGTGTTATAAGGATGGTTAGGTTAGGTATTCGTTCACGATCCAGCGGAGGAGGGATCTACCCAGGGACAATCCACTAGATAGTGTAGAGTCCTTAGGTATTGAAATGGGAAGAGTGCGGACTGAGACAGAGATAGTACTGGAATAAACCCAACAAGGTTCTAGTTATGAAGTCTCGGTAGCAGCTTGAAGGGGTTGAATAATGAAAAAGAAATGAATGTGAAAAGGGTGAAAAGAAATAGCCCTCCATTATTTCAACCTTAGGGCAGAAACCGGGTTCAATTCATATGCCACTGGCTGTTACCTAGGTAACACCGGTATTGAAGACAAGACGTCATGGACCCAGTGACGCACTGCACTACATCTTCCCAAGCTACTCAAGTTCCTCTTAAAAGGACTTGTTTCATTCTCGCAGGGGAACCTACATTATCTATCGACTTTCTCTTAGAGATGGTTGATATTGAAGAAGGAGACCTTCTCTCTAGTCTCCGCATAGGAACCAAATGTGCACAATTGAGTCTAGAGCCACGAGATCATCAATAAATCTCATTAAGGACACGATCAATGAAGACGCTCTATTTCACACAATGTGGAAAAGAGAATATATTTTAGAGTCCTACACATTATCCTTGTGGTATTGCTGAACATCCGGAGTGATATGCAAACATATTCACAATGAAGATGGAAAGCCTTCTAGAGCCAACATCAAACAAGCTCTTGGTAGGTGGCATGTGAGATCTATCCAATAGATCAACCATGTGACAACTGAACAGAAACAATGGGGCGATTCATAATTTTGAATCAATCCTGGTTCAGGTTATGGATTGACGGATACCTTTGAAAAACCGGTCGTTGTGCTTAAAATTCTTTTCTCTAGCACATCGACTATGTATTAATATTTCAAAATAAAAGGTGTTTATGATTGATAATTGATTTTCCTTAAAACCTTCGTTGTATTGTAAAACACTTTATTTTGATTTGTACACGATTGTTTTTCAAATCTCTTTTCATCAATCAGTGAATCTCAAATTCGCTGGTTCACTCACTCCGTGTTGTCTACTTTGAGACGTTCCAGTTTGAGAACGGCTAGAGCAAACGAAACCCTGCGCAAGGAGATTCTTCAGATTATACACTGATCACAGCGGTACTTGTACTGATCAACGGGGAACCGTGGGTCGTGTACCTCAATTCAATAAAAGTGATCAAAGAAACTTACGTGCGCTTATTGCTATACTGTTGTATGGGTACACCCAACGCTTGCGTACTGATCAGTAATGGAGAGGTCAATCCATAGCCTCATGCTCACACATCACATTCATTTCAAAAGAAATCATGATTAGTGCATCAATGACTCTGATATATTCACTCCATGCTTCGCTACCGCTGCAAATATCATGATTCAACAAAAGCTTCCGCTACTCTGATGAGAAGAAATCATGATCCAGAATGTAGCATGTCGGTCCAAATGTCACAACATCATATGCTGGCAACACAACAATGAGTGATGCTGAGATTAACTGTGGCTGATGATCTCAAATAAAGCTCAGAGGTCATCATAATGTGGATCAGCTCTATAACCTCCACTTAATATACATTATAGTTGGATTATGACAATATCACCATGAAAGCACAAAGATTGAATATTTTGATGAAGTAAGTCTGAGCTCAAGACTGAAGATTAATTGGAATGCTAGGATGCTAAAATGTAAATCATAGGGTGACCTCCCTTAGGGGGAGATTGTTAGGAATTGGAAAATCTATTGTAAAGTATCAGTCACCCCAAAATATAATCTAGCCTAAGTTAGCTTGTAGACACATCTTTTATTACGTTATTTGTTAGTTAGTTATTAGCATAGTTTAGTCTAGTGCAACATAGTGGATGAAGGACGGGTCTTTACCCATTGTATGCCTGATCCACAGCCCGAAGGAGGGCGTGCTTCTTTGTATAAATAGCCCTCTCCCACAAGGGAGAGGGTTGGATGTTCATTTGGAATCTAACCTTCTATGTGTTTCTCTCACTAGAACATCTTTCTTTCTCTCTCTAAACATTGTATACACCCATATGTTATTGGTTTGATATGTATGTGAAATCCTATATCTTACAAACTAAGGGTTAAATAATTGTAAGCCCCCGAAAAATTTCATTGTACTTAAGACTTTGATCAGATATAAAGCACGATTTACATCATCATGAAATTTTCTACTTATCACATTTGCATATCATTTGACATATGCATGATCAACGCAGCTTGAGCGTTCAAAAATATACCGTTGTGATCCAAACGAAATTCCCCATGATCCCGATATTCTTAAAATACTTAATATATATATATATAAAAAAATTAAAAATATAAAATAAATAAAAAAAATAAAAATGTATATACATATAATTAATTTGGACCGGGCCTAAGCCCAACACCCATTTCCATTTGGGCCTCGCCGTGCACCAAGCCCAACTCGTTATGCATTTTTCCTTTTGGCCTTTACTTGATCCGATCCAAAACATGCCCAAGCCCAATTCTTTTCTTCTTTCTCTTTGGGCCTCATAGCTACAAATCCACACCAAGCCCAAGTCACAAATTTAAGATTTGTGCTAAAAATGTTTTGTGCTTTCTCTTTTGGTAACCGGTCAAGCAAAAGGGAAACACAATAAAGTGACATGAACCAAGATCAAGACCAAATGCATCCCCCCCTCTTTATGCTTGCGTGTTAGGGTGAAAAAGAAAGAGACCAAAACCATGCCTTAGCCACCGTAATTTAATTTAATAATACCCTAAACCTCACTTTGACTTTAAGAACCAATGGGTACTCTGTTTCTTTGCTAAAAATTGATGGGACTAGGCCTTGCATGCCCTTGAGTCCCGCTGCACACCTCTACGCCTCACAAACATACAAACCTTAAAACATAAACTAATGCAAAGACCATGCTTAAGCTTTCTTTATAAACTACTTCAAAGACTTGACAAAAAAATCACAAACTTAAACTTCACTAGCTCACTCAAACTCTCACACACTTATATCAAAGAATCGTCCAATGTGGAGATTAGTTCGCAGGAAAGGAGTAAGAAAAACAAAGCAAGGAAAAAAGAAAGACATTTGGGTAAATATTGATTCGATCGAGTTATAAGGAGAACAAGGGGTTCACAAACTCATATCCTCGTCTAACTCGTCTCACAAATCACCACCACTCCTAGAGAGTGTAGTAAGTTTCGGCGATACCCATTTTCTTGATTATATATGTATATCACACGTTAAAAGATATTGAATGCACTCGACACATATTTATAAATGCATGTAGAATGCGTTTCATTACCACAACATGCACACATGTTTAAGGTGTTTTGTAAACGCCTCACACTACACTCACGACGTTGATAAACATTTGTAAAACCCTTTTGAACCCTCTCGACCCCTCGTACGTTTTGATAAATCAACCAAAAACCAAACGGGCCTTAAAGCCCACAACACGAGCCCAATGTACACAATCAAAGCCCAAACGACCTATTACCCGGCCCAATAAGAAGTAAATAAGCTAAAAAGCTCTAAAAATTAGCTAGGAATAAGCTTGTAATGTTTTATAAAGTTTTCGTATGCTAAAAAGGATACTTTGGACTTCAATTGCAAAACAAGTAGTTTATGGGTAGAAAGTGGAAAGTTTTATAAAGTAAAAGGTTTGATTTAATGAAATTATTTGCATGGGAAGTCTATGGACTAAACATGTACATATTTGAAAGTTAAAGGTTGAAGATATACGTGTGCATGTATGCACCAAAACTACAAGGACCATTATTGTAATATGGTTAAACTAGTATTAATAAACTTTTGGGCTAACTGTGTAAGGTTTGAAACTTTAAGGTTTAAATCGTAAAAGTATAACCTTAGGGGCAGTTTTCGTAAAATAGTTTCATTAAGGGACTAAAACTGTCAATTTCAGAAAGTTTTGATATAAAACAAGTTTCGGGTAAAAAGTGTCAATTTCTCAAAGTTGAGGGACTAAACTTGTACATTTTGAAACTTAAGGGTAAAAAGTGTAAATTCGGGGAAAAAGTTTACAAAAACTTATAAACTTATCATTACTTCGTAAAAACGAGTATTTTGATCATTTAAGTGTTTGAAAGGGTATTTTACCAAGAATATCGTTAAACCTATATATATATATATATATATATATATATATATATATATATATATATATATATATATATATATATATATATATATATATATGAATCTAGATCAAATAAGATCAAACTTAAAGTTATTAAAATGACATCCAACTAAAATTTGACAAATGACACTCTCCTTACAATAAAAATAAATTTTTTATTAACTACAACTAAAATTGTTGAAGTTTTGATAGATTTCTTTTTAAAATTTACAAAACCTAGGTGATACACTTTGATTAGAAGTGTAATGTGTATCACGTTTGTGTATGTGTATCAGGTTTTGGAATATTTATTAGTGTAATGTGTATCAGGTGTATCGCTAATCCAAAATCATGTATCATTTGGTTATTAGTTTTTTAAATGTTAATTTGTATTAATTTTTTTTTTGTATTATTGCTAAAATTGTTATTTATAAATGTTTTAGTGGTTTGTTAGACTCGATCTTATTTTTACAACTTTAAATTTAATCTCACATTAACTCTCCACAGGGGAAGGGTTAATGTGAGATCAAACTTAAAGTTGTAAAAATAAGATCAAGTCTAAAAAACCACTAAAACATTTATAAATAACAATTTTAGCAATAATACACAAAAATATAATATTTTAATATAAATTAACATTTTAGAAACTAATAACCAAATGATACATGAGTTTGAATTAGTGATACACGTCTACATTACACTAATAAATATTCCAAAATCTAATACACATACAAAAACATGATACACATTACACTTCTAATCAAAGTGTATCACCTAGGTTTCATAAATTTTAAAAAGAAATCTATCAAAACTTTAACATTTTTAGTTGTAGCCAATAAAAAAATTATTTCATTATAAGGAGAGTGTCACTTGTCAAATTTTAAATTGATCTCATTTTAACAACTTTAAGTTTGATCTTATTTGATTTAGATTCCATACATATATATATATATATATATATATATATATATATATATATATATATATATATATATATATATATATATATATATATATAGTGAGGATCATGTATGCGGATTTTAATTTTAGTGCGGACGATACGGATAGATCCTGACCCCATTTCGATCGTCTTGACCATGTAAATGATTTTTTTAATTCTTTTCCTTTTGAGCGAACCTTACTAGTGTTATCTTCTTTCATTTTTATTTTTCGATTTTTCTAGCACTTTTAGTTTTTTGATTATGAGTCCTACCGTGATATTAACGATATTATGAGTTCTATTGTGATATTAAGAAGTTGTGATATTATAAAACCAAATGTAATATTAAACTATTTTACATGTAAAATTGAACCGTGATATTAAGGAACATATGATATTTACTATGATATTAACAATTTTATTTAAAAAAACATATGATAGTTACGGTGATATTAACAATTATATTAAAAAAAGAAAAAAAGTACTTGTGATAATAAAAAGAAACCGTGATATTAACATTTTTTTATTAAAAAAGTAACGGTGATATTAATAATATTTAGTAAAAAAACAAAAAAGTAATGTGATATCAAAAAAAAGTTAGTGTGATTTTAACAATTTGTATTAAAATAAAAAAGGTTTATGTGATATTAAGATCAAATTTTGACTTTTGTAAAAAAGTCAAAATCGATTTAATATCACAATACCTTTAAGCAAGAAATCGATTTTTTTAAATTTTTTCAAGTGATTCTTAATAATTTATAATCCTCTTTACTTTTTAATTTTTTTGATTTTTTTGAATTTTTTTTTAAAAGCTATGTGATATTATCCGACCATCCCTACTTAAAATTGAATCACATCCTTTCCTATATATATATATATATATATATATATATATATATATATATATATATATATATATATATATATATATATATATATATATATATATATATATAGTATGATCAAATGAGAAGTAAAATTAAAATGGAAGGGTGAGAAGAAACCCACGCGGTGTGGTTTAAATTTCTTCTCATTCTTCTTATTTTAATTTCTCTTCTCACTAAATCTCTTCCTATATATATATATATATATATACGTATATATATATATACGTATATATATATATACGTATATATATATATACTTGAGGCATTGACACTTAGATTATTCCACAAATGTCCACCTCATTGCCATGTAATTCTTTTTAATGCCATGTAATCATAATTTGTCCACCTAAGCAATAACATGCCACCTAAGCAATAACATGCCACCTAACCAATATTTTTTTTTCATTTTATAAAATTTTCGGATATATTTTTTCAAAAATTTTGAGCTTAACAAGAATCGAACTTGGGTCTCTTAGTCCACAAAGAAACATGATAACCACTAGCCCAACACATGTTTTGAATTAAATCTTGCAAGTCTTTGATTATATCTTTAAAGTCCAAATTTATAAACCTATCACATTTTAATGAGATAAATATTTGGTAACATAAATCCATTATTAACAAAAAAATCATACGTATATTTTCCCACAAAAAAAAACCCTAATCATTAGAACTCTCTGCATGAAGAAAACTTCATCACGATTTTAGGGTTTTAATGGTTGTAATTATAAGTTTTAAGTGCAATCCCAAACATCACTATGGTGGTTGTAGGTTGGGTAAGAAAACGATATGCTAAAGTTCTGTATTTGCTCATTGTTTTCGTTATGAGATCCGGCTGTGATGATTTTGTTCCACAACATCCTTTATTTGCTCACTGGACACTTTCCAGAACTATGTATGCTATCAAATCTGCAATTTTCAGAAACTTACACTTGCAGTTTATATTAAATCATGTAAATTATATTGTTTTTTATACGTATATTGATTGTTTTTTTATTCTCATTGTTACAGTTTGAAGGAGTTTGCTTCATTGGAAGATTTTGATCATGATTCATAGAAGGTACCTTTTTATTGTTTTGTATGATGTTTTTGTTACAGGTACCTATATCATAAAACCATAATACCATAAAAAATAACACACTATGTGGGAATAAACATGCGAGATCACAACAGGTGATGTAGATTTTTCGGGCTTTATCTCAACCTCAAGTATTTTTATATTCTGCAACGGTTTTAGTTGGAGTTGAAAAGACAACAAGTGCATTAGCGAATCATTGCTGTTGGAAAGATAAATGAACCGAATCACGTATAATAACAATAAGATCGTATAATAACCATGTTTCTATAGTTTAATTTGTGTGCATGCATGCTATGTTTAACTTGCAACTGATCGATCAGTTATGTATATTAAAATGTTGTACATAAAGTTGAGAGAGATCCACAGTCTCATTCGACTATCCGTTCTGTTTATCAACTGTTCTAGCTTCAACATTTATATATTTCACAAAAACACACATTTTCATCATTATACGTATTTCCATTGTTTGCTAGCTATTGAATGATCTAAAAGATTTGTGTAAGTACGTGTATAATTTGTGTAGTTGGACAATATGTACTCTTGTTAAAAAATCTGATTATATTAGTTTTTGTGAGCACAATTTTCGAGCTTTTTTTTTCTTTAACGGCGGACGATATTATATAAAGCAAAACTAGGAAGAAACTAGACAAAAAACATGATTACATAGTTTTTGTACAAGCAAGCGTTGGATCGAAGATCCAATCAGTTTAGTTTTTGTTTTGTTTTGTCAGTAAATGAAGTTTTATATGAGCTGATTGTTGTTTATTGAAATAAGTGACATACCATAAGGATTGTAATGAGTGCCATTGGTTTTGATATTGGGAATGACAGCTGTGTTATTGCGGCTGAGAGGCGTGGTGGGATTGATGCATTGTTGAACTACGGATTGGAGCGTGAAACACCTGCTGTTTATCGTTTTGTGAGAGTCAAAGGTTTTTCGGTTCTGTAGGGGCTGCATCTGTTTACAATAATATGAAATCAACTATTTCTCAAGTTAAGAGACTTATTGGAAGGCAACATAAGGATCCGAGTGTGCAAAGAGATCTTAGTTTGTTACCTTTTGGAGACAAGTGAGGGCCCACTTGGCGGTGTTTTGATCCATTTAAACTACTTGAATAAGAGATGGACTTTTATGCCGTTGGAGATATTGGGGATGTCGTTTGCACATCTGAAACAGATAGCTGAGAAAAATCTTGAATCCCCAATTGTAGATTGTGTGATTGGGATTCCGTCCTATTTTACGGATCTCCAAAGGCGTGAGTACCTCGACGCAACACTTCTTGCTGGCTTAAAACCTTTAAAGTTGATACATGATGGCACTGCCATTGCATTAGCTTATGGTATGCACAAGACTGATTTCTCGGATTCAGGATCAACAAATGTTATATTTGTTGACATTGGGCATTGTGATACTCAAGTGACCACTGTGGCCTTCGATGAAGGAAAATGAAAATATTGTTACATTGTTTTGATGGGAACTTGGGAGCTAGAGACTTTGATGAAGTCTTGTTTAACATTTTGCAACACAATTCAAAGAGCAGTGCGGTGTTGATGTTTACTCAAATGTTCGAGCTTGTATAAGTCTTAGGGCGTCATGTGAGAAGTTAAAGAAAGTTCTGAGTGCCAATGCCGAAACTACAATTAGTATTGAGTGTTTAATTGAAGATAAAGATGTGAAAGGATTCATAACAGGAAACCATTTGATATATTATCACTGGAGTTGATAGAAAGGATTAGTTTTCCTTGCATTAAGGCTGTGAAGAAATCTGGACTAAGTGTTGATAAGATACATGCTATTGAGCTTGCTGGTTCTGGATCTGACATACCAGCTATCGTGAGGAAATTAATTTGATTTTTCGGAAAGAACCAGGCAGAAATCAAATAGGTGAGGTAACAAATTCAAAGATCTTGCTGTTTTGAGCAAGGAGATATGATTGGTAAGCATGATGTTCTTTCCCAGTTCATGTTTTCATATTGTGTTACGTATGCAAGATGCCTAAGCTGTTTTCCTTTTCCCAGATGATATCTGCTCGAATATTGAGAACTCTCATGTTGCAACTGCACATGCAAGACCTCACCTTATGCAAGCATTAAAAACTCAAAGAGTCAACTCTTCCATGGTAAGCACTTGAAAGTTCTTGGTTGCTGAATTACTTGACTTACGTTGTTTATATTATCGATCAGGTGATATTAGCTTTTAAGGAAGCTGTTGCAGGCATGTCTTTTCTTACACGTATTGCAACAACAAGCTCAATACTTTATTTATTATGACGTTGCAACAACAACAGCAGCAAGTTCAGCAACAACTCCAGTCATTTTGGGCAAACCAATATCGAGAAATAGAAAATGTCAATGATTTCAAGAATTGCATCCTTCCATTAGCAAGAGTTAAGAAGATTATGAAGGTTGACGAGGACGTAAGAATGATATCATCCGAAGCACACGGTCATGTAATCATACTGAATAAAACAAAAGGAGGACATTGCAAAAAAACGACATCGCTGTTGCAATTACGAGGACTGAAATATTTGACTTTTTGGCTGATATAGTCCCGAGGGAGGATATAAAAGAAGAAGTTATGACATCTATGCCAACGGTGAATGTGCCAGTTGGGGGACCTTCTGATACGTACCCTTATTATTACATGGCACTTCAGCATTCACCGCAGTCCGGATCACCAGGGATGATCTCAAACAAGCCTATGATGAATCTTGGTGTTTATGCACAACAGCCTCCACCATATATGGGTCTAGCAATGTGGCCACAACCACCTTAGCAGCCACAGTCACCTTCAGATTCAGAGATGCTATAGCCTAATCCCTCTTCGCAAGTATGTGCCTTTTTATCAGAATTTCATTTAAAGTTTTTTAAGTTTCTACATTGTTTTGTGTGGCTATGCTATAAAATGCTGAAGGGTTGTACGCATGTTGATAATTGTATCGTAATCGAAATTAACTAAGTATTTTAAATGTACCAGTCCTTTTTGTAGTAACTGTCTCATGTTAATTTGATTATCTGTTTGTTCAAAAAAAATTTGATTATGTGTTGAATCTATTCCCACAATATCTTATCAAGTTGGTTGTGACTTCGTCAGTTTAAAGGTAGACTAATTATGATTCTTTGATTTGAGCTTTATATTTTTAGTTAAGTGTTAATTTGCTCTTTGGCCAACCCCTAAATGAAAGGTGGGCATAAACCGATAGAAGACAATGTGCAAAACCTTGAAATCAAGAATGTTGAGTTGCAAGCTAAGATTGAAACAGAATCAAACCAAGCACGAAACGATGAAGTGTGGGATACCAAGGATATATGCTTAACTCACAACAAACTATCCAAGCTTCCAAATAACCCCTTGTGAACAAATCTAGAGAGCTTGGACTTGCAATGCAATGGAAATATTAGTGAGATTCCATTAGTCTTTTTTGATAGTATGCCGAGGCTCCAAACTCTAAATCTCTCTGGAACAAGTTTGAAACGCTTGCCCTATTCCATCTCGAAGCTGAAAAGTCTTGAAAAGTTTGTTTTAGGTGACTGTGACATATTGAAGGAGTTACCGCCTGAAATTGGAGATTTTGAGAATCTCAAGGTTTTTGATTCAGAAGGAACTCAGCTTGTTCGATTACCTAGCCAGTTTGGAGGTCTTACCAGGTTGGTTTCCTTAACCTTTTCATTGAGGTGTGACTGCTGATAGGCACAAAAGAAGCGAGCTGATAGTTCCAATGAAGAGTCATTTTAAGTTGTTAATTTAGTTTTAATCAAGAAAAGTCAAGTTTCAGATTTTAGAAAACAGTTTTAAGTAATTTGTACCATAAAGGGGTGTTTGGATTTAACTTAATTTTGGGTCAAAAACCTTTTCTACCCACTTTGACCTTTAAGGTCAAAGTACTTTTAAGATTTTTAGTTAGTGTGTAAGGGATTGAAAGTGTTTTAACAGTTGTTGCAAAAGTTTGGGTATCAAAAAAATTTGTCTTTCTGTCTTTCTACAACTGCACAGGACAGCATCCTTAGCTGCTGTTCAAGTGCTTATTGCACAGCTTTATTGAACCCCAAACTGTCCCAAAATTGTTTTTTGTGAGTCTTCAATCAGTGGTCTTCATCTGCTTTTCATTTATTTACACATAGGATGCTTTTAGCTTAGATTAATTTACATCTCAAAACTGTCCCTTCCCATATTTTTTCTTGACTGCATCAGTTGAAAATGGCCCAAAACAAGCTGATAACAGCTTATTTTTAAGCTGTTATAATGCCCATTGCACCCCCAATTAGCTTTTTTAGGTTCTCTACTATGCTAACTTTATTGTTTCAGCTTTTATCTGGCTTGGAAGCTTATTTCTGAGCTTGAAAATAAGCTAAAAAAAGGGTCACAGTGGCTGTTTTGGGACTGCAGTCAGTGCATACACAGGTCAGTTACCTCAAGTAGCTTATCAGTAGGAGTTTTAGCTTATTTAGGAAATTTATAAGTTTTTTAGGTACTTTAGATTATATACTTTAGGATTTAGCTTATTAGGTTTCCCATAGTGCTTATTAGGATAATCTTAGTGCTTTGCCATGATTCAGGTATATCAATCGGTGGTCCACTAATGTCGTGTTATTTAGCGGTGTGAAGTTGTTGATGGTACTTATCGACGCTGATGAGAATATCAAGAACTCCAAGATGCCCTGCTCTGGCTGCCTCATGAATTGCAAAGTTGCCTTTTTTGTTTTTCTATCTAAGCAAGTTACGAAAATAGAAAACAATAAATGTAGAAATGTATTTCCAATGTGAGTCCTCTGTTGTAAAATGGTTTGAAGATATGAACTATTTTCTTGTGAGATGTTTTCAAGGGCGCCAACGAAGCAATCCACGTCACCTTTCTTTGCAGCTTCGTACAATTTAATGTTCATGGGGGTTTCCAGATTTCTTGAAGGCATGTACTGAAGGGATCTGTTGCAGATTAGTTTTCTCATTCTCTCATCTCTCCCTTTCCGGTGCATCAATTGCCAAATATTTTCAATTTTTGGATCCACTAACTCAGTGATAGAGAGGGAGTATACATCATGGCTGAAAGAATGCGAAGGAAAATTTGGAATCATAGTTGCTATTGTGTTGTTAAGAACAATTTCCAATTTGAATTCACTACGCAAATAGTTTGCCGCTTCATGAAAACCAAATAATTCTGCAAAATGCACCAGTTTCTGTGCATGTTCATATCTGATGTTAAATAAAAAAGTAGGTCGTTTTTGTTACAATATATGACCTCTGGGATTTCTTAATGGTTATGTAATATGAAGAATATTCTGACCTTCGCGATTTACAAACCCTCCTGCATCAGGAATGTTCTGCAACAACTTTTGTAGAATAAGGACATGCCCGCTTTTTGATGCAATATGTACAAGATTGTGGCCGGATGAATCTTTTTCTGAGGTATCCATGTTAAATTCATCAAGTAAACAATTAAGCCCCTCAAGGAAATCTGTTGACACAGCAAAAAACAATGGTGTCTGACCATCTTCATCAATGACATGAATTTGTGCAGGAATCTTTCTTGATATTTCTTGAAACATCACTGGCATAAAAAGAATCAAGTAAATTTAAGGTTTAATTCAATAATGTATATCTATATAGCGTGCCTTTAACAAACTTAATTGTTTGTGATCTAAAGTGTTATATATGTCTTTTCTAATTGTTAGGCTTGAATAAAAGCTCTCCAATATAGAGTCCGAGAATCAAGTGCTTCATCAGCAAGCACTGACCATGTCACCTACCGGAAAATCAAGACCGTCGACTCGGCTTCTTCAAAGGATGTGAGAAGCTGCCAAATATTATAAATTATTCCAGGTATGCCTCTTAATAATGAAAAAAGTGATAGTCAGATTCCAACCCACGAACCTTATTGCGGTTAATAATTAAGCTTCAAACCCCTTGACCGAAGAGTTATATGGCAGGAAAAAACTCTCACCATAGGGGCAGGAAGGGGAAGGTTTGCAGACAGAAAATAAGCTAATTAATGAGAGCTAAAAACCTAAAAGGGCCAAAACAAGTAATCACTATACTAAGATCAACCTAAAACATCAAAAATCAATCATTAAACTACATCAAAGTAAGCTAAAAATCAGCCTTGAATAAGCTGTGCTGGGCAGATTTGATGGCAATAAACAGATAAAAGGGGGAACTAAGCTACTTGCAGACCTAATAATAGCTTAAAAATAAGCACTAAAGGGATCTAAAGGGAAAAACATAAGAAGCTAGCACCTAAGGCTACTAGGGGAATCAGAAATCAGACAGTAACATCAATAGAATAAGCAGAAAATTAAACTTGAAATCACCTATTTGGGCAGAATCATGAACAGCAACAGAATAAAAGGGCAATCAAGGCTAATTGGAGATACTAGCAGCCCTAGCAAAAGATTTTTTTGATTTTTTTCCTTTTGAGAAAAGTAAAACAAACTAATGAAATTGCTATTTTTAATTTTTAAAAATTTTTAAAACAAAAAATGCTTATGCAAGAATATGACTAAGAGCTTATGAAACTAAAAATGCTTATGCATTAAGATCTAATTTGTAAAACTGAGTTGAAATCAAACTTACACTTCAAATGATGGCTGAATTCATCCAAATAAGCACATTCTTCTCAATCTATCCTAACAGATTGTGCAGTTCCTTAATTTGATTTAGAGATCAACAAACTTGATTCAAAATTTTGAAACAACAATTCAAATTAACTTTTGAAAACCTTTCTCAAACTAAATCTAATCTAAAAGTGCAAACAACTTTTGATCATTTTTGAACTGCAGTGGAGATATTGGAAGTATGGTATCCATCATAACAACACAATATGCGATGAAGAAACTTAATACAACAATCAAGAAACCATGGTACCCCTGTACTTGAAAGAACAGGTTAGGGAACTGATATCCACAATCCAAATATATAGTAGTAATGTCAAGTGTCTACTTATTAAATTTTTCATGTTATATTGCTTTGCTTATGTTTAGGTTACAGTGATGAAATTGCAATAATTTTTTGACACACCAGTATAATTATTTGTTATGTCCCATTATTACACGTTTGTTTCGGATATGAACCATAAATTTCCAAACATAAAAGCGTTTATGTCCCATAATTACATTTCCAAAGAGAAAAGCTTCATATTCTAATTTATTTTTATATTTTTTGATGTTTAGTATCAATGCTATGGACCCAAAATCAAAGAAGATCTTGCTGCTCTTGCATTTGAGACAGGTAATTTCCAGTTAATCCATTCTAGGACCGCATTACTTTTTAGTAGTCTGGTGGTTGATCAGATGGTGTTAGTTGATACTTAATAGGCATTAAAAAAACCTGTTGTTTTTACTTAGTGGGAAGGGATACACTAAGAACAAAGTCACGTAAACTCAAAGCACACATTATTTGCTGCATACCTGATTTGTGTACTTATCTATTATGCACAAGTTCAGTAATTAAGGTTTCAAATCGTTACAGATCAACTCACATTTAGTCACTGAACTTTTTTAACGACACATTTGATATGCAACGACTTTCATTAAATGATCTATTCATTTAGATGCACCAATTGAGTTTTGAAGGTCATTTTCTCATTTTGAAGTGAAAATTGTGCAAATTGATTTTTATGATTACGGCACACGTAGACGAACAAAAAGAGAAATCATGAAATACATCTAATATACATATATGCATCTAATTAAAAGCTAGAAAACACATTATGATGCATCTAAGATAATATAAATGCATATAATTCAAGTTGGTGCATCTCGGATATGTGGTTATAGTTATTTCTCATCCTTCTTATTTTTATTTAAGTTACTTCTCATTTGATCGTAACTCTTCACTTAGTTATATTGTTTTCAAATAATTGTCAAAAACCATAATTGTCTTTTTACAAAGTAAATAGCTAAAAGGGAATGGGTCGTCCATGTTGAATACTACCTCCGTCTCAAAATAAGTGTCCTCTTTTGACATTTTGAAGTCTTATTTTTTCAGCTATAATATTAAATATTTTTATTTGTGTTATATAATTGTTGTTGTAAAATATATGAATGGATTGGTTTTAAAATGTATTTTTCATTGATATAATTTTCATCAAGTATTGTATAACACAAACAAAAATATTAAATATTAAAGTTGATAAAGAAAGACTTTAAAAAGTCAAAAGAGGACAATAAATTTGGGACGGAGGGAATATGTTTTTATTAGCAAGTACCAACTTATGTTACCTTTTGCTTTACTATGAAAAAACATCAAAGAGTGCAGTAAAGAAGGTTTGTTTAAAACTTAAAAGAAACCAAAATGTATATATGTGGCAAAATGGATGGGTTGAAAGGGTTTGAGTAACGGGTCACAACGGTTAAGGATTGTGGTATGTGTTGAAATGAGTAAGGTCGATTTAGATTACATGTAGTTACCTTTTGTCAAAAAAAAAATTTGTATCATTATTTTGTGTGATATGATTACAAACACACATCATCAAACAAGTAATAGTTTGATATTGTTAATAGTTAAACGAAAAGAGGAGGTAGCCTCCTCGAGGAACTTTTATGCATTTTAATGTATTTTTATCTTTTTACTTATATTACATAGAAGTTCAGTTAAAGTATTACCGAAAAACTCTGAGATTCCAGTGAAGTATACACATGTTGCATTAAATATACAGCAAATAATGTATGATTCTGAATATATTATGCGCTTGTGCATAATAGATAAGCAAACAAATTATGTATGTAAAACATTGTCAACAACCTACTTCCTCTATGATGAGAATTTTGAAGAAGGTGTCAATGTCGACCAAATTTGGGTTATGTTCTAGCTTTAATGGTCAAATGGGCAAAATAAAGTAAAATTAAATACAAACAACAAAAGAGTAAAAGGTCGAAATTCGTTCAAGATTTGACTTTGATTTGTACTTCGTATAATGCAACCATCAATTATAACGGAGATATATAACCTCAAGCATCTATACTTTTTCCAAAATCCATGCGTGATATCACTAATGTTTGTTGAAAATGCAAATATAACAATGATAGATTTCTTATAAAGAAATAAAGAGAATGATATGGAATAGCTTTTAATTGTTACAAACTATTAATAATAGTAAACGGTACTATAAACACTTTTAATTCAAGTAACTAAATGTGTAACAAAAAATACAAACTAATATAACCAAACTTTCATTATAGATAATAAATATATAACAAAAAATAATAAATGATTTAAAAAAACAACAATTCAAAGATTTTAACATATATACATAGGGTTTTTATTTTTAACCCATAAAATAAAACTACTGAAGGCACATTAAAACTAATATAACCAAACTTGCATTATAGATAATAAATATATAATGAATAATAAAAAAAAAATCAAAGATTTTAACATATATATATAGGGTTTCTATTTTTAACCCATAAAAAAAACTATTTAGGGCACGTTAAGTTTTTTTAATCGATAATAATATATAACTAAAATTTTAGAAAAAACCCCGTGCATGCCCGGATATTAAAACTCGTGACAGTTATAATATTAATGTCGCTAAAGTGAAGAGCATAAAGGGATTGAATTTTTTTTGTTGTGATATCGATGGTAATAGCTTTATTTCATATACTATGTTGTTACAAAAATCTTTGTATATTTTAATTGTTTTATTTATGCATTTAATATAAAATTGGTATGTTTATATCTTATTTTACAATGCATTTTGAAAGGTTTTTATTTGCGTTTGAGCATTACGGCTTTTTGTTTTTGTATGTTTCCATGATTATGTTGTCCATGTTGTATAACTTCGAGCTCCACAATGTGTGCATTGATTTAAGGCAGGCATCTCTTATATATGCCTCATGAATCATTGAACTAATTAAGGAAGTATATATGTTGGATAGTTCTAATCATTGAAAAAAGCTTTGAAACGCTATAGTAAAATATGTCAACAACAATTATAAGTCATGCAGCCCGTTGGGTATATATATATATATATATATATATATATATATATATATATATATATATATATATATATATATATATATATATATATATATATATATATATATATATAGTGTAACTTTATTTTCAGAACCCACTTTAAATGCGAGAACTGCGAGAACCACTATTGACCAATGAGAATTTAGTAAATTATTTTCCAGTTAATTTATTTAGTAAAATCGATAGGGGCATTAAAGTAATTTATCATATACATCATTAAATCTGAGAATTCAAATTTTGCTATAATCATGGAACATATACGGTTTTGATTTCATTGTTTAGCCTCCACTCTCCATATATGTTCTTCGTTTGAATCAGATAAGAAGCAAACCCAAATTCAATTTTAACATCCCACTAAACATACGATTCTTCATTGTTTCACAAATATAAATCATGTCTCATATTGATCAAGAACAAGATGCACATATTGTCACGTATTCAGATGCTAATGATCTTCAAGAACCTAATACTCGAACAATTGTGTTAGCATAACACGAAATCAATATTGACGATGTGCAACAAGATCAACACCAGATGAATGTTTTTTTTTTCCAACTTTGTTTTATCTACAACTTTGAATTTATTATAATGTTAATCACATTTTGATTTATATATGTTATTATAGATTTATATAGTTTTTATTAATACAAGCAGTTGGTTTTTCAGCACATGAAAATCTTATGTTAATTTGCATGCATGTTTGGTTCCTTATAAATGAATGACTAACATATAGTTGTTTCGAATTAGTTTATCGTATTTCAGTCATGTTATATATTTTAATTAGTGTTTATGAACCAGTTAAAGCTTTCAGATTAATGAAGCATACTTAGTAAAAGTTTGGACACTTTTTTATTTTGCTTTGTGCAACATGTTTGTTTGCTTAGTTATAAATGTAGCAGTATTACTTCTTATAAACCTGTTAATTGCTCTATTTATTTTACGAATTGGTTAAACATATTACATTTTTATGCTGACTTTAGCATGTTAAACCGAATACAGGTTTCTAAAACATATATTATTATGAATGTAGGTTTTCATCAACCAACATTAATGATTTAGGGTTTGTATTTCGGTTTTCAATTGTGAAACTGAAGTTGGATTTATGTGCATGCCTTTTTTTTGTTCATACAGGTTCATATATTCATATATAGTATAATCTGTTACCGTGATAGTATCAAGCATCCATGTTAATCAACATTACAATTGATACAACCATAAAATACTATTTTTTATGTTGTTTGTATGTGCTATTTCATGTATAATTTCATGCAATTAACTTTATCTTTATGTTATTAGAATTCATGTGGTGTTTATTTTTGTAGATGCTGATGTCGTCCATGTATATGACATTTACCCGGAGTGTATTCCCAAACCAAATGGACACACATATTGGGCCCCATTCGTTCTTGTTGATGAAAAGCCTAAAAAGGGTGATATTTTGCAACTTTTGACGAAGCATATAACATGTACAAGGTTTACGCTGCTAAGGCTGGGTTCGAATATACAACTTTTTAAGAACCAAAAGTAAGAACGACGACATAACACACAAGTATTTGGTATGTCATAGATCTGGTAAACCTAGGAAAACTGTAGAAACAAATACACTTAAGGAAGACGGAGACCATAATGGCATAGAAGATGAGAATGAGAATGGGAAAAAATAAAACGTAGATCGACAATGTCTCTTACTGATTGCAAAGCAAAGATTAGTTTGAGACATATTAGACAACAGATACCTACCAGATTTTTGACTTTATAGAGAATCATAATCACAAGCTTATACACCAGTATAATATGGATCTTTCTAGAGCTCGACGATATTTACATGTAGCAGATACATACATGTTTATGATACACGGCGAAGAATTTTAAACATCCATGTTGAAAACATACATGTTTATGATAGAAACATAGATGTTTATTCATATAAAACCATATATGTTATATGAACATCCATGTTTCTACCATAACATGTATGTTACAAACATCCAGTTAGTAGATAACATACATGTTTTTAAAGCACATGTTTGAAACATGCTACTTCATTATGGTAAGCTTAGACAGACAAAAACAAATACATTCATAACCTGTGTATGTGTCCATTATTAAACGAATTGTACGCTCACCCAAATCAATTGATCATTATATGTCACAAATTACCAACAGAACATATATTAACAAAAATAGGCAGATAACCAAAATACTAGAAAATAATACGTTCGAAGCTCCTAAAACACCAACGCCATATTCAAATCTTGCTAAACTTAAATTACAACCCAAAAGGCACCGTGGCACCAATTGTCTGATGCTAAACGACAGAAACTAGTCAAAAGATATCAATGAAAATATTGTTCATATACGTTTCCACTCATGCCCCCGCAATTGGAACTTTGCTTGTTTTGATTGTAACTTTTTCAGCTTGCATATCGTTCATCTCTGGACGAATCATATCCCCGTAGTGTTGCTTGATATTGAAGTAATACACCACAATCATTTGGCCTTTTATGAGTTTGCCAAAAAAATCCCAACGAATGATTTTAACATTCAATATGGCTTCTGCATTCACATGATTCCATGTATGTGGCAAAATTTTGGGGCTGCATTAATTAATAATAATAATCAGTATACCATAAATTGTCCACTTACCAATATATTATTTAAAAAAATATATATATTCCAGTATTACAGCGACTCTCATGTCTTCTATATTGGTACCAATGATCCTTTTAAGTGACCCATCTTTATTTTTTATCTTGTTTTTATCAATCAGAGTCACCTTTGGGTATTTCAGATTTAAGAAGATGACAAACTTATGGTCTCCATTCCTAAGTTGTATAAAAACATGCAATTTTATTGAATATGTTTACTCCATCCTCTAGGTTGCACTTCCATACATCATAAACGTAAATGCACACTATGTATTAAACAAACACCAACATCAATACATATTACAGAATATTAACGATATCTAATTCAAAAACCGAAAAAATAGTCCATACTATCAAGACAAAAGATACCACTATCCATATATGACACACACCCTTTGCTATATTCAGTAAACATACGATAAACACTTATTCCTAGCATCACTAATCATGTATGTCTATCTACTAATTGGATGTTTATAACATACATGTTTATTGTAGAAACATTGATGTTCCTATAACATATATGGTTTTATATGTATAAACATCTATGTTTCTATCATAAACATGTACGTTTTCAGCACTAAACATGCAATACCTACCCCTGTTCTAGCTTCATATATCACCCAAAAACCACAAACCCCAAACAAATCTGTTATAATTTAAATAATCATCATGTAAACCAGAAACACCCCTATCTTATTTTAAATATGCATACGATAAACACTGATTCCTAGAGCTCATCGACAATTACAATTAGTAGAAAACACACATGTTTTGAAACATCCATGTTTATGATACATGGTGAAGAATTTTAATTGTGTGTTATAAACAAAACATCACTGTCAAAAAATATTTAAAATATCAAATATGTATCATATTGCAATGTTTAAAATTCATAACCAACCAGATTCATAAACAAGGTTATTCAACCTTTTATATTTCATAACAAAGCTGATTCAATATTAATGAACAATTAGATTCATAAACAAGCTACGTATCTACTCTTTATGTTTCAAATTTTTAACATCTATGTTTTAAATTTTTAACATCTATGTTTCAAATACATAAACAACCAAATTCAAGAAATTTTCGATCTAATTACCTTAAATCTTTGGCTTTCTTCTTTGATAGATATGTGTCGACTTCCTTTTCATCTTTGCTGCAGGAAGAGTCAATTTCAAGTACTCTTCATCTTCAGGCTTACTGAAACCACAAAAATTTGGAAAAAAAAAAAACAACCAAAACAACTATGCAATTCCTTTTTTAAGAGACTAACATACTATACTTGCTAATACAACCATAAAATCTTAAACAAATTACTTTTTTTTATTATAAAAAACCGATTAAGAAAAATAATTAGTTATCTTAAAAAAAATTAAAACACACATGCGTTGTTTCGTTAAGTCGAATCACTAACAATTAAAAAAACTACTGTATAAGAAGGATATCATAACTTCCATTCTTGTCTTTCTGCTTCGTGGAAAAAAAACAGATATGATGCTTGCTTCTGAATGATCGATGATTTGGGGGTTTTTAATGTGTATGAGAGAATCGTATGTTTTGGGATAAGATTTTATGATCCGATATTTTTTTTTTTATATTTTGATTTTAATGAGATGGGTCCCGTTTTTGTAGCACCAGTTAATGAGATAGTGTATTTTAAAATACCTTTTATACCCTTTTCATTAATATTTGAAGGAAATGAGGTTTCCTTTAATTACAAAAATGCCATTCTATGATCTTAACCATTGATCAAGTTAATCCAAAGGTAGAAAAGGGGTTCTCGCAGTTCTCGCGGTTAAGATGGGTTCTGAAAATAAAGCCCCTCTATATATATATATATATATATATATATATATATATATATATATATATACGTATATATATATATACGTATATATATATATATATGAATTCAAAAAGCCCGTCCAGATGGACGGGTATGACTTGTGGTTTTTATTTTGTATGATTTTGTGGATCAAATATAGTTAGTATTGATATAAGGTTTTATTTTCAATAAGTTTTTAAACGAAATTTTATAAACCAAGATACACGATTAAGATTGCTCGAGTATGTGTTTTTAGAATTCTCGTAATCTTACGATGTTCTTTTTTAATTAAAATTTTAAATCCTAGCTGTGGTAAGTTATTAAAGCAAAACCCTTATATATTTTTAATAATTTATAATATGTGTCATGACTCCTCTTATATTTAATATGTATTATGGGATGACATGTCTTTAATGTTTTTTTTGGTTAAACACTTAACATTTAGTGGGGAAATATATATTTGAATGAAATTAAATCTTTCTTATTATGTAATAATAAAATCATTTTTTAGTAAAAAAAAAAAAGAACATAAATTATGCAGTGGTAAATAAAGTTTTTTCTTTATTTCCTAAATTGTTTGGTTATTTTTTTTAAAACACATGACATATGTAAAAACACATCTCACAGTAAGTGTGTTACATCATACATAAAAGGTAAAATAGATCTCAAATATAATCTTTGTTCATAATTTCGCATTCCATATAATCTTTGTACATCATAACACACGTAGTCTAAGTTAAGACTTAAACCCACAAGCACATGCTTGATGGGGTACCTTTGATAAACCTTGGATACCGTTGAGTTAAAGGCATGTTCTAAACTTTTAGTTTTAAAGTATAAGAATTAAACAACAACAAAAACATAAATTCTATAAAATAATGTTTGTGAAATGTGAATGCAATCAAGCAAATGAGTAGTTTTATATAGATTTAAAAGTTAATTACTACTCTCAGTTCGCGTGAAATAAGCATGGAAGCACATGCTCAATAAGCAATTTTAAAGACCCACATAACGTAAGATAAAACTTACGTTGTTCGAGCAATTAGTGTGAGACATGTGTGTATATTCTTCATCAATTCTATCAAAAGTAGTTCCATTAGATTTTGCTAAGAATATATACCACTGCCTCTTCTAGTTGCTTTCCAAAAGCCGTACTACAAAGCAAGTTCGAGAATGTTCATAAGGAGAAACTATGATTATTGTCATTAATGATGGATAAAAAGGTTTAGCATCAATTTGTATATAGTGACTTACATGAGTGTAATAACAATAATTGTACAACCATTAAGTTCAAATTTCAGATAGCATTCACATCTGTCAATTAAACGCGATAGGTCGGGTACCATTTTTCTAAAAGCGGACACTTTTCTTAGTGAAGATAGGTAAGTGAAGGCGAACAAATTTTAAGGACACATCATATCTTAAAATAGCCTTTGCATTGTCTGTTGAATACATACTTGTGAATAAATTTTTCTTATTTCTTAATAAAACATTAAATCAAAAAAAGTGATAAAATTAAACCATAAAAACCCAAAACAATTCCGTACACACATCAAATTTAATCAAGCAAACCTACAAATCTACAATGTGCTACCTACAAATCTAGAATGAGCTACCTACAAATCTACAAAATTGCAAAAAACAAAATCATATACCCTTTAAATTGCTACCTACAAATCTACAATGAGCTTGGACTAAGTATTAGTCACACTTGGCAGTTAAATAATCATAAATGAGTCTAGCTTAAATAATTTAAATAAAACAAGTGAAAGGAGCCCGCCGCGTTGCGGCGGGGGTGTTTGCCTTTTTTCTCATCGTCGTATGGAAGGAAATAGTTACATTATTGTTTACAAAATATTGCATGTTTTAATCCTATTGCAGATAAACATGCGAATGGTTGATGCCCTAACACTTATCGTCCATAATAGAGGAACGTGCCTTTATGTGTGCACAATATAGCAGGCTGGTGGTGGTGTAAATATGGTGCTAGTCTGTTTTGGCTTTTTAGCATCAGGGCTACTTGCATGTTAGTCGCATCAGGTGTAAGCTTAGGAATGAGATCAATCGCCTTCATGTTCTCTTGAATCTGTATATAATAGTAAAACGATATTAATGCTAATATTTAGAACTGTTGGTGCAGATCCAAGATTCCAAATCCATACATTCCGTTATGTTTAGATGAAGTGAAAAAGAAATATACCCTTCATATTTTTTAGATGAAGTGAAAAAGAAATATACCCTTTATAGTTTTTTCTTTCAAGCGCTTTGATCCGAACAGTGGTATAATTTGAAGCCAATGACATGTTTCTCGTCTACCTTGACACAGCACAACATCCAATATTCTTATTAAACAAAATGTCTCACAAACAAAATTAACACAATGGCTTATATATCAATTGGAGAAGGACAAAAATAGTCAACTATAATTGACAACAAAATGTAATCTTTTGCTGTCAACTACATGTTAATTAAAACACCCCTATATCTTATAGTAACTCATTAATAGTCAATATTCTTATTAAACAAAATGTCTCACAAACAAAATGTCTCACAATGGCTTATATATCAATTGGAGAAGGACAAAAATAGTCAACTATAATTGACAACAAAATGTAATCTTTTGCTGTCAACTACATGTTAATTAAAACACCCCTATATCTTATAGTAACTCATTTAACATCTGATATTTGTCATTATAATTAAAATGTAGATGTAAACTACAAAATGTTAACCTAGCTGCATTAGTTAATCACCTATCGACTATAGTTCATTTTACTTTGACTATGATTATGGTTGACTTACTTTGCTAAAAAATCAAAATGTTAACCTCCCATAATTAGTGTCAACTATAATTATTCTCCAATAATAGCAAAAATCATTTTACCTACAAAAATTAGCTACGTTAACATTATGATTATAGTCAACTATAATTATTGGAGGTAAAATGACTTACTATAATTAACATGTAGTTGACTTACTTTGACTATATATGTTAATCCAAACACCCATATTCTTGTTTTTGTACCCGTCTCCGTCTACCTTGACTCACAATAGTTGACCCTATATCTAGTAAGTCATTTGACTGCTGCATTGATATTTGTCTTGAAACAAAATGATCCAATCACCGAATAAATGCACAAACAATACCGCGATTTTTTAAACCATACCGTTAAGCAGCATTCACATTTCCGGTTCTGCAAGCATTTGAGATTATGATCCGCAGGCTACGTTTTCCTCAAAATCCACGTCAATATGAGGCTGGGCCAAATGTCCATTACATGTTAGTAACCTCTTATTTTTTGACAGATAAAAAAAAGGCAGGAGTTAAATGGAGTGCAAACACGTGTCGATGCCTAAAAACTCCTTCACGATGCTCACAACGTAAGTTTTGGTTTTATTTGTCACCACCACCGGTTGAACAACATTATATAACTTCTTTGCTCTACTATATGCAACTCCTCCTAGATTATCCTTCTCGACTTTCTTACATATTCACATATACTTGAAATTTTTTTGGCATGTGTTTCATCATCAGCTCTCAAAAGCCATGTCTTAAGGCGCAGTCCGGAAGATGATGGATCTTTTTTTCCGGTATCCCTTTCTTCAAGTTAATACATACATTAAACACATCAAAAGCATATAGAAAACCATTGTCGGTAAAATGGAACAACACCGCATGAAAAATGTTGTCAAACTAAGGACTCAAAATCAGGTAATGTACATCCAAAGACCCCTACCTTCTATATAGATTTAGATGTAAAGAAACAACTTTGCTTACCTGGCTTCCCATTCCAAGAAGGCATGCCTTTTAAGTAGACATGATAGTGGTTAGCATTAAGTGGTGTGCTTGATGCTTCGAACTTAAGGGGGTTTATAGCCAGTTCACCAATTTCGTGCGTTTGGGGTCTAAAACAAATATACAAATATCAAATGGATTAAGACTTTATCTATCATCAACCCACGATAGTAGCTAAACAGTCAAACCATCTATCTGTTAGGTTTCAGAACAATGCTACTGATATTAGGCGAGATATAGCCACCCAAGTTTTTTGGCTTCTTGGTCATTGGAAACACAGTGATCCAATGTATATTGCAATTCAATCTATCTATTAGTATTGTAAAGCATGATATAGTCACATTGATCTTTGACTTGATCATATGTTGGGAGTTGAGGAAACAGGCAGGCTTGCCACTTGACGAAGTTGTTTCCATATCACATGTTAGCACATGATAGATATTTTAAAACCAACTGTAACTCGTAACTAATTTTCTTTTCAGCCTAAAAGCTAAAACATATATTGGAAGGTAAAATAAATTAGAGGTGGGAATTTTGACCCTGTTTATTAATAAACGGTCGATTTGGGCTATAGTCATTATCTCTAAAGAGGCTAAACGGGTAAATTTATTTAAGTATATGTACAAAATGAAACGGGTACAATAAGTTGAAGGACTCCCCATACCATGGTTTTAATGCACAAAACCTACTAAATCATTTTATTTAAAAAAATATTAGCTTATTATTCAAATAGTATTGCTATTATATTTTATATGCTATTTGTCCATAAAATCAAGTAAAAGTTTTGGGCAAAAAGTGTTTTGGACCAACCCAAACCAAAAGTTATCTGCCCCACACACTCCGCACATCCATTTAGAAAAAACGGAATTCAAATCGAGCAATACCGATTCCAAGAGTCTGGTTAATACAAAGAATGTCAAGTGAATTCATGGAAAGAGAATCTTCGCAGCGATTGGTTTCCGTATTGATCTTGAAACATATCCTCATCTGAATCATCGTTATGAGGCATTACCTAAAAAAAACACAATCATTTTAACAAAACTGTATCGAGTATAAATGGACTTTACACAAACTCTAAATCATATGGACAAATTACCTCATCAAAAGCACGAAACTCTGTTTGGGCAACCTGGAGAACATGTGGTAGTGGTGTCTCCATAAATAATGGCCCCCAAAGGATATTCATTGTCAGTAGAGAACCCCTGTGAAAGTTGTGCTTCATATCCAACTTTTCTTCCTGAAAAACATAGAGATAATTTTGTGGGTCTAATATCCAGTACAAATGAAAAAGTGTTTAACAGGGACAATTAAACAAGGCAGATCACCGTTTGTTACTTTCAACAAATCCTTTGCGAGAATTAAATAACAACTGTCGCAGCGTTTTAGTATTAACGACATGAGCAATAGATGAAGGGGTGAAGTGTATTAACCTCTCGATAGATTTTCAAACTTTGACACCAAGAATGGGTCAAAAGTGTGTCTTTCAACTTGTTGATCCTTTTATTCGATTCATGAGAGGAGTGCATGTCGCAGCAGCCACTTCATCATCTTGTGATCCATAGACTCTGGTTTTGTAGACATTGTCTGCATCTCGGATCTTCATCTAATGTAAGATGAGGATCCATCTGCATACATACTAATATTTAACAGCTTTTCCTGTACTACTGAAATAGCAATGTATATTATTTATTTCTATGACTAAATAATATGAGATTGACTAAAAGACCCATTTGACATGGAAAATTTAACATGTTTACTTATGAATGGGTTGAATCAGTTATTTCATCTCTAACCACTCAAATATATAACCGAAAAACATTAGCTTAGAAGGAAACAAGTTGAATGGGTCGCAAGTCACCCAACCATTTCATTCATAAAATTATGGTATATTATCAAGACAGTATGTGGTAATTGGTATGTCATCATTTGTTATGCACCAATTATATACAAGTTATTGAAAAGTTTGGAAAAAAGAAGGTGTTTGGGTCAACCCAATGTGACCCGGAATTACGGCGATCCTTTTGGCCAGACTTTAAGTAGCATGAAGCAAAAACTAACCGTTTCTTCCGTCAATGTGGATCTAACAATAGAATCACTCCAAAACATGGCCCGCCTTTGTAGCAATAATAAGCATGCATGATGCTAACATGAAGAGAGACCTTCTCTGGGATGGTTGGAGACCACCTTCAAGACGTGAATAATGAAACTAAAAAAGTTAGGATAAAAGATAAATAAACATGAAATATGTATAGTGCTAAATGTAGACTATGCAGATGATCTCTGCCCCGCTGCATTTGTAGTCTCTAGTGCTACAGCATTGTAGTCTCTAGTGCTACATTGATCAATTTGGTAAAATAAAAAAAAATAAAAAGTTTGGCGACATTTGACCAGTTCCCTTATGAACTGAACTTTTTTTTTATTATTTTACCAAATTGATCCATATCTAAATTCACAACCCGAATATAACGTTAGAAATAATAAAAAATATCAAATGTAAAAACACGACGTAAGACTCTACGACCATCACTTCCTTCAGCATCGGTTTTATGTAAGGAGTAGATAAATGCAACCCCATTCATCATGAACCTCGGTCACTGAATAGTTCACCCGACTACCTTTAAATGTTTTCGTGAACGATAAATCTATGACGGTACTCAGCTTCTTTCAAGTGATAAGTAGCCGAGAGTCACAACATCATCAATAAACGCAACCCCCTTCATCATGAACCCCGATCACTGAATAGTTCACCCGACTACCTTGCAGCTCAATATTTTCCACAAAATTCTTCACTTTCAAACTTCTTCGAAGCAAATCTAACCCTGCTTACTATAAAAACACAAAAGTAGCCAACCCATAGCAGTATAATCCCCTTCCAATGTAGAGTTTCAATGGCATTTATTTAAGAAACAATGACACGTACTCTCATAAATACCTTTAGAGCCAAAGTAAAATTTGAGTAATTTTGTTCTTGAGCTTTTGCTTTTGGTAAAACATCAAATACAGAAGAAAAGTTTAGATCCTGTATTTGCTAAAAAAATTATCTAAGCACATAAAAAGGATGATATAAAATACATTAAACTTGATCTTACTCAATTGTCGATGTTGTGAGACGAAATAGGTTTTTTCTTTAACGATAATGATGGTTCTGATAATGTTGACCCACAACACTTTTGTTCATTATCTATTATAAAACATTATATTGTTTCAATAATAATCTATTGTTTGAATAAAATCAATCTAAATGGGTTGAAGAAAGAATTGTTTATGCATAGATACTCTTAAATTATATTATTCAGAATTTACTTTATAGCTATGGTTATCATCTTTGAAACCCGAATACGTAATAAAATCTGGAAATATTCTGAACTAAGTTTTTCAATTGTCAACCATATGACTTTGTTTACTCAAATTATCGATTTGGAGTAATTGAAAGTGTATGCATGAAACACAAATCTAACAACAATTAAGTCCACTTGACCATAAAATTGATGGTTCATAATAATAGTGAGAGGATATAAAGACCTAATCATGCCAAGCTTGTTAGCATAATCACACACGTCATGGAGGCAACAAACACATAAGAACATTAACATTTCATTTATAAACAAATTTTTTTGACGTTTCATTTTAAAAGCTTGTTCTTTTTTGCACCGTGTCGAGCAATTAATAAACTAATCCAAATCGGTCCATTTCGTGGGTTCATTGATATTACCTCACCTAAGTATGCAAACGCATAGAAGAAGGACCCAATATTAAACTAAAAGCCACTCATTAATTTGCCCCACCTTTCTTGAAATCCCAAATCAAATGAAGTATTACCTATTTTCAGATGCATTGCATTATTCTTAAACTTACAAATTTAAACTGATAGTTGAAGGATCAAGGATACCATATCAAAAGGTTGTAGTCTTTCCTGTTCCAGGTTGAGATGTTAAATTACATCAAAGACCCTTGGAGAAGGTGACCGTTCCGTATATTCAAAATCTGCATTCACATGAAAATGTCCTTTTCTTCATGAAAATTTATTTTGTTCTCGTAGAAGAGCATTTCAAATATTTAGATTTAAATACATATATCTTAATAGAATTCATGAGACACGTGCAATATATTCTTACCAAACTCCTTGAGCAATGCACATTGTTATAGGTGGAAATTATAACCCACTTATATATATTAACAGGGTCATTCGGGTTCTGATTTAGCTTTTAAGAGTCAAACAAGTAACTAATAAAATTTATTACATGATTAAAAGTTCCATACAAAAGCGTTCTCGTGTCGACCCAACCACCCGACCCATTACATAACCCAACCGCAAGCCCATTTGCCACCTTTACTCCTAATGTAATAGTACTCTATAAGTAAAAGGATAAACAAAATTATATACAAACCTTCAAACTGTATGAAACTGCTTGCTTTTCCAATTCATTCTTTAAGCGCTCAACTTCAGAAGTTACAATTCTCCGCTGCTCATCAATTGTATAAGATGCAGATGTTGCACCCTCTGCTGCTTCAGCGGTCTCGGTTAGCTTACCTGCTAGCTCTTTTATTGTTGAATCCCTAGCACGGACATCCCTTGCTAAATTTTGCAGCTCCTCATCTTTTATTGTTGGATGGCCTATAGATGAACAATGAAGTCGTATGATCGGTTTCACCAGCAAGGGCAACATATTTTAGCCAAATACAGGGGCATGTATGATTCAACAAATGAGTAAGTGTTGACCCATAGCCAAATTCAGAAGCAAGAGTACATGTTGCCCCACCTGGTTTTATACACAAATAGCTGTATAAATTGTCAAAGTGAAGAAGGAAGAACCTGGCCAATATCAATACTTCAGCTGTAATGGCTTCAACATGAGGATTAGCATAAGGAGCAGCGAATATAAGTGGTTTCAATCTCCAAATAAGAGTGTCGTTGGGTAATATATCACCTGATCCAAATGCGAAATTATCCGTCACAATAAGTTTGGTATAAAAAGAGGTTACATCACCACACTATCTTAACATTGAAAGAAAATCACAATGGGTCATGGGTAATTGTGAGGATTCTATTTAAACCTAGCCAAAATATATCAAACAAAGCAAGTAACCATTACTCCTATTTCATACTGTATAACATATGTCGGTATTCTCATGAAACTTTCCTGTTTTGGTCAACCTATCTACTAACTACTAATTCCTAAAAGTACAAAAACTAAAATATCAGGTTATATGATCATCATACAAAGATATAAAATCATAGTCTAGAAATGAGTCACCTTACTCGAACATTCTTTCCACGAGCTGAGAATTGACTTGAGGTGGCTGGAAGTGGTGGAATTCCTGAACTAAGCTCGCAGTTGAGCTAGCTTATTGTTGTAGTCCTGAAACAACTCAAAAAACTATAAACTTTCTTAAATTAGTTTCTCAGTTTACTGACTAACATTTCGAATTAACTTAATAAGTCCAAGACATAACTCAAACACTGAACATATGTGTTTGAAACCTAATAAGTTTGTATTTTTCAAAGAGCATGAAGAAAAAAGGTATTACCTGAAACACATTGAATATGAGTATTGCTTATACACATCCGATCACAAATACATACATTACATAATTGAATCGACAATTTTCCATCTAATTTTCTTTTGTATCTACTACCATCTGTTGCCAGTCTTGTGTTCCATACGTTTACGCCTATCGAAAGTATGAGACCTTCATACCTGAAGTTGGGAGACTATACTTAACAATTGAAGCAAGAGTACACATATGGTAATCTCAACGCCATTAGCTATATGAGATATACATGTCTAATGTACTACCGAGAGGAAGTGATATATTAGTTGACAGATCCACATATCCTCCTCGTGTAAATGCGTAACTTAAATCAAATTGGTATATGCTGAAATGTAATCACCATTGGAAAGATGTGGGGTTTTATTTCAGTGTTTAGAAATGATTACATGAAAAAACTGCATCTCCGCATCTCACTGGATTTAAATTTAGCATCCATTCCTCCATCATATTTAGTGGCAGCTTCATCACGGAAATAAGTTCCCTTGCGAACCTCCTACCCTTTTTAATGATTCTGCAAACTTGAACTTTGCGAGTAAAACTTTGCTTTTGCTGCTTTTTCCAGCTCGCAATTGAGCTAGCTTGATGTTGTAGTCCTGAAACAACTCGAATAACAATAAACTTGCTTAAATTAGAATCTCGGTTTACTGTCTGACTTTCTTAAATTAGTTTCTTAGTTTTCTTAAAAAATTTAGGGCCTGATCATAAATCAAACCTCGAGAGCCAAACATGGTCAAGATACATCCATGGTTGGATTACAACCATGACCTGAATTACCATATGTTGGTCTTTCGTGTAAACCATCTAAATAAGTTCTATGATAACATTAGTATAAACAAGTGAACCACTAAATATATTGAATTTGCAGCATACTAACTTACTTACCAGCCTTTGCCAATCAACCATAGCCAATATGAGATTACCCGAGCAAAAATACGCATTATCTGGACATTTAAAGAAAACGCGCAAACTTAGGCTGCCGATGACCCAACCACAACAAATGATTCCATGTATGTGTTGTGTAATTAAAATTCATGTCTTCACACTTCAACCCAGCCACCAAACCAACGTAAAAAATATGTATCCACCGATACTCCAATGAGCTATCAGTCCACGGCCTTAACCTGATGTATCCATCATGCTACAATGGAGGGATACTTTCAGACCTAAAAAGCATGATTCCTAATCAATAAGTTAGCGCAAAATATAAAATGAACATGAACCAAAGTTAATACTAAAATTGAACAAATATAAACCACAGATACAAAATTGCGAAATACACTGAATAAGATTATGAGAATAGAAACAAAATCTCTATTGAATTAGCAAAGTTGAAGTGCCTGTTGAATCAGTAGTGAAGTGCCTGTTAGTTTCGGGTGTAGCACGCCTCTTACTATGATTACTCAATATGCCATGATCACCGTTAAAATGTATATCCAAACACCGAGCAAGAAACCAAAAAACCAAAAAAAAAACAAATGAAGGAGATATACCTTATGAACACAGCAAATGCAGCCTGATTTGGAGTCATATCTTTATATGGTATAGTCCCAGTGACCATCTCCCACAAGATGAGTCCAAACCCATATAGATCAACCTTACGTCGCATGTCTTTTTAATCATTTCAGTGCCATCTACATATATGTTCCCGGATCATCTGTCAAAATACCGCAATATGCCTCTTCACAACCGATGCCAAAATCCGCAATTTTGAGCTGGAAATTCTCATTTATAAGTATTTTTCTAGGCTTGAGAACTCTATGAATAACACCTTGTGATTAGTCATACCCAGTCAACACCTTCTATGTACTCATGCAAGAAATCAACATCCTGGACCGCACCAGAGCAATAAACCTTAGTTTGGCAATTAAGATCGGTAATTCCAGAAAGTTTCATCGAAGAGCCACCATGCATGTATCTTGGATAGATAACCATTACACGATGTCCGCGCAAGTGCAATATGATGCAAAAGTTAAATAGACAACGTAAGATCGACTCTTCAAATGTTTCTTATCAATTTAGAAAGCAGCATTACTTCACTGTTTATGTTCCCATGAGACTTGTTAAACAAAGAAGATTACCTTCGCACTTGTTGACCCATCGATGAACCAAAAGTTCCTCCACAACACCACGCCAAAACACTTTCTGTATAGACAAATAAGAGACATAAAAGTCACTAAATTAAAAAGAATAGGACTATACATTCTTGGACATGTGTGTCAAACCATTGGTGATTAAGTTGAGATTACTCGCTCGGAGTTTCTTTATCTAATAAGTTAATATATTATTTAGAGATATGCAACAATACCTTGGTCGTAAGGAGTGGAAAATATTTTCATTAATTGAATAAGCTAATTTCATTTGTCTTCTGTTGCGGCATTCACGTTGCTTTAGTAGTTCTGACAGTTTGTTTAATGATTGACTCGGACTCCAGGTTCATTAAGTTATACACAAATAAAAGCTGATATCGTCAAACTATGAGGAGAACATATCAACGTAGTTGAGAGTTTCCCAAAGTTAATTATTTATGCATACAATTCTAATTTACGATATTCAAGTACTCGGATGACAACATAGTTAGGAAAAATTATATGTACCTTGTAGACAGAGGCTAAACGAGACCGTTGTAACAGTTGATGCTAAAAGACCGACTCTTCCAAACCTGCCTGCAATGATTACATAGATTATTTGATTCTGGTTAATGTGGGTTGTTTGATATAAAGTGAAACCGTTCGACTCAGATGTGCGAGTGCGGAACTGGATAAAAGGGTATCCAAAAATGCAGACCGACATGAAGAAAATATGAAAAACTAAGCATCGGGACGACCCATCATGAGCGAGAGCGTAAAGGCGTCTTCGACTCGCCATGGTTGCAAACACGATTCTCGTGGTGCTGCCTTGCCAAAATACGGACATCATTTAAATGTTCTGTAAGCAAGTGTAAGTAATACGAAAGTCTCACAACTGACAATATATATAATCATTCAGATGAGGCTGCATATGTTTAACTATTTACTACAGATACTTATTGTTCTAGCTCGTTGCTTTGAGCCTCTCCTCGAATTCCTATTTCTATTTGAACTTAGTAAGTGCATAGGTTTGCAGCAAACCTACTACTAAAGTGTGCACATAAGAATAGGAATTCAAGGGGAAGATCAAAGCATAGAGGTATGCCAAAAGTAAATATGTAGCGTAGATAGGAGTATGAACACAAATTAAAAATTAACCCAGAACACAAACCGAATGTTGAAGAAAAAACAAAGAGAAAACAGGGTTACCATCATTCATTGCTTATTAGGTCCTCCCTCGATCAGTTGTTTACATGATAACCTACACAAAACTTATACTATAGCCACACAACACAACTTTATAGTCTCAGCATATCAAAGAATTCATTACACAGTTTCTTTCTACATCCAAGTTAATTAAACAGGCATGAATGAATATGTAGCGCAAAAAGATAGGACTATAGGATTATGAACACAAATTAAAAATTAACCAAGAACACAAACTGGATATTGAAGAAAAAACAAAGAGAAAACATGGTTACCATCATTCATTGCTTATTAGGTCCTCTCTAGATCAGTTGTTTACATGATAACCTACGCAAAACTTATACTATAGCCACACAACAAAAAATTAGTAAATGAGTGATGTAATCTCAAAGTGAAATTTAGACATCAAGAGTAAATTACACAATTTCCCAAGACGTCTACCGAACAATGAAAACAATGACTAAAATGAGTTGTGTCTATGAATTTTTCCTGTTCGCATAATCTTTTCTGCAAAAAAGAGAGCAGAAGAAAAAGTATTGAATGGTAAATAAAACCAATAAAAAGAATATAAACAACATCTATTAGAAAAACTAAAAATACCATGCATGCATTATACTTTATCATATACAACGATGTTACTTGATTTGTGACGAGCAGGCGCATGTGTGTATATTGAAAAATTATGGTTTTAGGAATTTAGGAGAGAATGAATGGTGCATGAATGAAAAGAGGACATTAGGGTTTCTGATGATATACACGCATTAAGATTTTTTTTTAGAAATTTGTATTATGATTTAATTAGTCTTCAAATGGTTTATAGATTTGGACTTACAAGATGTAATCCGTGTGTTGGTCTGGTGGTTATCAAGTTTGTTAATGTTACAAACACCCCAAGTTCAAACCTCTCCACATACATTTTTGAGCTAATTAATTCCGGATTTTTATGCAAAAAAAATTATTCCCATCCGAATTTAGTTATTCCCATCCGAATTTAGTAAAAATAAGTGCTTATATTGACTACATGGACAAACAATGATGACATGGAAATATGACGTGGCATTATGGGATGCCAAGTGGCATTATGACGTGGCATGCCTCCTCTTATATATAATGTATAGATATATATATATATATATATATATATATATATATATATATATATATATATATATATATATATATATATAATTTAAAGTTATAATTATATATATAACTATAATCCGTAAAAGCGCGGGATCTAAACGAATTAAAACACTTAATAACATCATCATTTCTACAAGATCACAATGGGGAATATTTCACTTACGCGTAAGTGAGGATCTTTGATAAATATCAAACTAAGACAATGTAGCACGTGAATTAACCTAAAACGCTAAACGCATTACACACTATTGAATTGGACAATTTAATGATCTATTGAATAAGAATATTCAATGCTCTATTATTTTGGTCGCGAACCAAAATGTTTATCATATCCGAGACTCGCCATCTCATCATTTTTAGGTTTCGGTTTGGAACCTCCGCTACATTGTGCTTGATCTATTTGTGCTTGTTCATTATCATTAAGGTGAGTTCATAGCCTCACTTTTACTTTTATTTGCAAACCCAGCGAGGGAGATACATGCTCTAAACTAGAACACAAGGTTTTTCATAAACGTTCACTTCTTGATTATTGGAATTGCCTAAGTATTTAGCCATAATTCTTTCAGTATCATGAACCATTAGTCACCGCGAGTGAACGCGATATATCGTGAATAGTACTATGGGGAGTAGCGACCCGCCTTGGTTATAGGAAATAACCGGTGCCTATATTTGAATTGCATTAGGTAATGGCTATTACCTCCTTTGGGCAAAACTTACGTACACTAGTAATTCGTGTATGCAAATTGAGTCTTGGTTGCATGAGCTTAAGCATAATAATCAGTGATTTTCTTTATGATATTGTTAGTTTACAATTATCATGTTCATATTCTTGTGTTCAACTATTATTTAAACCTATGGATTTCACTCAACATTATTGTTGTCCTTTTTAAGCATGTTATCTCAGGTAATCAGTGAAGATTATGTCCGAGGCACGGAGTGGGGCAAACCAAGACCTTTCTTGTGGTGTAAACATAAAGTTGTCATTTCTTTCAACCTCATGCTCTATATTTTGGGAAAACACTTGAACAATTTGGAATGTTTTGTAACAACTATGAGTTTTCGATGAATGATTACTATTTTTAATAAAACGTCTCTTTCGAGTCGTTTTCTATAATTTTTGACTATGATTTCCATTCGAGTAACACCCCGATTAGTCTTCTGTTGTCATTATGATCTCGGGGGGTGTTACAGATTAACCAAAAGAGCCAAGGTTATAGAGAACCAAAGAGTTTTTCAAAAACATTTGGACTATAACCGCACTTTTAAAATGGGACTATTTTACACCACTGCCCTATGCCCTTCCGTGACCGCTCTATGCATTAGGATTAATGCATCACTAGATCATAAGTAAATTGCATTCATTTTAGTTAGGCATGGAGATTTGCTTGGCAGATGTGCGCAACTAACTAAAATCTTGTTGATCATATTATTTGGCTTTTACTTACATTACTATTTTATGGGTTATTACAGTACCATGTCTGCTTCCCACCCGGTTGTTCTGTCCTTAGACACTGAGATGGAAGATACTATGTCCTCTATAACTATCAATATGCGGTTCATCAGTACCGCCATACGTTTGTACCACCTTGCCGGACGAGGCCAGAACCTTTTGAGGAAGGCGGTGCCCGAACTCCTACCATTCCGCTATGATTGCTTGCTCTCAGAGAGCGTCGCTTTTGCTTCCATGACACTATATCAAGATATGAGTCGCGGCAATGGCTACCGCTTCAGATGTCGCATGGATGATGGAACATCCAAGTCATCCAAAAGCATACGTCTCGGCCATCGGACACTTCGATCGCGTCTTCGCACCAATCCGTCATTCTTGAAGCGACGAGTCCGAGTCCTAAAGCCATATGAGCCCGAACCATTGAGTGCCTTCTGATTGCATCCTAAGGGCACCATCTTCAAGCATATGGCTAGAAGCGTGTCGCGAAGCCATTACCATGACCCATGTGTCACCACCAGCTCAGTCATTACCAGCTCAGTCACCACCAACTCAATCATCACCTGCTCAGTCATCACCAGTTTCACCCAATACTTCACCTACTGCTACTTCACCACTACCGCCACCTACTGTATTCTACCACCAGAACACTACTGTTCCTGCTTCATCACCTCCTTTAGCATCACCACCGTTGGATACTTTTAGTGAGCCACCTTTTCCACTCAGTGTTAGATGCTATTCTCCGTCACCATCTGATCCTTACATGACTACTCATGTAGACATCCAACCTGGACCTAGGAAGAAGGCCGGCGCTAGACGATGGTCATTCTTGTTACCTCTACTTCTTCGCGAGGGAGCACCGAGTACCTTCGAGCTTGGGGAGAGCTCAATGACTACACCAGTTACGCGTGGATCGGAGAGCCTATATACCATACTATTCCTCTTAGCAGCTAGACTGGGTCAAACACGAGGACCAAATTGAATGAGCTCCTGGTACATTATGATGAGATTCCGTTAGTCAGGATAGAGAGCTTGGAGGAAGAGGTCAAAAACCTCGTGATTGGTCGTTATTCCATTGAGATAGTGTTCGACATGATGAGCGCCCAAATTGTGGAGGCGAGAGATGTCGTGACTAACTTGACCCAGAGGCTTGAGACTACCATTCGAGATGCCAGTACTTCGAGATACATTAATTTAGGCCGAGAGAGAGCCTTACACCATGAGCTTGCGTCCGCTCATGCTCACACCACCATACTAGAGCAGAGGATTGATAACCTCGAGGCGAGAGATCGAGCACGTGAGCAGCAGATCCGAGATTTGACAGGCATGGTTGGGAAGATTCGCCGCCGTCATGAGGACGCATCGGGCGATGCATAGGTTCTAGTCATCTTTATTGTAGTTTGTATCATAAAGCCGCCATGTAAGGCATTAAGGCTTGTATCCTTTTGGTTTGTAACTATGGAACAAGAATATTGATGTTGTAACTTATGGTTGTGAACAATTACTATGTATCGATGTATTCTATGCTATCTATGGTTGTATTTCTATATTATTGTGTTGTGATAGTATTATTCATCGGTCGTAACCGATCATTATGTCCTTATATATGTTATGATTTTGTTGAGATAAATCATGATTCACTTATTCCTATTTATAACGATATCATTTCATTGATTTAAAGTGATGATCTTAACTATTATGATATTTATAATATGTAATCACTTTTATTATCGTCGATGATTCTTAATCTTGGTGTTTATTTCTTGGTGATTTTAGAAAAATGGTCAAGAAGAAGCTACCTCATCCACCATTACTCAACCGCCTATGCGAAGATGGTCGCTACTGATGTTAGCGCGCCATCGCTAAGCATGCAACACTAAATCGCTTAGAGCCGGAACTGAACGCATTGTTGAAGCTGAACGAATTTCTCAAGAGGCACATGAAGCTGAAGCTGCCGTAAGAGAAGCTGAGATTGCAAGAGAAGCTGAGATTGCGAGAGAAGCTGAGATTGCCCGAGAAGCGGAGATTGCTCGAGAAGCTCGAAGCGTGTTGCCCAACGACGCGGTGAAGCTAAGATCGCCTTTCGTCTTCTTTGGCAAAACGCGGTCGACAATAGCAAAGACGTGTTATTGAAGTGGCAAACTCAAATGAAACAACACTCCAACCAATCAAAGTGAGTCTTTTGTAGCTCGTAAGTGTAGCTACAAGGAATTCATGAACTGCAAGCCAACATTATTCAAAGGCATAGAAGGTGCTATTGGTCTATTTCATTGGTTTGAGAGATCTGAGACAGTGTTTCTACTAAGTAACTGCACAGATGATTGCAAGGTCAATTTTGCAACTGAACCCCTGCTAGAAGATGCGTTATCTTGGTGGAAAGCTTATCCCCAACCAATCGGAATGGAAGAAGATTGTAGGATTTCATGGTCTGATCTGAAACAACTGTTGATGAAATAGTACTGCCCAAGAACTGAGATAAAGAAGCAAGAGGATGAGTTTTACCATTTGGCTGCTAAAGGTAATGACCTCAAGGAATACTTCAAGAGATTCCACGAGCTGAGAGCTCTGTGTCCTCGTATGTTCCCTACCAATGAAAAGCTTTTGGAAGCTTTGATCGGAGGTTTACCTCGGAGCATTGAAGGAGATGTCATCGCTTCTAACCCAAAGATTGTTAAGGAAGTTGTCACTGTATCCCACCGCCTATGGAGCCAATACTGAAGCTTGCAAATGCACAAGGCTTAAGTGATAACAAAAGGAAGCTTGATGACCAGAAGAACTCGAATTCCAACCACCACCAATCCAACAACAACAAAAATTGGAACAACAACAACAACCAGTAACACCAAAACAGATACCAACATCACAATCGGCAAAACCTAAGACAAGAAGCCGCAAGGGCTTATCCTGCACCAACTACCGGAAAAGGATATGCCGGACCACATCCCCAGTGCAATAGATATTTGTTACATCATTCAGGACCCTACACTGTAATGTGTGACAAGTGCAACAAGGTAGGTCATCAGGGTAAGCTTTGCCGAAACCCTGGAAATGGAAACAACATGCCATTGGCAAACATGAGTTGTTATGGATGTGGAGAGAAGGGTCATTTCAAGAGTCAATGCCCGAAGAGGAATGTCACTCAACCCAACAATGCGCGTACAAGGGCGTATGTGCTAGGAGATGGAGACGGGCCGTTGAACCCTGATGTTGTGACGGGTACGTATTCTCTTAACAATCATTCTGCAAAAAACTTGTTTGATTCCAGAGTTGCTAAGAGTTTTGTATCTACTACCTTTGCACCATTACTTGAAATTACTCCAATTTCCTTAGATACAAATTATGAGATAGAACTAGCCGATGGAAAGATAATAGGAACCAACGCCATAATCCGTAATTGCCCTATTCTTTTACAAGACCACTCGTTCCTTATAGATCTTTTGCGAATCAAGCTTGGTAGTTTTGATGTCGTAATTGGCATGGATTGGTTGTCTAAACACCATGCTAGGATTTTTTGCGACGAGAAAACCGTTCATATTCCAATCAACGGTGAAACCTTAATTATCCAAGGAGACTAAAGTAGAAAGTACTTGAGTATCATATCCTATGGGAAGTCGATAAAGTACATGGAGAAAGGATGTTATGCCTTCTTAGCTCAGGTAACGGAAAAGAAGTCGGAAGAGAAACGACTGAAGGATGTATCTATAGTTAGAGAATTCCATGAAGTATTTCCAGAAGATTTTCCTGGACTCCTACCTTCTCGACAAGTCAAATTTCAAATCGATCTTATTCCTTTAGCTACTCCCGTAGCACGAGCACCATACCGTTTATCACCCTCTAAAATGCAAGAGCTGTCTAAACAACTAGAAGAGCTATCTGACAAAGTATTCATTAGACCGAGCTCCTCACCCTGGGGAGCACCGGTTTTATTCGTCAAGAAAAAGGATGGATTATTTTGGATGTGTATCGATTACAGAGAATTAAACAAGCTCACAATCAAGAACCGCTACCCCTTACCAAGAATCGATGATCTGTTTGATCAGTTACAAGCCTCGAGTGTATACTCGAAGATTGATTTAAGATCTGGATCAGTTAAGGGTAAAAGAGGAAGATATTCCCAAGACTGCTTTTCTAACTCGATATGGTCATTATGAATTCCAAGTAATGCCATTCGGTTTAACCAATTCACCCGCTGTATTTATGGACCTCATGAATAGAGTCTGTAAGCCATACCTGGATAAATTTGTCATTGTGTTCATTGCCGATATTCTTATCTACTCTCGTGATAAAGAAGAACATGCGGAACATCTGAGAATTGTCCTGAATTTACTCAAGGATGAAGAACTGTACTCAAAGTTTTCCAAATGCAATTTTTGGATCGAGATAGTCCAATTTCTTGGTCACGTGATAGACAGTAAAGGTATTCACGTGGATCCCGCAAAGATTAAATCCGTAAAGAACTGGTCCATACCAACCAACCCCACTGAGATCCGTCAATTTTTAGGTCTTGCCGGTTATTACTAGAGATTCATCGAAGGTTTTTCGAAGATAGCTAAACCATTGACGGAGTTAACCCAGAAAACGAAGAAATTCTAATGGGGAGACGATCAAGAATCAACTTTCAACTCCTTAAGAGAAAGCTTTGAGAAGCACCCATCTTGGCACTACCCGAAGGAGTAGAAGATTTTATTGTATACTGCGATGCTTCACATATGGGTTTAGGCTTTGTTCTTATGTAAAGGAACAAAATGATTGCTTATGCATCCCGTCAACTCAAAACTCATGAGAAGAATTATACTACTCACGATCTAGAACTCGAAGCTGTGGTATTTACACTCAAGTTATGGAGACATTACTTATACAGAACCAAGTGTATAGTGTACACTGATCATAAAAGTCTTCAACACATCTTGGATCAAAAAGAACCGAGCATGCCAACGCCCCTGGCTAGAATTGCTCAATGATTATGATCATGAGATTTGTTACCATCCCGGGAAAGGCGAATGTTGTTCTTGCCGACGCCTTGAAAGCGAAAAGATCACCCTAAGCCACTTAGAGTGAGATCATTAGGAATGGTAATCAATTCACCCCTGCCATCGAAAATTCTTGAAGGTCAGATAGAAGCTCTTAAAGAAGAAAACACGACGAATGAGAAGATTTATGGCATGCCGGAAAATGAAAATGGATTCGCGAAAAGATCGGACGGAACGTTATGTTTCAAGGATCAAAGTTGGATTCCACTTTACGGAGGTATCCGTGAACTCATCATGCATGAATCACATAAATCGAAGTATTCCATACATCCCGGCCCCAAAAAAGATGAAGGCTGAACATCAAGATCTAAAACTTTTATATTGGTGGCCAAACATGAAGGTCGATATCATTGAATATGCTAGCAAATGCTTGACATGTTTGAGAGTCAAAGCAGAGCATAAAAAACTGTCAGGATTGTTAACCCAACCGGAACTTCCCGTATGGAAATGGGAAAGAATCACAATGAATTTCATCACTAAGTTGCCGAGAACTTCTAATGGTTTTGATACCATTTGGGTCATTGTTGACCGTCTCACGAAATCCGCTCATTTTCTGCCTATCAAGGAGAACGACGAGATGATTACACTAACTCGGTTGTACATCAAGGAGATTGTTTCTCGCCACGGTGTACCGATCTCTATCATATATGATCGAGATAGTCGATTCACCTCGAGATTTTGGCAAACACTCCAAAATGCTATAGGTACCAAATTGGATATGAGTACCGCATACCATCCCCAAACAGATGGACAAAGTGAAAGAACGATCAAAACTCTGGAAGACATGCTAAGAGCATGTGTGATCAATTTCGGAAAAGGATGGGATAAACACTTACCTCTGGCAGAATTCTCCTACAATAACAGTTACCATGCGAGCATTAAAGCCGCTCCTTTTGAAGCGCTTTATGGAAGAAAATGTCGATCACCGCTTGTCTGGAAGTTGGAGAGGTACAACTCACTTGACCCGAGATTGTCCAGAGACAACTGAAAAGATAATGCAAATCAGGCAACGACTACAAGCAGCTCGAGATAGACAAAAGAGCTATGCAGATGTCAGGAGGAAACCGATGGAATTCCAAGTCGGAGATCGAGTAATGCTCAAAGTATTACCCTGGAAAGGAATGGTCAGATTTTGAAAAAGAGGAAAACTCAAACCCCGATACATAGGACCGTTCAAAATTATGCAAAGAATTGGTCCAGTAGCGTATAAGCTCGAGCTTCCGGAAGAGCTCAGTCGAGTACATGACACTTTCCACTTTTCGAATCTTAAGAATTTTCTATCGAATGAAACCCTTGTCGTACCTCTAAAGGACATACAGGTTAATGACAAACTTAGCTTCGTAGAAGAACCCATTGAGATCATGGATAGGGAAGTTAAGAGGCTTAAGAAAATCCGTATTCCTATCGTTAAAATTCGATGGAATCATAAGAAATGAGGTGTCGAGTTCACCTGGGAGCGCGAGGATGTAATGCGTTCCAAGTATCCTGATAAGGTTTTAAAATGTACCTTTTTGAGGGGTCGTTTAAGCCCTTATTTGATCATTTTTGTATCCGTTATTACTTAATATCGTTCCTTTTCACTTTTTAGGTCTCTTGAAGGCATATTGCTGGAATGGCATTTATTTGGACGAAAAGGCGCGGATATACGAAGAAAATGGCCAAAGTCAAGAATCGAGACACTCAAGCTGCTGAAACACGAGGGGACGGCGTCAAGTGTTAACTGTGACGCCGTCGCATCACTTTTGTGACGGCTCAAGAGCCAAATTGCTCATTTACAAGTGGCGGCTTCTCGGTTTTAAAAGAGTAGGGCGTCGCAACTCGACGCCCTAGATTTGATCCGTGGCGTCGAAGATGAGCCGACGGCCACAACCATAAGGTGACGCCACAAGCTGCAACATGCGCGCAAAGTAGCCGATACTATTTTGGCCATAACTTTTGCATACGAACTTCGTATTTAGGTGATTCAAAAGCCCACGCCGACCGAACGAGAAAATCTACAGTTTGGTGAAAAATTAGTCGTGACGCCGTCACTCTTTAGGTGTGATGCCGTCAGCTCTTTTTTGACGAAAATCCGCCTATAAATATAACATTATAACTTCACTTTTGTAAGCCCTAAACCCTAAGTCCGATTCTAGGGTTTAGGTAGGTGTTTTTCAAGCAACTTAAAGGGTTTCAAACACTCTATAAACATCGTGTAATGGTTTGTTTGATTATCCAATCCTATGGTATGTCTTCAATTATCATAATTGTTGCTTGCTCTTCATTAATTATGCTTGGCTAATTCATCTAGTGTTTGCTTATGATTGTATGAAACTTGTATATAATTAATTAGATCTTATTGATTTCTTAATGATGCTTATGTCTATCTTCATCATTAGGGTGTGACAATTTCAATGAGTCTAATTGGTTTAGTTTATAATTCTTGCATCCTACTGTCTCTTGTTTGATTGGTTGTCTCTTATCTTAATTGTAATTGGCTTAGGAGTGCGACTAGGCTATCGTTGTGTTTAATACTTGATAAATCTTGGATAGTTTATGAATGACTTAGTGGATTTTGTTTACTAAACCCAAAGATAACCTCAAAGTTAGTTTATGAATGACTTAGTGGATTTTGTTTACTACACTTAAAGGTGACTTCAAAGAGTTAGGGAATGCACACCTTACGACCTTAGAAAACACAACGCGTTAAGAATAAGGACGTGACAATTCAACTATCAATAGGACATGACAATTCAGTAGGTAGAATTGGATAGCTAGCAAGGAGTAATACATCATAAGTAGATACGCTTCACGTTCCTGGTAGACCCACAATTTAGTTAGTATCTTTTGGGATAGTTGACTAGCAACTAATTCCACCCTACCCTTCACACCCGAGATTCATAAAATATAAAAATACAAAAATAATCATCCCTCATCTTTAGACTTAAATCGACATACACTTCAGCCTAACGACACTATTCCCCTAGAGAACCATATCAATACCCGTGGCTTACAATGATTAGGTTCACTGCCTAGGGTGTTGAAAAACTTGCTCGACGAAAAGGAAGTTCCTTTGATCCTGAACGACGGGTGTAGCGTTATCAAGTTTTTGGCGCCGCTGCCGGGGAATAGTTATTGCTTAGGCTTGATTTATATCTCGTTTAGGTCTACTCACAAGATTCCTATCAAGTGAGATTTTTTCTTTTTATTAGCTTTCTTGTAGTCTATCCCCCTTCTTTGTGCCTTTGTTCGTAAAACTTGTCCATTGACTCTTCCGTTCACCACTATGGAGAACGAGAATCCACTATATCCGCGATTAGGTTTTTTCATAAAAAATTATGATATTACTAAAGCGGATTATTCAAGATGGTAGGAAGAAAGTAACCAAGTCCATAAACCTTTTGAGGGTTTCACCATTCCATCAAGCCCACAAGGTATCCCCCAAGTCCCACCATCATTTAAGGCATACACACCGCACGTGACTTACCCGGAAGTAGTAGAAGAGACTTTAGGAATCCCAATGGAGGTAGAACATTTGAACCAAACGCAACTGGAGAATATAGGTTTGAATACTTGTAGTCTTAGTCTTACTCTTAGTTCTATGGAATTTCCTAGTGTTGATGAACCGGAACCTCAATCTTTACATCTAGGAGACAAACGAGGAACCGACCCACCCATCAACCAATTTAGCCCGGGTAGTTTTAGGATGAAGGAAGCCATTCACACACCCCCTTCACCTCACGTGGCATATTTCCACCCTAAGGGTGTGTATCGCTACTATCACCCTCACTTAAACTTATGTGTAGGGAAAACTTCCCCTTTATCTGTTAAATAAGGGTAGAGTCAGGCTCGTGACTCGAACAAAAACAAGTGCTTCTTGGGAGGCAACCCATGTGTATTTGTTTTTCATTTTTATTTTTGTGTCGTATATCTTTTATTGATTGTTTATTCTCATGTTTGAATTTGTAAAAATGCTTTATTTTGTCTTTAACCTCGTCTTAATTACATATAAAGGTATTTTACATAAAGGATAAGTGTAGGGAGGATTACACACATTTTCAAAAGAAACGTGAACATGAGAATTATAATTAATTAAAAGATATACATGTGTGTTTGTTCGAGTCAAATGCTTGTATCGAGTCATAATGGATGTTTTGCAGGAAATTTTTCCATATTCTAAAGATAAAAATTTCAGAATTTTTCCGTAAAATCGCACGGTTTTCGCCATCATGATAACTGGGCATCAAGGTCGCAACCCGACGGCGTCGAGGAGTAGAAACGACTTCTAACTTTTCTCGTTTTCTGTGCTATTTATAAATTTTTGGAATTTTACAGGTCTTAATTTTTCAGAAATTCTGTAAACATCCATTCCACAAGTATTATATCTTATTTAAGTCTGGAATTACATCTTGTTGGGATTTTTCTTTGTTCGGTTTGATGCGTTGGGTTGTTTGTTTTCTTAAAATGTGAAAGTTTTATTTATCAAGAAGAAAATACATAAGGTTGGAAGGAGCTTTTCACACATACATTCTTCTTGGAAAGGATTTAACCAATACTTCACACACGGATCCTACCGAGCTAATCAGGGGAGTATTAGTTTCTTTCGTTTTTTTATTACCTTATATTATCATAACTTTGATACTTTTGGGGAACATTGGGGACAATGTTCAGTTTAAGTGTAGGGAGGGAAAATAAAACGGAAACTTTGAAACTATGCTTATCCTTGATTATTTGCTTTGTCCAATTGTATTTGCGTAATAAACCATGAGAAAATATCGGTTAGGGTAATTTTGGCACCAAATTTAAAAATTTTCATGACATATAAGAGTGGGCCATTAGTCTTAACAAAAGCGTCTCACGGATAGGAAGTTACATGACTAGCACAAAAACCCTTTACCAGTTAAATTCCACCCAAAATGTGAGGATCGCCCTTAGATTAGTAGGAATTAAAGCATTCATCTTTAATGCTTAGAGTGTGAATCGGTAGTATATTAGATTCTATAACTTGTTTTGTGATGCATCCCGAGATCGCTAGTAAGACTACACTTGTGTAGTTAGGAATAACTAAATGATAAGAGGCATTAGGATAACCCTTGTTTGATACCCGTAATATAATTACTTCTTTCACATCAGTTGAGTAATTCTCCCACACCTTTGCGTTGTACTCATCTTTAGTACACGATACCCCTAGTTAACCCCTCAGAGCCTATCCTTTTCGCGGTTCTCATGATGTTTCGGTTTTCCGGAATATCAATGAAGAGCATTGTTTACACCCCACCCCCAAATGTACACCCAAATCGCCTTAGCCTACCTTGTATGCACTCACTTTTAGTGCATTATTGTTATCACCCTAAAAACCCTTAGTTCAATTATCTAGTTGCTTGCATAAGTTGCTAAGTCGAGTCATATCCTTTGTACACAGTTTTGGGACTTATGGGAAAAGTTAAAGTTTATGAAATGGCGAGGAGGGAATGTTAAATTCAAATTCCCTTTATTTGCGTAATAATGTACTCCAAGTGTTTTGATCTTTTCAATTCGGGTCAAATTAGTGTTAGAGTAATAAAAACTCAAGGGTAGGGATGTGCCTATAAATCCCTATTATTTTGATGTTACCGTAGAGGATGGTAGAGTAAAAGGGTATGAAAAAAAAAAAAAAAAAAAAAATGAAAAAAAGAAAAAAACGGGCTACCATCCTACATCTATCATTTAAATTTATGTTTGTTTGTTTCAGTTATCTAGAGTTTAGAGTGTCGAGTCTTGGTTTAGCAACGCCATTCTTCGCATGCTTGTAACATAAAGATTTTTGACTTGCCACCACTAAATAGCCTATCACACCAAACCCTTTGTTTCCCTACCGTAAGCCTATCATTACAACCCTTTAAAAGACATCTTTGATAGTCTTTCCTAAGTGCTTACGCCAAAGTGATGGAGGTTTGATCTAGTCTCAAGCCTATGGTAATCTATGTACTAGGATCGGTTAATGAGTGTTTATCTTCCATTTCCAACTTGTTATATTTCATATACACCCGAGAGATGTGAGTATCCAAACACCCCATGTGAGGTGCTAGTATGTAATTCCCGTGCTTGTTATGACTTTTGCGGGGCTTATATGTGTTGTGGATTGTTCTAAACTAGGGCTGAGCGTCGGTCCAAAACCGAACCGAACCGACCCGAACCGACAAAACCGAAAATCGAAAACCACAAAAAACATAAACCGAAACCGAACTGAATATGGTCTGTTCGGTTCGTTTTAGTGTCGGGTCCGTTGGTTCGGTTCGGTTTACGTGTATTTGTGCATGTTTTTGTCGGTTTTGGGTCGGACCGAACCGAACCGAACCGAAACCGAAAATCATAAAAAACCGAAACCGAAACCGAAACCGAAAGGTTGTCGGGTCGGTTTGGTTTTTGTCGGTTCGGTCGGTTTTGTCGGTCAGGTTCGGTTTTGAGCCTTCCATGCTCGGCCCTATCCTAAACCAATGCTTCATGACCCCTAACTTATAAATTAATTGGCTAAAAGCACATTTGCTTGAGGACAAGCAAATACCAAGTGTAGGGGCATTTGATAAGGTTTTAAAATTTACCTTTTTGAGGGGTCGTTTAAGCCCTTATTTGATCATTTTTGTATCCGTTATTACTTAATATCGTTCCTTTTCACTTTTTAGGTCTCTTGAAGGCAAATTGCTGGAATGGCATTTATTTGGACGAAAAGGCGCGGATATACGAAGAAAATGGCCAAAGTCAAGAATCGAGACACTCAAACTGCTAAACACAAGGGGACGGCGTCAGTGTTAATCTGCGACGCGCCGTGCATCACTTTGTGACGGCCAAGAGCCAAATTGCTCATTTACAAGTGGACGGCTTCAGGTTTTAAAAGAGTAGGGCGCCGTAACTCGACGCCCTAGATTTGATCCGCACGGCATCGAAGATGAAGCCGACGCGCGTCACAACCATAACGTGAACCGCCGCCACAAGCTACAACATGCGCGCGAAGTAGCCGACATCTGTTTTGGCCATAACTTTTGCATACGAACTCGGATTTAGGTGATTCAAAAGCCCACGCGACCGAAACAAGAAAATATACATTTGGTGAAAAGTGGTTGTGACTCCGTCACTCTTTAGGTGTGACGCCCGCTTCTTTGCCGACAAAGAAATCGCCTATAAATATAACATTATAACTTCACTTTTTGTAAGCCCTAAACCCTAAGTCCGATTTTAGGGTTTAGGTAGGTTTTTCCAAAGAACTTAAAGGGTTTCAAACACTCTATAAACATTGTGTAATGGTTTGTTTGATTATCCAATCCTATGGTATGTCTTCAATTATTTTAATTGTTGCTTGCTCTTCATTAATTATGCTTGGCTAATTCATCTAGTGTTTGCTTATGATTGTATGAAACTTGTATATAATTAATTAGATCTTATTGATTTCTTAATGATGCTTGTGTCTATCTTCATCATTAGGGGTGTGACAATTTCAATGAGTCTAATTGGTTTAGTTTATAATTCTTGCATCCTACTGTCTCTTGTTTGATTGGTTGTCTCTTATCTTAATTGTAATTGGCTTAGGAGTGCGACTAGGCTATCGTTGTGTTTAATACTTGATAAATCTTGGATAGTTTATGAATGACTTAGTGGATTTTGTTTACTAAACCCAAAGATAACCTCAAAATTAGTTTATGATTGACTTAGTGGATTTCGTTTACTACACTTAAAGGTGACTTCAAAGAGTTAGGGAATGCACACCTTACGACCTTAGAAAACACAACGCGTTAAGAATAAGGGCGTGACAATTCAACAATCAATAGGACGTGACAATTCAGGAGGTAGAATTGGATAGCTAGCAAGGAGTAATACATCATAAGTAGATACGCTTCACGTTCCTGGTAGACCCACAATTTAGTTAGTATCTTTTGGGATAGTTGACTAGCAACTAATTCCACCCTACCCTTCACACCCGAGGTTCATAAAATATAAAAATACAAAAATAATCATCCCTCACCTTTAGACTAAAATCGACATACACTTCAAAGATAACGACACTATTCCCCTAGAGAATGATATCAATACCCGTGGCTTACCCTAATACTACACTACAACGATTTGGTTCACTGCCTAGGGTGTTGAAAAACTTGCTCGACGAAAAGGAAGTTCCTTTGACCCCGAACGACGCGTGTAGCGTTATCATATCCCCACCTGTTCACCCAACCACCTATGACAACCTCTGCGAGTTAAACCGCGGGACGCGGTTCTCTTAAGGGGTAGGTACTGTAAGCTCCCGGAAAATTTCATTGTACTTAAGACTTTAATAAGATATAAAGCACGATTTACATCATCATAAAATTTTCTACTTATCACATTTGCATATCATTTGACATATGCATGATCAACGCAGCTTAAGCGTTCAAAAAAATACCGTTGTGATCCAAACGAAATTCCCCACGATCCCGATATTCTTAAAATACTTAATATATATATAAAAATTTTATAAAAATATAAAATAAATAAATAAAAATATATATATATATATATATATATATATACATATAATTAATTTGGACCGGGCCTAAGCCTAACACCCATTTCCATTTGGGCCACGCCGTGCACCAAGCCCAACTCGTTATGCATTTTTCCTTTGAGCCTTTACTTGATCTTGTCCAAAACATGCCCAAGCCCAGTTTTCTTCTTTCTCTTTGGGCCTCGTAGCTAGAAATCCACACCAAGCCCAAGTCACAAATTCAAGATTTGTGAAATGTTTTGTGCTTTCTCTTTTGGTAATCGGTCGAGCAAAAAGGAAACACAACAAAGTGACATGAACCAAGATCAAGACTAAATGCACCCCCCCCCCTTTGGTCCTTATGTTTGCGTGTTAGGGTGAAAAAGAAAGAGACCAAAACCATGCCTTAGCCACCCTAATTTAATTTAAAAATACCCTAAACCTCACTTTGACTTTAAGAACCAATGGGTACTATGTTTCTTTGCTAAAAATCAATGGGACTAAGCCTTGCATGCCCTTGAGTCCCGCTGCACACCTCCACACCTTACAAACATAAAAACCTTAAACCATAAACTAATGCAAAGACCATGCTTAATCTTTCTTTATAAACTACTTCAAAGACTTGACAAAAAAAGCACAAACTTAAACTTCACTAGCTCACTCAAACTCTCACACACTTATATCAAAGAATCGTCCACTGTGGAGATTAGTTCACAGGAAAGGAGTAAGAAAAACGAAGCAAGGAAAAAAGAAAGACGTTTGGGTAAATATTGATTTGATCGAGTTATAAGGAGAACAAGGGGTTCACAAACTCATATCCTCGTCTAACTCGTCTCACAAATCACCACCACTCCTAGAGAGTGTAGTAAGTTTCGTCGATACCCATTTTCTTGATTATATATGTATATCACACGTTAAAAGATATTGAATGCACTTGACACATATTTATAAATGTATGTAGAATGAGTTTCGTTACCACAACATGCACACATGTGTAAGGTGTTTTGTAAACGCCTCACACTACACTTACGACGTTGATAAACATTTTTAAAACCCTTTTGAACCCTCTCGACCCCTCGTACGTTTTGATAAATCAACAAAAAACCAAACGGGCCTTAAAGCCCACAACACGAGCCCAATGTACACAATCAAAGCCCAAACGACCTATTACCCGGCCCAATAAGAAGTAAATAAGCTACAAAGCTCTAAAAATTAGCTAGGAATAAGCTTGTAATGTTTTATAAAGTTTTCGTATATTAAAAATGATATTTTGGGCTTAAATTACAAAACGAGTAGTTTATGGGTAGAAAGTGGAAAGTTTTATAAAGTAAAAGGTTTGATTTGTACGTAAATTATTTGCATGGGAAGTCTAGGGACTAAACATGTACATATTCGAAAGTTAAAGGTTGAAGATATACGTGTGCATGTATGCACCGAAACTACAAGGACTATTTTTGTAATATGGTTAAACTAGTATTAATAAACTTTTAGGCTAAATGTGTAAGGTTTGAAACTTTAAGGTTTAAATCGTAAAAGTATAACCTTAGGGGCAGTTTTCGTAAAATAGTTTAATTAAGGGACTAAAACTATCAATTTCGGAAAGTTTTGATATAAAACAAGTTTCGGGTAAAAAGTGTCAATTTCTCAAAGTTGAGGGACTAAACTTGTACATTTTGAAACTTAAGGGTAAAAAGTGTAAATTCAGGGAAAAAGATTACAAAAACTTATAAACTTATCATTACTTCGTAAAAACGAGTATTTTGATCATTTAAGTGTTTGAAGAGTATTTTACCAAGAATATCGTTAAACTTATATATATATATATATATATATATATATATATATATATATATATAACAGGAGGCATGACACGTAGATTATTCCACAATTGCCACCTCAATGTCACCTCAATGCCATGTAATTCATTTTAATGCCACGTAATCATTAGTTGTCCACCTAAGCAATATTTTTGTAATTTAATTAAATATTATGTAAATTTCAGATTTTTAATAGTTATTTTTGAAAATTATTTATAAAAAATGAACCTTGCAAGGATTGAAACTTGGTTATTTGGATAAATAACAAGTGTGTTTACCACTTATGCAACAATTTATTTTGATAATTATGTTGCATATTATAATCTATAAATGCAACCAATTATATAGGAGAATACAGTTTAACCTAATAAAACATATACGGAAAATTTTTTTGCAGTTCATTCATAATATATTTTTCCTCACAAACCCTAATATCATATTTTTTTCACACAATCTCATCTACTGGTATCGCCTGAATCAATCACAAACTCATAATGGTAAGCCTAAACTTAAAAACTTGGATTTAATATAATGCTATAAAGTGCATGCATGTGATCATGTAACTGATTTAATATGTATGTAGGATGAGTTTTGATTAAAAAAAACTATGAATCAAAACAAGTTACCACCGTTGTTTGAAGAATATCACGATTGAGGTGTAGGTACGAATGTCTTCTTAGATCGAAAAGTCATCATGGTGGACTTTAGGTAGTCAATATCAGGTCTGTCTATTAGGATTTATAACCAATTAATCATCGACACAAGTATTTGAGTTGCATAATATGTTAAAATTAAGTTTATTGTTGATTTTATATTCGTAGGAAGTTGATTATTTAGCTTAATGGGATGATGAGCAAATTGATTTTGTTGAGCTCTTTGAGAGTTTAGATGAAAAGCTGTGAGGACAAGGGGCTGTGGCGATTCATAATGGGGAAGCAATTGGGAAATGGGTTGGCGTTGATACAAATGCTGGAAATTGAAATGTTGTGTGGCCGTCGATGGTGATTATTCAGAATAAGGTGCTTGAGCAAAGATGAAAATGAGAGGTTGTCGCCTATTTAAGTCAACAAAATTGCAAACATGTTATCAAGTTCACCGCAACAAATGCAATTGCTGAAGCGACAAGAAAGCAAAGGCAATCGATGCTGCAACTGCAACGAATACACCCGGTAATTAGAAGCTTTTAAACCTGTTTCATGTTAGTATTAAAGGATTTCTCGTGACTATAGCATCGGCTGCGGATTCCGATTATATACTTTAACCTGCATATGCGAGCTCCCACAGATTAAAAAAAATAGTGTAACTTTAAACAAAGATGATCGTTTTACCGGTTGAGAAATTTAACGACTGACTTTGTGTGTCTATTTTTTAGGTCGATGACTACTATTAATTCATTGAGGAGCCGATAGATTTTGGAACAATAAGAGCTAAACTTCATGAAGGAATGTATACATTCCTTGAACAATTTATATTATTTTACAAAGTGACCCATTTTGACCCGTACAATGTGCATGCGACCTATCTTTCCACCTTTATGTTTGTAATATTTCTTTTATTTTTTATCTCATTTATCTAACCATAGTTACAATCATGCATGGAGCATGATGTATGTTAACTCATTTACTATAGCAATGGGCGGTCGGACAACGGGTCAAAATGAGTATTTTTTGCACCCACCTTTAAAATATTTTAAATCTGAAACTTTTAGCATATGCAATGCATAACATAAATATGATATCGTGAAGAAACTCCAGGAGATGAAGCATATATGTGGAATGACAAGCATAACACTCACGAATGTATGTGTATGTGATTAAGGGGGTGTTTGGGAAAGCTTAAATAGCTTATCAACCTATGTTATATGAAAACACAATGCAAGAGATGGTGTTCGACTTTTCTAATCAACTAATTTCCAATAAGTAAACGTCTTCTAGGGGTTGGTTGGGCTACTTATTTAAGGGATTATATGCTTATCACATTGTTTTAAAGCAAATAAGCAATTCCAAACACTATTGAAATTGCTTCTATTCTTCTTCTCTTTTTTTTCATCAAATAATCAAAAGGGCTTATTGGCCATACCAGAACACAATTAAATGTTTTAATAAGCTAACCCAAACACTCCCTTAAGATTTTAATGATCAACAAAGTCCGAATGCTGCAGCAAACCCTCCTCCCTCCCATTTTGCCAGCGTAGGATTACAGTAAAGGTTTACTTTTACTCATTATCATTTTACCTTTAGCTACGGGTGAATTTCCAAACTATGTAGAAGATTATATACTAAGGCTGATTCTTTCGGCACTGGTGTTATGTATAAAGAGAAATTGCAAACTTTCAACACAAAACTGAAGATTATGAGGAACATCAAAGGCCTTAGAGTAAGCTGGACTAAAACAAAGAACTTGATATGCAATATTAGGAGTATTTTTTTTTAGATTTTGAGGAAAACTTTATGATTGATTCATTACTAATATGATGTTTTTAACATAAAGTTCATTTCATTAGTTTTCATTCTTACACAATCATCAAAATCAGTAGCAAATGGGATAGTACTTTTCATCTAAATTCGTCTATTTTATTTTGCAGGGGTGAATTCCTGAAGAACCGACATTCTATATTGGTAGCTATGTTGCAGTCAAAGTGACGGACACATACATGTCCTTTAATGGCTAGGACTAAGTAGTAGCATAACTCATGGCATAAATGCATTAATCTATTTGTTAAAGTTTATTCTTTTCAATATGACAATTTAATTTTTTGCAACTGCCTAATTTGGGTCAGCCACTATACTTGGAGCGGGATAAGCGTGATTGGCGTGCACGTTCGGATGCTGGGCGAGACAACATGCAACAAGACCAACTGAACTCGCAGTTTAGCAAAACGCATAATATCATCAAATGTGATTCTTAACTGAGGTACTTCATCATCTTATCTAAATTTTAAGTTATATATTTGCTTATTAGTTTCTTGATTATGTATAACAACGCTCAGGGTCAATTCTAGCTGGATCCAGCAACAGGTTCTCAAGTAGGGTCACTGATAAACCAACACCTGCAACCTCTTAGTCAGTTCAAAGAAAGGATGCTTGCAGTGGGTCCGACTCACAAAATACTCAACCAGATCTGAAGACCCTTTTGTGGTTACCCATACAAGTGTATTAGTTTGATATGAGAAGTAAGATGCAGGAAGCTAGCAGAGTTTTGTATGTGTGTTGTAATCATGGAGAAAGTTATTTATATAAGAATTACCAAACATGTTTTATGTATTCGTATTTAGATTTAGTAAAACAATGAAGGTTGTAAAGTCAAATAGCCAATGGAAGAGTGAATACAACAACTTTAGCATTGCAAATATCGCTTCCACTATTTTGTTCACTGACACTTCCTCCTTTTAGAGATCCAAGTTCTTATATGACTAACATTTTAAATTTTTAATTATTAGTTTTGACTTATGATTTTTTTCCCTTTTTGCAGAGGTTATTTTACTCAGCTCTAAGATGTGCTTGCAAGATGCATGCATCAGATGAAGGATCCAAAAAATTAGTAAGGACTGTCAACAATAGACTAAGTGCATTATCTTTTATAAGTTATATAAAACTATACCAAGTTCCTAAATGTTTGCATTTGTAGACCATGGTCTTATCACAATGGCGGTTCTTGGCCGACTCTTCTATGTCAGGTAATTTTCATTGTTATCCATTTTCGCAAGTGTTTATTAAAGAAGACTAAACTCTCAAGCCTTCTGATCTTGAAAAGGGCGAAAACATGTGATATTAATTGGAACACGTACTTTTTAATTGATGGTTGACACTTGAATTTTAATAGTCAAAACTTTATATTTTTCTTGATGGCAAAGAGGATCTAAATGTAAACTTCTAGATTGATCAATTACTTAACATTTATGAAAATCTGCATTTTTCTTGTGATAAGCTTGAAGCTATAGCTTTATTTGTCATTTACATCCTTTGACTTCATTAGTAATTTATTGTTTCTACTTTATGATAGCTTATGTTTAAAGTTTATATCAATGTATTTTGTATCATTCGCTCACATGGTATATAGTTGTTGCACTTTACAGTTGCGACTACTCTAGATAAACCTCTGGATAAACAGTTCCATCACCATTCGCTTCGTACTTGAGCCAAAATACAACTACAACCAAGTACACTATTGGTGCATAGACGTCTTAAGACCAGCACTACATGTCATTTAAAAATGAAATCACAAATTGGAGATAGTCTTCGAAAATCAGACTTTAGAAAAGTGACAATGGAAACAATTTAGTGTTTACAAACCTTTTCCATGGTGTCATGACTAACATACTAGAAACTATTCCAGGTGTTCCCACTGTGCTTTGGAGAAATTCAAATATCTTTACTGGTCATGATGGATATAGAGTTGCAATCGTGTAGAGCTGTTTTTTGAAAGCATTCTCCATTGATATGCCAGCTTCTGGAAACTGGCCTCCTTCAATTTTGTTATAACGATGTCGTTGAAAGGAAGTATCATTGTCTTCCAGTTAGCAATAAATGCAACTACAATGATAAGTTACATGCAACGCTTGGTGCAATGATTTATGTACTACAGTCAGGTAATTGTTAACTCACTATGCTCTCTAATACCTTTTTTTCCAAATAGTCTTTCGGTATCTTTTTGTCCATTTATTATAAATTATATGGTCATAATTTAGGTTCCCGGTTTATCCTGAGTAATTATACAAGCTATATGTTGTATTAAATCATTAGGAATTGGAGATAGCCTTTAAACACAAGATAGAAGTATGTTTGAAGATTCATGCTTGAGATTGTGGACTCATTCTGTAACTGTTGTATCGAATATTTGTACTATTTATTAGAAGGATCTTATTGAACGTGGAATTATTGATGGTATAAGTTTCTTTTATCTCTATTTATTCATTTTAAATTTCTTCTGAAAATATAACGCTTTCTTTCAACATGTCCACTTTTTCAACCATTCTTGACCAACCTTCTTTCGTTATAGAAAAATATGTCAATGATAATAATAAGACATACCCGCCCATCGGGCGGGCTTTGCAACTAGTATATATATATATATATATATATATATATATATATATATATATATATATATATATATAATTATAAAGTTATAATTATATATATAACTATAATCCGGTAAAACGCACGTGGGATCTAAACGAACTAAAACACTTAATAACATCATCATTTTCACAAGATCACAACGGGGAAAATTTCACTTATGCGTAAGTGAGGATCTTTGATAAATATCAAACTAAGACAATGTAGCACGTAAATTAACCTAAAACGTTAAGCACGCACACACACTATTGAATTGGACAATTTAATGATCTATTGAATAAGAATATTCAATGCTCTATTATTTTGGTCGCGAACCAAAATGTTTATCATATTCTGAGACTCGCCATCTCATCATTTTTAGGTTTCGGTTTGGAACCTCTGCTACATTGTGCTTGATCTATTTGTGCTTGTTCATTATCATTAAGGTGAGTTCATAGCCTCACTTTTACTTTTATTTGCAAACCCCGCGAGGGAGATACATGCTCTAAACTAGAACACAAGGTTTTTCATAAATGTTCACTTCTTGATTATTGGAATTGCCTAAGTATTTAGCCATAATTCCCCTGTATCATGAACCATTAGTCACCGCGAGTGAATGCATATATCATGAATAGTACTATGGGGAGTAACGACCTTGTCATGGTTATAGGAAATAACCGGGGCGCACTATATTTGAATTGCATTAGGTAATTGGCTATTACCTCCTTTGGGGCAAAACTTACATACACCAGTAATTTGGTGTATGTGGTTGAGTCTTGGTTGCATGAGCTTAGCGCATAATAATCTGTGATTTTCTTTATGATATTGTTAGTTTACAATTATCATGTTCATATTCTTGTGTTCAACTATTATTTAAAGCAATGGATTTCACTCAACATTATTGTTGACCTTTTTAAGCATGTTATCTCAGGTAATCAGTGAAGATTATGTATGAGGCACGGAGTGGGGCACACCAAGACCTTTCTTGTGGTGTAAACATAAAGTTGTCATTTCTTTCAAACTCATGCTCTATATTTTGGGAAAACACTTGAACACTTTGGAATGTTTTGTAACAACGTTGAGTTTTCGATGAATGATAACTATTTTTAATAAATCGTCTCTTTCGAGTCGTTTTCTATGATTTTTGACTATGATCTCCATTCAAGTAACACCCCGATTAGTCTTCCGCTATCATTATGATCTCGGGGGTGTTACAATAATGATAACAATAATGCACTAAAGATGAGTGCATACAAGGTAGGCTAAGGCGATTTGAGTGTACATTTTGAGGTGGATTGTAAACAATGCTCTTCATTGATATTCCGGAAAACCAAAATATCACGAGAACCGCGAAAAGGATAGGCTCTGAGGGGTTAACTAGGGATATCATGTACTAAAGGTGAGTACATCGCAAGGGTGTGGGGTAATTTTTGACTATGATCTCCGGAAAACCATATTTGAATTGCATTAGGTAATTGGCTATTACCTCCTTTGGGGCAAAACTTACGTACACCAGTAATTTGGTGTATGTAGTTGAGTCTTGGTTGTTGATGAGTCTCTAATTACTCATCATTTTTGTACTGTATAAACTGCAAAATCATCTGAAAACACTCAGAAATGCTTTAAAATGATGAAAATATCACAAATCAGTGTTTTATGTGTTTTAAATACAAAAAAATCAAAATCAGATGAAAAATGTATAAAGTTTGCAAAATTGGCAGTTTTAGTCCCTCAAGTTTTAAAAGTTGTCAAATCTAGTCCCTGGAATTCAAAAATATGGAATTTGATCATTCAAGGTCCCTGAAGTATTTTAAGTTGTTAAAATGATCCTTGAATGATTCTTTGGTCAATTGGCAAGAAAGGTCCCTAAACTTTGAAAAAATTGCAAATTTAGTCCTTGGATATTTTAAAATGGAAAATGATTAAATTTTATCCTTGTACTATCAAAGTTGTCAAGTTTGGTCCTTTTGATACCTTTGTAAAATGGGCAAGTTCAGTCCATCAAGTTTGGTCAAATTACAACTCTAGTCCTTGTATTACTACTAATACCAAACGGATCCCTTAATTATCCAAATCCAACCCAAAGCCCAACCCAAGCCTGGCCCAACCTTAACTCCCAACCCGTCCAATATTTAACCCGACCCACCCACGTTTTATTAATAAAACCAAACCACCCAACTTGGCGCCCAAAGTCTCACCCTCCCAACTGCTCTCTGCAAACACCTCCACCTCAACCCCCCTCCTCTCCATATCACTTTCCTTGTCTCCTCCACCTCAACACAAAACAAGATACATTAATTGCATCCCCTCCCCAAACACTCAATCCTTCCACCTGTCAAAAGACTTTTTGGCGCCAAAACCAATCAAGGGCCAAAATCAGCTCAAAGCATCCAATGGCTTAGAAAGTTGGTGGGATCATCTCAGAAACAAGTGGGGAAGAATTTTCAGCTATAAAAGAGAAGAAAAAGAGAAGATAGGGTAGTAGTTAGTTTTGTAGTTTTTTCTTAATGTCGTTTTTATATTAATGTTTTAATTTTAAGTCCAAATACTGTAATCTCAGCTTTTATGTATCATAATTCAGTTGACAAATCTTTGTAAGTCACTTTTAAGTATCAATCTCAAGTTTTCATCTAAGTTCTAAGTTTCATGTTACTGTTACAAAGTTTAGTATCAATTTCTTATGTATAAGCTCCTAGTAGCTTATTTTCTAACTCAAACAATCTTATATAAGCTTATCATAGCTTTTCAAAAGGTTACATTTAATTTTCAAGCCATTTTGTGAAATAGTCAACAAAAGTCAACCATGAGCTCAAATTGCAAATGAATTGGATTTGGTGATGCAGAGGTTGATATGGGGTTAAACTAGCCTAGGATAGAATAGGTTTGGGTTTGGTATTGGCCTCCGCAAAACAAGCCGGACTCATTTGAGTAAGTTCCTAGATGTTCATATTTCAAGCCAATATTGCATATTTTGCTTGAATGAGAATCTGTGGTCACAGTTGGTATTATTGTGTTTAATTAGTTGTAATTAGGTAACTTAAGCTCATTTTAATTAGTTATATTAGCTAGTTAAGTTTAATTCTCAGTTTTGAGTTCAAAACTATGGTTAAAAGGGTGTTTGGATTAGTGATTTAAACTGTGTTAGAGGTTTATAAAATGGGTTAGATCAGTTTCTTTGAGTTTGATATAGTCATTTGATGTCTTTTCTGCCATTGGCTTGCTACCAATTGCATCCTTAGTCAACAAATCACATAACTGTCTTGTATGCATTTACTGTTGAAATCACCAACCATCATCACTACTAGATAGGGTTAGAAGTTGTTTAACTAGCTTGCTAAAGTGTTATTGCATCATTATTCATCCATATCAGTCAATAATTTGCTCTCAAATCTCAAATAAGTCAACCTAGCCACCGTTTTCAAAAGTCAACTGTTTCAATTATCGTATTTTGCAAAACTTTCAAAGAAATGCACATGCTCATTTCAAGTAACTAGGGTCTAAGATTTGGCAAATTTGCAGTTGGCTAGGTGGTCTTTAAGACCACTTATCCGTTTTCTCATTTGCTTATTGGATAAGTAGTTAGATTAGCTCAAACATTGGTACCGGCCCACCGGTTCTCGTCTCAGCCACCACCGCCCTTGTTTTGCCATTTTAATTTGCTCTCTAGCTTCCTTAATACTAGTCTTCTTTAGCTGTAACTTTGGATTGATGATCTCAGTGTGGGCTCGAGATCCATGCTTTTAGTTTTCTATTTGGCTTATTGGATAAGCAGTTTCAACCGCTAAAGTAGGTCCCAAATCGCCTTTGCTTAAGTGGTCAGTTAGCCTAATCCTTGGTAATCTGATCTTTAGCTGTTAGGAGTAGGTGCTATTAGTTGCTTTAGAGTATTTTTGGTATCACTTAGCTTGTGTAGGAGTTTGGTTCACTGTAGTGCTTGTTAGCTTATTTCCAAGTGCTTATTTAGGATCATTAACATAGCAGCCTTCATATTTCCCACATAAGACCATGATTTCATATTTTTTATAGCTTTAGAATATAATTTTAGAATTTCCCTGCAAGTTTCAGAATTTTTAGACACTGTTTAGTATTTTTCTTAATTAAAATCAGTTTTCAATCATTTTAAAATAGCTTTTATTGCAATTAATTGAGAAAAAGTTCCAAAAATAAATTTTCAATTTTAATAGTTTAAGATAAATATAAAAAGCATAAAAAATATTTTTCCTTATTTTTTCCCTTTTATTTGGTATTTTTCATAATTTAAATTAGATTTAAATTCATAGAAAATAAGAAATTAATCTGAAAATTACAAAAAAAATAGTTTTGAAAATTCTAGTTTGTTATTTTAGATTTTTCTAAGTCTTTATTTTATTTTTCTAGCTTTATTTCCTAATTTCTTGTATTTTAGGCTATTATTTAATAGTTAAAAATAGTTTTTAATTAATAATAATTAATTAAATAGTAATAAAAATAATTTTCTTTTTCTATAAATTTTCTTTTATCATTAGGTTTGTAAAAATGTATTTTTCATATTTTTAGGACCTTTATTTCTTAGATCTCACTTTTTATTTTGTACGCTATTTAGTTTTAATTTAAACGTGACGTCTTAGGTTTTAAACGTTCATCACTTTAAATATAGTGATAGCGTTTATTTAATATCTTTTATCTTTTTAATCTTCTTAATTTGTATTTAAGTCGCTTTATTTTATAAATTTTTTCAGTAGTGTAATTATCCATCCAAAACTTTTATCGATCACTATCCTTAGTGATCATTCTATCGTCTGATCTAGTGTTTGCACACCATTGAGTCTCCGTGGGACTTAACGACCCGGGAATTCACTATATTCTCCTGGACTTCATTGTATTTGTGTCTGAGCAGCTTTAAGCTTCTTACGGTCAGTCATTCACAAGTGGCTGGCTCGTGTGAGGTAGCTTGACTGTAGTTCAAAGACAGATCAGTTGTATGAGCTTAGCGCATAATAATCTGTGATTTTCTTTATGATATGGTTAGTTTACAATTATCATGTTCATATTCTTGTGTTCAACTATTATTTAAAGCAATGGATTTCACTCAACATTATTGTTGACCTTTTTAAGCATGTTATCTCAGGTAATCAGTGAAGATTATGTCCGAGGCATGCAGTGGGGAATACAAAGACCTTTCTTGTGGTGTAAACATAAAGTTGTCATTTCTTTCAAACCCATGCTCTATATTTTGGGAAAACACTTGAACAATTTAGAATGTTTTGTAACAACTTTGAGTTTTCGATGAATGATAACTATTTTTAATAAATCGTCTCTTTCGAGCCGTTTTCTATGATTTTTGACTATGATCTCCATTCAAGTAACACCCCGATTAGTCTTCCGCTGTCATTATGATCTCGGGGGTGTTACAATAATGATAACAATAATGCACTAAAGATGAGTGCATACAAGGTAGGCTAAGGCGATTTGGGTGTACATTTTGAGGTGGATTGTAAACAATGCTCTTCATTGATATTCCGGAAAACCAAAATATCACGAGAACCGCGAAAAGGATAGGCTCTGAGGGGTTAACTAGGGATATCATGTACTAAAGGTGAGTACATCGCAAGGGTGTGGGGTAATTACTCAACCGACGTGGAAGATGTAATTATAATACAGGTTTCAAACAAAGGTTATCCTAATGCCTCTTATCATTTAGTTACTCCTAACTACACAAGTGTAGTCTCACTAGCTATCTCGGAATGCATCACAAAACAAGTTTTAGAATTTATTATACTATCGGTACACTCACTAAGCATTAAAGATGAATGCTTTTATTCCTAAAGATCTAGGGGCTAACCTCACATTTTTGGGGTGGAATTTGAGTGGTTAACGGTTTTTGTGCTAGTCATATAATTCCTATCTATGAGATGCTTTATTAAGACTAAAGTTTAGCTCGTAATTGCCTTAAAAAATTTTAAATTTGGTGCTAAAATTGCCCTAACGAATATTTCTCATAGTTCATTACACAAATTACTAAGGACAAGACAAATAATCAAGTAAGTTAATAGTTTCTAAGTTCCCGTTTTATTATCCCTCCCTACACTTAAACTAAACATTTTCTCCAATGTTTCCTGAAAGCATCAAAGTTATGATAAAGGAAGGTAAGTAAGAAAAAGAAACTAATACTCTCCTGATTAGCTCGGTAGGATATGTATGAAGTTGCGGTTAAATTCTTTTCCAAGAAGAACGCATAAGTAATAAGCTTCATCCAATTTATGTTTCTTCTTCTTGCCCAATATAACATCCACACTTATAAGAAAAAAAACGAAACCTTCGCATAAAATCGGTGGTAAAACTATATACGACACACAACTACACTAGAAAGCAAGTAAGATATAATGCTTGTGAAATGGATGTTTGCAGTTTTTCTAGAAAATTAAGACCTTGGAATTTCCAGAAATTTATAAACTGCACAGAAAATGAAAAACTGAGCATTCTGTTTCTACATAGCCTGATGTCGTCAGGCTTTAATCCTGACGTCGTCAAGTTGTCCTGACAGAAAGTGGTCTGCTTTGTTTTTCTGAAAAAAATTACAGAAAAATTACATCATTAAAACCTGGAAAAAGTCCTACAAAACATTCATTATGACTCGATACAAGCATTTAACTCTAACAAACACACATATATATATCAATTTCAATAGTTGAAATTCTCATGTTCATGTTCTTAAAAACTTATGTGATCTTCCCTACACTTATCTTTTTGTAAAATACCTTTATATGTAATTAAGACGAGATTAAAGACAAAATAAAGCATTTTCACAAAGTTTAACATGAGAATAAACAACAATGAAAAAGATATAAGACAAACAAAAATTAAAAACAAAACAAGCAAACAATTAAGCATGGGTTGCCTCCCACGAAGCGCTTTTCTTTATTTATGAGTCTTGTAGCTAGACTCAAGTCGCGGTTCTAAGTGACTTCCTTACCGTCATCTTCTTGCTCATGACGATCTCTACTGAGGTTTTCCATGGCATAGTTATTTCCTATCGTGCATCTTTCTAAGAAGTTATCTTGCCCCCAATTGGTTCTATATTCCAGTCCTAGTTTCAAACATTCTTTATAGAACCCAAATATCTTATTCATCACATAGTCTACTCCTCTCTTCTTATCCTCCTCATTCCTATAGTAGACCGATAGCTTAAGTTCCTTCTCATCATTGGATAGTGATGAAAATTTCTCAATCTTAAATGGCATTTTGTAGGCAATGTCATCGGTCTCATCCTTGAATCTAACTATCCCTAACGACGGATCATAACTCATCATGGTGCTTTCTATGAATGGCTTTCCTAGAACTACATGGGACAAGCTAGGATCTATAGCCATACTAATATCCTCCACAATCACAAAATCCGTAAGGTACGTGAAGCTACCTACATAGACGGGTAATCCCTTAACTCTACCAAGGAAATTACATCTAACTCTAGGATCATTGGGGTCTTGCCTATTTGGGATAGGTTTTTTCATCACCCAATTATAGTATGTGCTACTCATGATGTTTATTGGGGACTTGCGATCAATGTAGGCCTTTGCCACAAAAAGATGTCCTATGCAAAATGGTATGTTGAGAATTCTAAGATTTCCAAAGGTGATTCGTGGGCATCTCCTAAGATACATGTGGCGAAGGTCGCGAACTAGGTGTGGGTAGCATGAAAGTTCCTCTTCCGTAGGAAACTTATTGAATTATTCATCACCTACTTCATCTATATCATCGATTGATTCATCCTTAGGAGTCTCACTAACCTCAAGTACTGTCTCATGGTTCGCTTCATCACTATTCCTATTTGGTTTCACTAGGGTGATGACATTGACGAAGTGAACATGCTTTGATGAAGACAGGTCCCTAGTTTCGAAGTACTTGCTCGGGTCCTTAATCTTAACAACGGAAGCTTTGGGAGAGTGAGTCGAGATGGAATTAACCTTTTCGGTGGTCTTCTTATCATTATTGGTTATGGATTTTAAAAGGTTATCTATCTTCCTATCCATCTCGGCTTGTTGTTGGTTAAAGCGGTCCAAAAGCTTGGCTATTTGGGCTTCTTGGGATGTAACTAGGTGTTGCATCATCCCTTCTAGGTTTTGTTAACTAAGGCCATGAGAGCTTTGATTGTGTTGTTGGGGCCATGGGGAGTCGTTAGAGGTGAATTATTTGCCCAAATATAGCCGGGTTTGCCCCTCCATGCTTCTCGGGCTTCGTTGAAAGTCCTAGGTCCAGGTGTTGTGGGGAATCTTCCTCCCATTCCATTGGTACGCGAGGATGCGTAGTCCACGGAAGCTTTTTTAGGGATTCTTGTGCAATTACGAGTGTCATGGGGACCACTACATAGCTCACAAAAGGAAGAGACCTTGTTCACTTGGCGTGAGGGCTTAGGATTTTCGTAGGAGCTCATTAGGAATTTGACTTTATCTTCAAGTTCAAGCATCCTATGATTGGAAGGTTGTGAGTCAATGGGAGGCAAGGAGATTGCCTTAATGGTTTTGGGCAACTCACGGGGGTCATTCCAACATTCGTTGTCATACAGGGCAAGGTCCTCTATTGTACCCCACGATTCTTCCGCGATAAGTTCACTAAGTTTGCCAGCGGCCACTTGGTTGATGGTTTGCCTAGTTGAGAGATTGACATGATCGTAAAAGATTTGGACTTGAAGCCAAAGATCGATGCCGTGATGAGGGACTTTATTGAGCAAGTCCTTGAATCGAGTCCACATCTCGTAGAGAGTTTCGCATTGACGTTGTTGGAACATCAAGATGTCATTCCTTAGTTTGGTAGTTCTCCCCGGTGGGAAAAACTGGGCTAGGAAACAAGTGGTGAAATCATCCCAACTTGAGATGGATCCGGCGGGAAGTCGCTCAAGCCAATTAATAGCTTGGTCCCATAGAGAGAATTGGAAGAGACGCAACCGCGTGGTCTCCCGTGTTGTAGCATCAAGGTCGATAGAGTCAACGATTTTAAGGAAGTCCTTGAGATGCTGATTAGGATCTTCGGAACGAAGTCCATGGAATGCACATCCATTTTGCACCAAACGGATGGTGTCGGATTGCAGGGTCGTAGTTTGAGTTTGAAGTTGGAACTCAATGGTGTTCCTATAGCCTTGATGGCTCGGTCTAGAGTATTCACCAAGAGTACGGCCTCTTGGCGTGTCAAGTGGTGGTAGGTTGAGTGGAAGTGGTTGATTTGGTGGTGGATTATCATTTGGTGTTGGATTGTCACCCATGGTGATAAGTGACCAGGTTACGAAAAAAAAACACAAAGAAGGGGGATAGACTACACGGAAACTAATGAAAATGAGAAAAAATCTTACTTGATAGGAATCAAGCAAGGGAACCTAAATGAGATAGAGATCTAACTAGCTATTCTATTCTTCGGCAGCAACGCCAAAAACTTGATGTGCGTATGAGCGTTCGGGGTCGAGAAAACCTCTTTTTCTACGAGCAAGTTTTCCACATTCTAGGCAGTGAACCTAATCGTTGTAGTGTAGTATGGGGTAAGCCTCGGGGATTGATATCGTTCTCTAGGGGAATAGGAATGCTAGTAAGAAATATATGACGAGAAGGTGGGGTTGAAGATGATTCTTTTTTTTTAATCTTTTTTATGTTTTTTTAGAAAGCTAAGGTAAAATCTCGGGGCAATTGGTTGGGGGTGGTACTTCTACCAATTACTCTACTTCTACTAATTATCTAATTATCTAATTACTACAGATAACTATGTTTAATTGAGGTATGCTCGTATGATGATTAAAGATGTGTTCACTTAGATACTATTACTCCCTATTTATCTTTTATTGGTTGGTTGAGTTGTCACGTCCTTTATCTTAACGCGTTGTATTCCTAAAAGTCGTAGGGTGTGTGTATCCCCTAGTTCTATGAGGTTATCTCTCGTATATGATTCACGGAATCGACAAACCTAAGCTATTCCATCCGTACACCATATCATCATCAACCATACTCAAGCATTAAATACAACGATAGCCTAGATGCACTCCTAAGCCAATTTCAATTAAGACAAGAAACAACCTAACAACAATCAATAACTAGGTTTCATAGATCTAATCAAACACACAAGTAATTTATCTAGACATGATAGATAAGCAAGCATACACACAATCAATTGAACATGGGGTAGACATAATGATAAATTGGATTAACAAACTTATCTTGATGTGTAAAATAGGGTATGGGACCCTAGAATACTGTCCAAGTCGGACTACAATTGAGTTAGGGTTTGCTCTCCAAAATTCTACCTCCCAAAATACAGAAAAATCGAATTCTATATATAGATTTACAATCGTGACGGCGTAGCCTTTTGCATGCGACGCCGTCAGGTCGCCGTCATTAGGGTTTCGTCTTGGCAAAGTCATCGATGGGATGACGTCAGTTGAGAGTTGTGGCACCGTAGGTCTTTAGTTGAGACGTCGTATGAATTCTAGATCTGGGCCGTCTGGAGTGAAAACTGTGAGTGACGCCCTCCATATTTAAAGCGTGACGCCGTCAGGCTTTATGACCAGGAATTTCACAAAGCCGTCGCGTGCATGTTTTGATCAAGTCTTCATAGAGGGACGACGTCGCCCTTTGGATGGGACGACGTCAGGTTCTGTTGATCAACCTTAAGTGTCTTCGATCTTGACTTTGCCATTTTCTTCATGTTTTTGCTCCTTTTCGTCCAAATATGCTTCATTCCAGCATTTTTCTTCCAAAAGACCTAAAAAGTGAAAAGGAACGAAATTAAGCAGTAACGGATATAAAATGAGTCGAAATAGGGCTTAAATGAGCCCCTAAAAGCGTACGTTTTATCATCCATCCATACGAATTCACATAAGATCGAATCTAAAGATTTGAAACTTAAATTTAAAATCGGCAAAACTATTCAACCACCCATTCTAGTTTTCCACAGCGTAGTAGATGAATGAGTTGTGTGTAAGATTGGTTGGTGACATTCATGAAAGCGCTAGTTTCATTAAGGAACTGGAAACTGTTGTGCCTATGTTTGCATAATATGTATTGGTATTTATTGTTTCAGTGGTGCAATTGTCTTTAGCTTATTAGTATTTTGTAAGATATTCCATTGAATAAAACTCTGTGTTTATATTAAAAAGTGTATGTTGACTTGCCTTTTTGTTTATTTGGATCTGTTGGCTGCTCTGGAAACAACGGCCTCTTAACCATTTTGCTCCTTATCATAGTTTGTTGATGAAGATCCACCTTCATAAAATGAAAACATAATGTAAGACTATGTCTATTTATAAAGCCTACTTATAAGAATTTGTAAGTGTAATTAAATACTTGATTGTAAACTATCATTACTAACCATCATCTACAAAGATATCTAAAATTTCTAGTTTCAATATTGAGATACAGATTTTCTTAATTTTTTGTACCTCATACACACATGTTTTCTCTCTAGGAATAGATTGTTTAATGCTTTACCAGAGTCCTATTTCTCATCCAAATATGCTCACGACATATCTTATTCCAAAGACAACCAAACAAAATAGGAAATCGGTTTAGCAATTTAGGATCTTAACTTTCACATCATCTAATAATTTAAAGCACAAATTAGCAGGATATCATTTAAGAAGATAAAGAATTACACACCTTTAATTTGAAAACCCTGGCAGCAGCCTAACTTCAATCTGACTTGTGACAAATACACTGATTTAATAGTCCACCAGCCTTAACCACGGATTCAATCAATTTTTCTTAAAGGAACTAATGAGGCTCAGATCTGCGATTTATGTTCCAGCTCAACACATGTGCCATGGCTGCAGCCAGACTTAGGGTTTGGTTACCCTATGAGGACACTGTGCAAAGCACATGCATAGAAGAGCTCACCCCGAAACATCATCATCGCCCTATAAACTTTTTTTTCGCATTCAAATCAAGCTGCTATGGCATATTTTGAAAATGCCCGTTTTTTTGCTATTTTACAAGGTTAAGATTCGCAGCTGCTATGACTGCCCAACACGTCCGTCATGGTTGCACCCGAATAGAAGTTGCAGGTACCTTGCCAAGATACGGCTTTGTATCAAGCATGCTCATACAGAAGCCAACATCCCAATTAATTGTCATTACCATTTGATTGTTATTAATCCAGTAAAATCTCATAAGTATCGCACTCATCATCATCATCGTTTCCTTAGAAACTATAGCTTCTCTATTGAACCACTAGTGCTTTGCAAAAGCTTCCCTTGCTCCACAGCTAAATAGTCATCAATAGTGATATCTTCCATGATTTTACCTGTGATTGGAGACAAATTCTTCTGTAGGATGGGCCCAGGACAAACATGGTAAAATATTCCAAGCACGAATATGGAGTATGAAAAATAAAAGTTGCTGATATCTGTAGACGATACGTCGTATCTAGTTTTCTGGATATGTCGTATACTCAAAATAAAAATAAAATCAGCCTTTTAATCAGATAAAACAATATGTTGTACTAACAAGAACCAGTGCATCGTATATTGGAATTTTCTAAAATAAAATTTCTTAATTAAAGAATATAAATACGCCGTATAAGCGAAAGCTTATGCGCCGTACTACCGTTACGTTTAAAAAAATAAGCATTCAGATTTAGAAAATAGATACGTTGTATCGAGGTTAATCGATACGTCGTACTTTATTATTTAAAAATTTGGATCTATTTTTGAAAAATATATAATACGTCGTACAAGCAAAAGCTTATGCGCCGTATAACTTTTTAGGTTTTAATTAATTATGATTAAAACAGAATACGCCGTATCTATGCTATTTGATGTATCGTACCCGTATATTAAATAAGACATGTTGTACGAATAATAAAAACGTACTACGCTGTATCTATGAGATTAGATACGCCGTATCGTTCAGATTAACAAATTACAGCATATAGTAAATATGCAGAAAAACAGAATAATACAAATAGTAAAAAAAATTTAGAAATCAAATAAAAATAAGAAAATATGCAGAAAAACAAAAATACAAGCAATACAAATATATAACAAAGTTAGTTAAATAAAAATAAAAATAAAAATATTAAACTAAGGTTAAAAATTTAAATACTAACAAATATGAAAGTATTAAACAATTCACTCCCCGACAGAGGCGCCAAAACCTTGATGTGTTTCGTTGTGTATAGGTAAATTATTATTATCAAGTTTACATTTATATTTAGCCGACTTAACCTATAACAAACACTAACGAGCAGTATACCCGATCAGTGTAGCTTAGATGGTAAGTAGAGTGTCGATCACTAAGAGTGGAACGTTAACACTTAAATATCTATCAGTATTTTAATCCTAAAGTTAATCTAATTAAACCTAATCTAATGTAAGGGGGTTTTCAGTCTGAGAAATTGGCACGATGTTTAGATTAAGTAAAACTAAAAGTAACAAGACGATAGACAAACACATACACAAATAGAAAACAAATGACAAATAAGAGGCATGTCCATTCACTTAATTGCTTAGCTATATAAGATGAGTACTAATTTTGGTCTTTCTCGTTGGTTGTTCATATGAGCGTATTCTTTCCAATGTTTAGCTTAGCTAAATAACCTAGATTCAGTTTTAAGTATTATTACCGAAAAGCTCTGTCACAGCTAATCCCGAATCTGTATTAAGTGTAAACTTAATGATTACTTAGTTAAATTATTTATCCCGTTAGGGCTTACATCAACTATCCTAAGATGTTAATGAAGTAATTGTGGGAGGCGTGTGGTAGCGCAAACAAGCCACGGTAATCAAGAGGTAATCAAAGCATACAGATGAACATCCAAATAAACTTATAATCGATGGGAAAGCTTTTATTAAATGCGAGTCAAACGTTGCAGACAAGGCATGCAATCCTGATTGATTAAAGAGTACTAATACAAATAAAGTGAAATCTACTTATGAATTAAAAAGCACTAACAGGACCTACTTGTGCCTCTGAATCCTTCTTCTGTTCGTGTGTAGTGTGGTCTGGTCGTCACCTTATTTTCTGTGGAATCGGTTCTCTCCTCGAATGTGGCAGTCGATCCTGTATTTATAGTTACTGGAAACAGCATCGATACGACGTATCTAGTGTACCTGACTGATATGCCGTATCTAAGTAACTTCGCGTGGGGTCCAGGATTATTAAATTCTAGAATATACGTACGCCGTCATATGATACGGCGGATCTTCACTTATGATACGGCGTACATGTCTTGTATTCTTGGAATTTCTTGGTGAAGTCTTCGGTTTGATACAGCGCATGTAGAAGTAGTTATGCGGTGTATATTGAGCAGATAAGTCAGATCTCTCTGTTGCCAATAAACTGTCGTTATTTATATCATCAAGTACCTTTTATGTATCTAAATATTATTTTACGGGTTCAAAATGCGACGTCTTCGTATTTTCTTGAAAGCGTGTACATAGACAAGCACTAAACATAATGTCGGGTCTACTAGCCGTAAGATAAAGTAGACTACCAATCATTCCTCTATATTTAGTATTATCTACCGAGTCACCTTCTTCATCCTTGGTAAGTTTGGTTTCCGAGGACATAGGTATTTTAATAGGTTTAGAGTTTTCAAGGCTAAATTTCTTAAGCATATCATTTATGTGTTTAGATTGGTTAAAGAATATTCCATCTTCTAATTATTTGATTTGAAGTCCTAAGAAAAAGTTTAGTTCGCCCATCATACTCATCTCAAATTCGTCGTGCATGATTTTTGAAAAATCATCACATAGTTCTTGACAACTTGATCGAATATGATGTCATTCATATATATTTGGACAATGATGATATGTGAATCCTTTTTCTTGCTGAAGATAGTGTTATCTACTAAACCCATGGCATACTTATGTTCAGCTAAGAAAGTTTTAAGTCGATCATACCATGCTTTTGGTGCTTGCTTAAGTCCGTATAAAGCCTTTTTAAGTTTATAGACATGATTAGGTTTTTCAAAATCAGTGAAACCCGGAGGTTGTGCGACATATACTTCTTCATTTATAAATCCGTTTAAAAATGCACTTTTGACATCCATTTGAATTTTTTTGAAATCATGTGCACATGCACATGCAAGAAAAATTCTAATAGACTCGAGCCTAGCAACCGGAGCAAAATTTTCATCGTAGTCAATGCCTTCTTGTTGATTATAACCTTGTGCTACTAGCCTAGCTTTGTTTCTAGACACGACACCATTTTCATCCATTTTATTTCGAAAGACCAATTTTGTTCCAATTATAGTTTGACTTTTTGGTTGAGGTACTAATGTCCAAACATCATTTCTAACAAATTGATTTAATTTTTCTTGCATAGCTATGACCTAAGATTCATTTTTTATAGCTTCATTTATATTTTTGGGTTCAATGGTTGATATAAAACAAAAGAAGTTACTTTGATTTTTGACTTGTGATCTTAAGGTTCTTTCATTAATTTTTCTATGACGTTATCTAATGGATGACTTTTAGATTCTTTGACATTGACAATATCTTTATTTAAAAGTTTATCTTCCTTGATATTATCTAGATTCTCTTGGTTTTCAACAAGTTGGCTTTCAACTAAGTCATCATCTACCAAAGGTAATGTCTTAGAGGGAGGTGAACTTTCATCAAATGTTACATTTAACGATTCCTCGGCTCTTAAGGTTTCTTTGTTTAAAACAATGTAAGCTTTGCTATTTTGAGAATATCCAAGGAATACACCTTCATAAGACGTTGGGTCAAATTTGGTGAGGTAATCCTTAGTGTTTAGAATAAAACATTTACTTCCAAAAACTCTAAAGTATCCTAGCGTAGGCTTTTTACCTTTATATAGTTCGTATGGTGTTTTGTTCAAAAATGGTCTAATTAATACTCCATTTAAAATGTATGTTGAAGTGTCAACGACATTAAACCAAAATTTTTGAGGTATGTTTTGTTCATTAAGCATTGTTCTACTCATCTCTTGAAGAGTCCGGTTTTTACGTTCTACTACACCATTTGACTGTGGAGTACGAGGAGCTGAAAAGTTATGTGTTATGCCGTTGGCATCACAAAAGTTTCTAAATTGTATTTCATTATCAAATTCACGACCATGATCCGTTCTTATTGACGCAATACGACTATCTAGTTGGTTTTTAATTTTCTTACTAAGAATTTAAAATTGATCAAAAGCTTCATTTTTAGCTTTCAAAAAATTTGTCCAAGTATATCTAGAGTAATCATCTACTATGACCAAAGTGTAGAAGTTGCCTCCATAACTTTGTATAGCGGATAGACTGAATAAATCCGTATGTAAAAATTCTAAACATCTAGATGTAGACACCGTATTTTTAACTTGTTTTCCAATTTTGCAAGCATCAAAAAAGTGTTGGTCATATTTCAACTTGGGTAAGTTCCTAATGAGATCTTTTGATGATAGAGAGATTTACACATTGAATAACAATCTTAATATATCGTAATAATGTCGCAAGTTGAAGTAAACTGAGTATATATGAAGAAAATAAGACGAAACAAGAGCATACATGAATAAAAACTTACCTATCATCACAATATTGTGATCTTCGTCTGATAATGTTTAAGTGAAGTGCAATTGTAAGAAAATGAAAGGGAGAAAAAAAGACAATAAAGTTTAATAAAAATGATAAAATGATTAGGGATGCGATTTTACCCAAGAAAGATGAGAATTTGAGAGAAAATGATTTTGTAATATCTCGCAGGTGGCCAATTCATGTTTTGTATTACAATCGCAAGATTCACAATTGGAGAGAAAAGTCACAGAAATCAACAACAAAGTACGGTGTAGGGTAATCTTGAAATATTGAAAAAAAATCTTAATTTTAACAATATGCCACAAAGTTGAGTTAAGTTGAAAATAAGTGTCATATTTAATGTCTGGATGTTTGTTTTCGTAACGACACCTATTCCTACGGTAAACAAAGGATTTGACATACCCATGTACCCAAACTCAAAACAAAATTTAAAGACCAAGGACAGAAAATTAATATTATACAATCCTCAAGGTGGTCTAAACCCTGTTGCGTCACCATTCACCACCACCGGATAATCCAACTCAACCTCAAAAAATGTCAACCTTAATAAACCGAACAACTACAAAAACACTCATAACCTCGACAACCTTCTGACGCCAACTAACCAACTCATCCGGTGTCAAGTTAAAAATCACTGAAAAATAGGTATGGAGTAAGGTTAAATAACCTATCATGCCTCCTCATATCATTTATGATCATGGTTTCATGTGTTGCAAACAAAGTTCAAGTTGGAGGATTAGGTGTACATTCTTCGCAATGAAATACGGGAAATGCACGAAGCCCACCATAACAATCTTAAATTGTTGATCTCGGAGGCTAAAAAGATCGCTAGAAATCCAAATGAAGAAGGAAGATTGGTTTAAGTATGCTATAGACTAGTGTTGTATACCTCTTAAAATAAAGTATATCATGAGAATAAGAAGTAGTTTGAATATCTAGATTTTGTAAAACTTGTTTGGTGTGTGTGTGTGTATATATATATATATATATATATATATATATATATATGTGTGTGTGTGTGTGTGTGTGTGTGGAAAACTAGAAGCGGGGGTTGAATAGTTTTACCAATTTAAAACTTCCTTTTAAATATTTAGATCGACTTATGTCAGTCTAATTGGTTGTTTATGTTGGATGTTGATAGATAGATATATAAACGTGTAATGAAAGATATAGAGTAAGAAGCACATCACCACGACACAAGTATTTATAGTGGTTCGGCTACAAGGACACCTTCCTTGCCCTACTCCACTCCCCGAGTCACCTACTCGAGAGTTCGTAAACACTACACCAATCTTCTTATGGCGGAGAAGCCTTCACAACGTCGCTTACACCTTTTTCCGGTACAAAGCTAAATACCGAGTTCTTTCACACCAAGGCGAACCACACCTAACACAACGTCGCCTACCCTTTATACGGTGCTAGGCTAACCACCGAGTTCTTTCACTCCAAGGAGAACTAATCCTATCACAACGTCGCCTACCATTTTATTAGGTACTAGGCTAAGCACCTAGTTCCATTACTATGGAGGAACTACTACCCATCACAACACAACACCTAATCTCAAGGAGATCCACTCCTTGTTACAACACCTTCAAGGATATCACCATCCTTGGATCTAAACAAATACAATATGTATAACGATGCACCTCATCGATTATATTACCTAGGCATTCTTCCCTAATGCCACTTGATTTGATTCTTAGGCATCCTTCACTAATGCCTTTGACACAACGCTTGGCACCTTTCACTAATGTCTTCGTCTTGACACCTTTAGCATTCTTCACTAATGCTTTTGACACGGATGTTAAGCATCTTTCACTAATGCTTTCGTCTTGACTCTTTCAGCATCCTTCACTAATGCCTTCGACACAACATCTCTATGGAGGAAGAAAGAACAATCAACAAGAGAACCTCAGTTGTCTTGATGATGACGAAGCGTGGCAACTCATGGACTTGAGCTTGCTCGACTTCAAGAAGTGGTGATCTCGCCTTTAAGAGGAACCTAGAGAATCACACAAAAACAAAAGACAAACTACATAGAAAGATCCCTTAGGATCAGTGGTTAGAGAGGTGCAATACTTGGAGAAAGTATGTGTGAAAGTGGTGAGCTAAAAGGAAGAAATGGCTCACTATTTATAGAGGAGAAAGTTCACTGTTCCCCGGATCCCACGGATCCCTCCCACAACGGATCCGGCTAGCGTAAAGCTAGGGATCCGTGGGATGCTCCTCTTTGCCAATGGGTATTTTTGGTTATGGGTCATGGGTTATGGGTTGATCCATGGTTTTCTTTCTAGATACAATGTATCTCTAGAATACAATGAACCTAGTTAAGTGGTTTGGACAAAACCATGGGTTGTGGATCAATACCATTTGTTAGTTTTTACCCATTTTAGTATATACTTGTTTTTACCCATTTTAGTATATACTTAGTTAAGTATGTGTTAGCCCAATATGTAAACACTAGTTGTTTTACATATGTATATCATAAAATCACTTATACTTGTTTTAGTGTTTTATGTGAAAACGTAAGTGTGTTAGAAAACTATTGGCTCAAACAGTTTACGTATTTTATTTGTTACATTAAAATGATTTTACGTTTGTTATCGACAAAACATTAGAAGATCGTAAAATATAAATAAATGTTTTTGCGGCTTATTCGTATTAACAATATCCCCCTTTTTGTTGATGACAAAACATAAAATTATTTTAAGGAAAAACAAAAATTCGTAAAAGTTTGAATTGGAGTTTTACTCTTTCTCCCCTTTTGTCGAGACAAAAAGAGCGTCGAAAAGAAACTAACACAAAGTTTTAAGAAAAATATGTAAAAAGACAAGATGTAAAGTGAGTAAGTGACGGGAATGGTTCTCGTCTTAACTCCCCCTTGACGAGTCCATCCCTTTGTGAGTGCGTCAAGTACATAAAAATACGTGAGCTAATGTATTGTAATTGTTTTTGCAAATGGTTCGTCCTTGTGACGAAAATGCTCCCCCTTGAAGATTGCAACTTTGCAATGAGGTGTCACGAAGAGTAATCCAAATGAGCATTAAGTTGCAAGTGAATTTGCAATGTATAGTTTGACACAAAGCTCCCCCTAGCTTTATGGTGTCAAAATCTTCATGTATATTTTGAAAATCTACAAAATAACGGTTAGAAAACAAGAGTATAGTGCATAATTTCTTGCAAATAAAACTCAAGTTAGTAGTAATTTGTGCTTCTGGATTACGGATCCCACGGTTCCCTTTGTGGAGGGATCCGTCTAGGCATTTTGGAGGGATCCGGCTATCTGGTGACAGTTTCTTCAAAGAATGAAGATATGCCAAACAATGCTAATGAAGAGGTGAAATATGTATATAATGTAGCAAGCACAACACATAAGATAATCATGGAATATAAGTGTTCATTCAATAAAAACAAGAGATAATCAAGCAAATCTCTAAAACTAAGAGAATGATCTAGCCATACAAGTACTACTAATGCGAATGAGTTACCCAAACTCAAGATTCAACTAAAATCTTAAAGACGATCAAGGATGAGATAGGGTTCCTAAACGTTCTAAGTTTGAGCTTGTGACTATGATGCTCATTTTTTTTTAGGCTTGTTGACCTCTTCGAAATGTTGGAGGAGGTGATAAAACATGAAACGTTGCTCTTCACGTAGTTCATGTATCAACCTTTCAACATGTTGACAATGATAGCAATCCTTGTCATGGTTTTGAACTTCTTGAAGTGGAGGTTCAAGTGAAGTGGGTTGAGGATCTTCAAATGAAGGAGGAATTGGTGGAGGCTCATTAAGAGATGGCTCTACAATGTTTGAGGGTGGAGGTAAAGAAGCATCAACTTCCATGTGGTCGGGTGGTTGACTTTGATGTCTCCTCATAATCCAAAATAGACTATTGGGGGGAATAAGAGAGGTTGATATTGGAGCAAGTGTTGATTCAACACTTTGATTTTGTTGCCCAACCTTTTCAAGTGAATTTGTTAGTAGTGGTGGAAGGTGAGATGGCCAAGGAGGTAAGTCTTCTAAGTTGTGAGAATGTGGAGATAATTGTGAGGTGGCTCTAGGCACCAATGATGTTGGTTGAGTTGTGGAGGGTATGCTTGGTTTAGTAGAGTTTGGTGATGATATCCTTGTGGGAACAATCCTCTTGGGGATTAGTTTGATTGGTTTCTTTGGTGTAGGGGAAATCCTAGCATTTGTGGACTTAACCGGAGATGATTCGGTTGAGGAAACTTCGTGTATGATCCTAGTAAGTTTCTTGGGTGGTTCTTGGGTGGATGAGTTAGCACTAGGGGCTTTTCTCATGATGAAATGGCTAAGGAAGATGTTTGTAATTGCTGAGAATTGTGTTGTGTTTGATGACTAAGGTGTTCTAGCAATATGACTTATAAAGAGAAGAGTTTTGCAAGTGCATTTAAGACTTAAGCCACTAAGATTCTTAGAAATGTGATGATTAACATGCACAAGATTGAAGTTCAGAGTTTCACTGATCTAGGAACTTAATAAAGATGAGGTGGAGTGTTCAAGTAAGAAAGATGAGCTTGAAATGATTGTTTAGGCTAGAGTTGACATAATCTGTCACCCGGATCCCACGGTTCCCTCTTCTAAGGGATCCGGCTAGGCTAATCCTAGGGATCCGGCTCTCGAAGATTATGACAGATTAGAAATGAAATTTCTAAGAGCGAAAACCTATATCATTTTGAGTGTTTCAGTCCTCCTAAGTATCTAAGATGAGGGTATACATGAATGATCAAGAGTAATGAGTGTTATAGCAAATGATTGCTTTTTATGGAAGGAAAATGGGACTAGATGACTACCAATGGATGTTCAAGGATAACACTAAGAGTTTTGGTGGTGTCAAGTCATAATAAATGATCATAGTGATCAGATTTTAGCTTGAGATGGAATTTGAAAAATCCTTAAAAATCAAAAGAATTGAAAAACCAATTTTTGACCCATTTTGAGATAAAGATGACTAGAAACAATTTCCTAAAATTGTTCAATATGTCCACCTAAGTGTTTTGAAAGATGAGAGACAATTTGTGAGTATTGAAGCGGAAATATGGTGAGTTTTGATGTTTTGATAAATTAAAAGGCATTTTGACTAAGGTCCTATGTATGCTATAAGTGAGTCTAAGGCTTTCTCATCCTTGAAGTAGACTTAGTTGAGTTCTAATATCTTATGTTTAGCTAATGTGATGTTATCTAGTAAGATATCTTGATGCAAGGGATCTTTGTATTGCTGATCTGATGCCACGGATCCCACGGTTCCCTTAAGGGAGGGATCCGTCTAGGCTAATCCTAGGGATCCGGCATCTGCAGATCAGAGCCCCCATAGAATGATGTGCAGATTTTGCACACTAATTAACCATTACACTAAACAACAAGTACAAGCATGTCATCACATAACAACACTCATAGATAATGGTAGAAGTAACAATATCCAAATTACCATAAACAAAAGTGCTAAAACATAATCATCCACACATAAGTTAAGTTAAAAATAAGCATATTCCTATTGTCTCTTTCGTCAATTCTTTCTTTTCTTTTTTGACAACTTTGTGAGGTTGTAGGCAAGATTTTGAATCATGCCCCTTAATTGTTTGAATTCCGCGGTCTCATTTGGAATGGTTGGAAGTTGTTCGTAGTAATCAAAGGGTTCCAATTCAATGTTGGCTATGGGGTCGACATCTTCTTCTTCTTCATTTTCTTCTTCTTCTCCTTTCGAGGAGTCTGAGAGATCTTTAGGTTTCTTTCCATTGACCATGAAGTGATGGATCTAGGACACTCTCCTTGTGTCAATGATATTTTGTATAATATTATCAAGCAAGCGGAATTTACTTAAGTAATACTTAGAAGACGAATTATATGATGTATGAGAATAAACACAAGTTAACACAAAACTCAAGCTCCAATATTATTAATGAATAATACGAGTGATCTTAACTTATCACTAGGGTTACACCTTGAAGCTTTCGTAGGTAATATTGCAATATGATACGTACCTAAGACAATGACCTAGGATCTCCTTTTATACAACAAGGAGTCCTTTACAAGATAAGTATAAAGCTAACATAATAGAATATACACAAGATCTATTCTATACTTATCAAAACGCGTTTAACCTTATCATAAACTGATAGCAGTGGTAATAAAGAACTTGCAGTAGGAATACGTTTCCACGCTAGTGTTAAACAAGCGTGTAAACCACTACTATCCGTGGTAACAGATTATTCCCAACAATCCTCCCCTAAACTTATGATTTCTTTGCAAATCAATAAGTTTCTCCAATATGCATTAACTTCAAGGATTTGGGGAATTCAATCAAAACACTTCACTTCTTTTCTCTTAACTTTTGTATAGCTCTTGAACACTGATCTTGAAGCCTTTGTAACAATGCTCTGACCTTCTCATTGTCTTCATTGACTCTTATGTGTAAGCTTAACATTACTGTAAGAGCTCCAACTCTAAGTGGATATTCTTTCTCAGCAAGCATGAAAAAGTCTTCTCCATTAGTCGTAGAGACATGATGAACTTCACATGAATCATAGTAAAACCATTTAGTACCAAAACATGTGAACAAGGTTTTCCAGTAGTCATCATCAGCATTTGGTTCAAAAAGCCTTCTAAGATTTACCCATAACTGCATCTTTGAGATCTTGAGCATTAAACCTTTCTTGAACTAATTTCCATAGTGTATTAAGGTCATCTCTGTCAAAATCTTTAATAAGATCTTCAAATGTCATGAAAGATGAAGTTTCTCCTCCCAGCCTTGTAATCTTCCATGTTGAAGCAAGATTGCTAGCAGTGTAAACTTCCCAATCAATGATAGGATGTCGAATTTGTAGTGGTTCTGGATAAAAATCTCTGTCTTCAATCATAATCATTTCAGTCATTTGATCTTCAGTGAACTTCTCAGTAGGAATCTCCTTCTCAGTAGACTTTGTATAATCTTCATCAACCTTAGTCTTCTTAATAGTTTGAGAATCACTTACTTTAGCCTTTCTCTTCAATCTAGGAATCTCTCTTTCTTCTTCTTCAGAACCCATTGGAATAAAAGATTTATCTTGTTTCACAGTTCTATAGTAAGCCTTTTCAATTTGATCATCAGACATTCCTTTAAATTGATGCATTTTCCAATTACCAACATGACAACAATAAGTCTTCATGTATGCAAGTATTTGAGCCTTGTTTGGTTTTCTTGATTTCTTGAACCTTTTTGAGGAGTTGATCACATCTTCAAGTGCTTGATTGTTCTTCATTTTAATAAAATCCTTTAACTGAGCAGTTCTTTGTTCCTCGATTAGGATGCATCAGCAACAAGGTCAATTGCCTTTTCTTGATTTCGGATTATTAGCTACCGGCTGAATATCTTCTTCAGTAGGAACATAGCTAAACTCTGGAGCTTTTTCTTTCATAATTGTAGGTTGAACGGTGGAAATTGAATCTTCAGTATCTTCCATTCTATCCAATCTTTTAGCTTCCAAAAAGCTTAGAACTTCCATTTCTTTCAATGTTTTCTTCTCAGCAACTTTCTCAGCAATTTGATCTTCTGCTATCTTCTTAGCAAATTCTCTATCATGATCAATCTGAACTCGTCTTTTCTTTGAAATCTTACTTTCAGATTGATGTACATCTTCCATAACTGTTTTACCTTTGTCTGTCTTCAATTTATCAAATTCTTCACTTGCAGTGGCAATATTTGGCTCTGCAGTGGCAATAAAATTAGTGGTAAAATCAGTTGCAGTTTGGAAAATGTCTTGATTTTCAAGTTGCTCTCCATGAGTTTCAGCTTCTTTTGCTCCTTTACTTGTATCTCCTTCATCTTCAAATCAATTTTCCTCCCCTCGTGTCGAACCTGTTTTCCTCCCTGTTTGGAGGAATTTCCCAAATCTTGATCAGCTGAATCACCATTAGAAGGTGAGTATGAAGATGAAATCACCATCTTTGCAGTCTGCCTGTGCTTTTCAACCTCTGCATCTCTTCCTTTAAGGTCTGAATCTCTGTCTTTAATAGTTGAACATCCTTGGCATGCTTCTTCTTAACAGTAGCCAAATCTTTTTGTAGAAACTCAACTTGCTTTGCTAATTTGGTACACAAAACCATCAATTCCATTTGGTTTCCACGCCTCAGCACTTCCAACGGTGTTACCTGTTGGGAGAGGTGAATCATGGGGAAAAGGTCCAGATTCCTCCATAGTAGGACTAGGTGGAAGTATAGAACCACCACTGCTTGTTCCTAGACCAAAAGGTGCAGAAACTTGTTGTGTTGTCATGAGAGGAGTTGACTGTTTTGACCTTCTCTCATAGGTTCTTGAAACTGGTGGTGTATAATCAATGTTGGGTACATCAATTATAGGTGTAGTTTGTTCAAATGAAATTTTAGCAAGCATTAGGGGTAGGAGAGGTGTAAAAATCATATTGCCATCTTTATTCAAATTTTGAAAAACTTTAGGCTTTAGGCAACTGATTTGATAAATAGTAGTATGAGGTTGCAGTTGAAATTCATTAAGCACAGCTTGCACAAACCTGTGATACATTAAAATTTTGGTTTTACTTTGTACATTGCCTTTTATACTGGTAAAAATATAGTTGGACCAGTTGAAAATCTTATCAATGACTAGACAAACCAAAGGATAAGCCATGGTTGAACTAAATTGCTCATAAGATGTTTTCTTAGGACTAAGGCAATGTAACAAGGTATGAATCAAAAATCTCCAGTGGGGACAAAAACCACTCTTTTTAAAAGTAGCCTTTTTGTCAGTGGTATCATACCCCATGGATGATAAAGTATCATGAATGTCTGACATAGGTAATGTGATGAGACCATTGAGATCATCCAAGTGAAGTACTCCTCCAGGATGCCTCAAGAACATCAATAGTTACCCCATCTATAGTGGCTCTGAGAGCATCCACTATGTCATGTGTATCTCTATTCTCAAGTGTTATGGACTGAGCAGAAGTCCAAAACTATTTGATTTGAGAGATATAAATTGTGGGCTTTAAAAGCAAAGCATACCTTATATGAGTGGTATGAAGAAAGTCCACAATCTCATGAAAAACAGGGTCACTCTTCTCTTTATTCTTTTGTAAGTAGGCCACAAGGTTGTGCTCATCTGCAAATTTCAAAGAAGCCATAGAAACTTTTGATGAAAAATATGATTATGTCAGTAGGAATTGAAGTAATGACTAGCCAATTGAGAAAAAAGATATATAGGGTTAGGGTTTAGAATTGATGCGCAAGTAAAATTATATTTGACTATCAATGGTTAAAATAGAAAGTAGTTATAATATAGAAAGAATATAATTTACTTAAAATATTAACCCTATATATATGATTATCAGTGGTTACTTTCAACGGCTAGTGAAAAATAAATTACTGACATAATCAGTTGTAACGGCTAGAACAACAGTGGTAAAATAACAATGTCAGTGGAAACTGTGAACTAGCAGTGGTAACTCTTTTCACAAAAATTTCAAAGAGCAGTGGAAGATAAAATCATTAGAAAACAATACTGCTCCCATTATAGTTTTAGCAAACTATCAGCTATCAACGGATTTGATATGTCTTTACCATGAGCCGTTTGCTATGGACTAGCCAACTCTTAATCATAAAGAATATGGAGAGTTGATAACCATATAGTTTTTGGTAAACTATCAACCATAAACGGATTTGTCAAGTCTTTACCAGTAGCCGTTTGCTCTGGACTAGTTGATTCTTATGTGTATTAGACATGGTGAATCAATAACCATTTGATGTGTATCTCAGATATACACCTTTTAACTCCAACTTCTCATCAAAAATTAATATACACATTAGTAAAAGATGAGAATAACCAATTTTGTGATCAACCAAAATTACCTTTAACCAAACTTTTACCCAAGCAAAATATCTTCCAAAGTCAACTCAATAATATCTATATTTACTCCTTGACCTACCAAAATAAGAAAAAGGTAAATATCTTCATTAAATAACCCTTCAACCGACTTTGTCTATATAAGGAGGCTTGGTTTAAGATAAACTTCATCAATTCTCATTCAAACACAATATCCCCAAAACCATAAGCATGAGCAATCCCTCCAACACTATCAACATCTCTTCTGACTCAGAAGAAGAGTATGTAATTGAATCAGAAGCATCAAGATGGTTTGGATACTTCCCACCAGGGGCTGACTCTTCATCCAAAAGATATACTAAAGAAACGGCTAAGCAAAAGCCTCAGTAGCTAAGCCCTCAAAAATCCCTTGAGTTCTACTCCGATTCATCAGATGATGATGATGCAAATGATGAAACCTATTCTCTTGCTAAAGAGTTGCCAAAAGCTCTTTCAATAGCACTGAAAACAGCTATCTCCAATATGAAGCAAATATCCAATCCAACAAGACCTGCAATGCTACCAAGACCTCCTCCACAGATTCTTGGGCTTCCATGTCCAAGGATGCAATCCACTTTTGAGAACAAGAGAAAGAGAGCCCAGAATAATAAACATGACTATGTGGGCAAAGGCAAGAGGCCAATGGAATAGCTAAAGATAGGTATACAATGTGTTAGGTTTCAGTTTTTGTGTTTTGACTAGGAGTATTTTTGGTTGTAATGAATGATGTGTTAGTAATGAAGTTCCTTTGTTTTTCCTTTTTCCACTGAAAGTATGTTACCACTGGTTTCAATATAGTTCCCACTGTAAAACAGAATCATCAGTGAACAACTTATATAAGGTCTAATAAACCTAGAGCATCGATTCACCAGAGAGTAACTATTGAAAACAAAAATCCTTCAGACTGCAATTTACTAACATAAACCAAACACTGGAATCATAATTTCGTTGGCAATGGTTAATATATTGAAAGAATTAAGCATAGCAGTGGCTATACTCAATAAAGTCAACACTTAAGCATTGATACATTTTCCAAGAATACAAGACTCCAATTTACTCCTCAACTACCTGCACCTTCCCCTCATTAACTTCTTAAATCCAACTTAATATATATTAAACAGATCATTTAACACAAATCACATACTCCAAAACTTTTACTCTCAAAGATCAACAACACCATGAGTCAATCGAGTCCAATCAATCTTTCTTCAAGCAGTTCATCTGATAGTTCATGGGATGACTTTGTTTTGAAAAACCCTGGGAGAGTTGAAAAAGAAGAGTATGAGAAGGTTTTATCCAGGAAGAGAAAGCATTCACTTGCTCTTTCAAATCCTTTTTCAGCTGGACCTTCATCACTACAACCAGAGCCTCAAGATGCAACAATCAAAGAAGATAGCTCAGAGATCAGCTCCTATGTGTCTCCATATGTTACAGATGATGAGACCTCTGGAAGAGTCTTGAGTGTTCCTCCTCTGCAGTGAAGAGCTCCTCCTGAAGAACTGCAATCATCACCTTCTCTACCATTTCAATCAGTACCACCATCAACAGTTCCTTCATCATCCTCACCACCTACCGGTATAGTGGTGATGGGTTTAGCAAGCCCTAGGGTGTATGACTGGATTAACATGCGTGGTGCTCCTAAGGTGATGCCAAGCTGGGGCTTTTCCAAGAAGCCATAAATGATTGATGATGGGTAGGAATGGGATGGGTTAGGAAACTTGTGTTTGGGGTAGGTTGTTGGTAGTTGTTTTCGATTGATGTAGTGATGTTTGTACTCTGTACTTCATGGATGTAGTTTTCTGCACTTATAGTGCGCTTTTGTAATAATAATAACAATCCATGTTTTCTTTTATCTTAAGTGTTCCTGCATCACACATCTTGTTCAACTAACTTCATTATCAAAACTGACATCTTGTCCATCATAATGCTCAAAATCGAAAGATAGGACTTGTTCATGTGCCTTGAACACCCACTATCTCGTATATCCTTGATCGACCTTTTTGCCCTTGGATGTTCCTGCACAAATAAGTAAAGAGTTAGTTTCTTTTGGGGACCCAAGCCATGATTGACTTGGATCTGCCTCGTGTATCAATATAGTTAAATTGATCAAAGGTCATTGATACACCATTGGGATTGGTTGTAGAGGTATTTCCTTTAGGTTTCCATTCCCAACGTGCTGAGGCCTTCACAGCATTGCCCATGTCCCCCTTTTCTTATTAAAAACCCTTGCAGTGGTAACTTTTGAATGAGCAGTGGTAACTGCTGGTTTCTTTAGGTACCCAATGTTGGTTTTATTAACCTTTTAGCTTGAAAGGTTCTTTTTCCTGTTTGTGCTGATTTATTAAAACTTGTTTTGGTGTTTGCACTTTTAACAGGTGACTTAGGGTGAGCAGTGTTAACAGTTTTTGCACTGGCAAGTGTTTTGAGGCCACTTCTAAGTTGAACTGCTCTTGGGACCATTTTGCAATGGGAATTAGGGTGTACTTTATGTTGATACTTGTTAGTCTCCATCCTTTTATACCCATAGACTTCCTTTCTCCCAACATGATAGTCACAACAAGAATGTAAATGATCAAAACTACCACAGATATAGCATGCCTTATTGTTCATAACAAAATCACTACCTAGTTGTTGAGATTTAACATGATTCCAACTCCTCTGGTTACCCTTAGGAGCTGTAGGCTTGTTCCTATACATCTCAGCATACCTTACAGTTGGTCTAGGTTTATTAACAGGTTTCCTAGGTTCCTCTGTAACAGTATTAAAAACTTTTGGGATAGAAGTCTCTACATTCTTTTTAACTTCCTCATCAACAACTGATGAGTCACTAGCACTCTTAGGTACATCATTATTAAGCTTACTCTCTTCCTCACTCTTCACCACTGTGTCCTTTAAAGTACCATATTCTCTTTCAAGTTCCTTAAAGTCTTCTAAACCTGTATGAGCTAAGTCTACACCTGGAGGTGATGGAACACCTCTTAGTGGTGGTGGCACTGTATTATAACCCATACCAGACTTAGCTTTATTAATTACTTGAGCATTCCAAATTTTATCAATTGACTTAGACTGATGATAACATGTGTCTACAGTTAAATTGACATTTTCAATTTTCTTTTGGAGTTTTTCAAGCTCCTTTTGGTATGCTTCATTCACAGCAGTTGTATGTTCTACCTCTCTCCTAAGAAGAATCATATCATCATTATAATTTGAATCATTTTCCTGATAGTGCTCTATTTGCTTTTCTAATGCTGCCATAGCTCTCCTAAGATTAGCCACAGTATAATTAGAAGTATATAATTCTTGCCTTTCATTAGAGTACAAATCATTAAGTCTTTCAACTTCTTTAGCAGCCCTACATGTTTTAGAACAACTATCAAAGTTTTGTACCTCAGAATCGGAGAAAGCCATGAGAGCAAATTCAGTAGCAACAAGAGCAACATCTGAATGTTCTTCTTCTTGTTCATCAACCATGAAACTCCAATCATAGCTCACACCATCAATAGCCAACATTGCCTTTGGTTCTTCCACAGTTGGTCCCTTCTTTTGCTTGTACCATGTAGACCTATTGTCCTTTGTCTTTGGTCTTCTACATTCTCTAGCAAAATGTCCAAACTTGTGGCGGTTAAAGCACTCCACTTTCTTCTTATCAAAACCTGCAGTATCATCACCATTAATGTGGATAGGCTTGCCTATCTTCTTGTAGAATTTCTTAGCCCTCATGCTAAGAAGAGCTATCTGCCATTTTATATCCATCTCCTCCAAGTCATCTTCATCAATTTGCTCTATGTCTTCATGAGTTAAGACAGAGCCATCAACTTGTGTGGAGATAAAAGCATAAAAGGTAGGATCTCCAATACTAGCAACCTTCTTTTAGGAACCTGCAGTGGTAACATTAACATTACCATTGGAAACTTTAGAACCTACAGTGGCAATATCATCATCACTTTCATCTTGAACCATCATGATCAACAGAATTTGACAACAATGCCAAGCTACTAGAGCTTGTACCAAGTTTCCCTGTCTTCTTCAACCTTTGCTCAATAAGTTTGAAGTTGTTGTAAAGATCATTGAGCTTCATTGTTTCAATGTTTGTTTTGTTTTCCCAGCGAGTAACATTGGTTTGAAATTCGAAGGCAAACTTCTTAGAAACTTCAAATTGAGGTCTTCCTTTTCTACCTCAATGCCAAACACGTTAGTGTGTAACAATCTTCTAAAGTTTGGTAAAAATGCTATCAAGTGAGTCATTGCTTGAAGCAGAGAAGTTTTCATAACTTTGCTTTAACAATGTCTTCCGAGTCTTCTTTGTTGCATCATTACCACCAAACACTGAGCAAATCTCTTCAAACAGTTCCTTAGCAGTCTTGAATTTCTTTAATGCAATAATCGGTCTCTAGGAAGAGTCATCAGAAAAGACTTCTAGCTTTAAGATCATTCTTCTTTGAGCTTTTTCAGATTTGATTCGAGCACAGAAACTTTCACAACATCTATGTCACCTACTTTGGAAGTAGTGGTCACAGACTTGAAAGAATCACCAAGTTGAATAATCTCCCATAGAGCATAGTCCTGTATGAGGAAGTATTGCTCAATCAGTATCCTCCACATCTCAAACTCATTAAGCTTAAGCTTAGGGAGTCTGGGTGTAGAAGAAGAGTTTGATTGGTTGTTTTCCATCTCCATTGTCTTGAGTGAGTGAGTCAAGCTAATTCTTTGGATCTTCTAAAACAAAATATCAGAACCTCGCTCTGATACCACTTGATGGATCTAAGACACTCTCCTTGTGTCAATGATATTTTGTATAATATTATCAAGCAAGCGGAATTTACTTAAGTAATACTTAGAAGACGAATTATATGATGTATGAGAATAAACACAAGTTAACACAAAACTCAAGCTACAATATTATTAATGAATAATACGAGTGATCTTAACTTATCACTAGGGTTACACCTTGAAGCTTTCGTAGGTAATATTGCAATATGATACATTACCTAAGACAATGACCTAGGATCTCCTTTTATACAACAAGGAGTCCTTTACAAGATAAGTATAAAGCTAACATAATAGAATATACACAAGATCTATTCTATACTTATCAAAACGCGTTTAACCTTATCATAAACTGATAGCAGTAGTAATAAAGAACTTGCAGTGGGAATACGTTTCCACTGCTAGTGTTAAACCAAGCAGTGTAAACCACTACTATCCGTGGTAACAGATTATTCCCAACATGAAGCGTTTAGAGGGTATTTTGGTAAGAGGTACCATTACATGATCGGCAAAGAAATGATCAATGTTGATAGGAGATGTCTGCAATGCACTAACATACTTACAAAGTCGTGTTAGGAGCATACCATATGGAAGTACCATGTTGGAAGCTTTGAATTCCCCGGCCATTCTCCTTACCATGTAATAGGCGAGGTTAAATGGCTTTTGGTGGATAAGACAATAGATCATTTGCACAAGACATGCATTTGGATGATCCTTGTTACCAACTAGGCTAATGACGTTTTCCCTAAGGATTTCTTCCCATTTTCTAAATATGGGATGCATTTCGAAAAGTTCCATTTGAAAAGGGTCATGGTGAATGAGCTTTTGTTTGGTTGAGACGGGATTGGTGGCTCTTATTTTGAAAATGGTGTCTCGGATGGTTTCGGGTTCATCAAGAGGAGTATGGTACATTGGTTTAGAATCAAGTGCAAGGTTTTGAGCGTTAATTGCCCAATCTTGAGAGTACATATAAATTCCTTCACAAGGAATGCGAAGAATTTGAGCAAAGGTGTTGAGAGGGAGAATGAAGTTTCGTTTATTGATGATGAAGGCGATTGAAATGCTATCATCGGCGTTTCGAATGATCCTAATGCTTTTATAAAACTCAAAGATGAAGACCGGAAAAATTTGTTCATCAATGTCAAGAAGACAATCAAAATTGATTGCCGAGAAGACTTGACGAATGTCGGTATCCTCAAGGAAACATTCCATGATTACACGACCTTCGTAGATAAGTCATTTTTTGAGCTTTTTGAAAACCTTGCGGTCGGTTTTTGAGAATTCCTCATTTCGATAGTAATGAGTAAGGTAATGGACGGTATCATGATGATCTTGTTGAGTGGCTTTAGGCATGGTTGGTCCTAGAAACACAAATTTTCCAATTAGGTAAAATTAGTTGAGATGGGTTTATGGTTTTGATTTGTATTAATAATGTCTTTGAACGATGTGATCTTAATTATGTTAAAAGCCCCTTTTCATGATTAATTTTGAAAACCCTAATTAAAGTAATTGATTAGATATTTGTGAAACCATTAACCCTAGGATGAGGATGATGAAAATTAGAACAAGTTAGTGTAATTACTTACAATGGTGTTCTAGAGAGGAATGCTTGAGGGTATGACGTCCAATGAGGATGAGATCAGTAGTTTAGTCGTTTTGTGTTATGTGAGGAGAGGGAAAATGGTCGTGATGATTTTTGAAAGTGTATAGCGAGTTCTTCCACGGTTCCCCGGATCCCTTGTATTTGCGATCCGGTTAGTACAACTAGGGGATCCGCCTCGTGGACGAAAAAGGGTTATTTGGCATTATTTTTGTAGTAGGCTTATAAGCTAGCTAAAAAAAATAGTTTAGAGGTATCAAAATGAAAGGTTGTTTTGGTCGAGGGTTTTGATAAGTTACTTATCGAGGGTTCACAGGTGACGACGGCGTTAGTTTGACGAATCAAAAGGAATACTATTCCCGATGATGAATAGGACGGAAAGGTGACGAAAGAGACTTTTAAAGAGACTAGCAATTATTAAACAAAGAGAACAATGATAACAATAAATTCATGTAAGCTATCTAATGAAAAGTAAAACATACCTCTATGCTTCTTGGTTTGGCATAATACCAGAAATACTTCATGAGCTCTTAAAGTAATCCTTTGTCCTTGGTGTAAGTAAGTTGTGATTACTTTTAGATCCTTTCTTGAAGGTTGACTCCATTATTCTTTGAATAGAAATGAAGGTTTTAGAGAGATCCTAGCATGAAGATTTCTTGAAACAAAGAATGTTAGGATGATCTATCAATGTCCAACAGAATGATTTAAAAGAAAACATGACTTGAAAAATCCTTCTTTGTAGTTTTCAAACATACACGGATCGTATCAAGTTTTTAAAGTACAACATAATTTAAGAAACTTGGTAACGAAGCTCTGATGCCAATTGTGGAAAACTAGAAGGGGGGGGGGTTGAATAGTTTTACTAATTTAAAACTTCCTTTTAAATATTTAGATCGACTTATGTCAATCTATTTGGTTGTTTATGTTAGACGTTGATAGATAGATATATAAACGTGTAATGAAAGATAAAGAGTAAGAAACACATCACCACGACACAAGTATTTATAGTGGTTCGACTAAAAGGAAACCTTCCTTGCCCTACTCCACTCCCCGAGTCACCTACTCGAGAGTTCGTAAACACTACACCAATCTCCTTATGGAGGAGAAGCCTTCACAACGTCGCTTACACCTTTTTCAGGTACAAAGCTAAATACCAAGTTCTTTCACACCAAGGCGAACCACACCTAACACAACGTCGCCTACCCTTTATACGGTGCTAGGCTAACCACCGAGTTCTTTCACTCCAAGGAGAACTAATCCTATCACAACGTCGCCTACCCTTTATTAGGTACTAGGCTAAGCACCTAGTTCCATTACTATGGAGGAACTACTACCCATCACAACACAACACCTAATCTCAAGGAGATCCACTCCTTGTTACAACACCTTCAAGGATATCACCATCCTTGGATCTAAACAAATACAATATGTATAACGATGCACCTCATCGATTATATTACCTAGGCATTCTTCCCTAATGCCACTTGATTTGATTCTTAGGCATCCTTCACTAATGCCTTTGACACAACGCTTGGCACCTTTCACTAATGCCTTCGTCTTGACACCTTTAGCATTCTTCACTAATGCTTTTGACACGGACGTTAAGCATCTTTCACTAATGCTTTCGTCTTGACTCTTTCAGCATCCTTCACTAATGCCTTCGACACAACATCTCTATGGAGGAAGAAAGAACAATCAACAAGAGAACCTCAGTTGTCTTGATGATGACGAAGCATGGCAACTCATGGACTTGAGCTTGCTTGACTTCAAGAAGTGGTGATCTCGCCTTTAAGAGGAACCTAGAGAATCACACAAAAACAAAAGACAAACTAAATAGAAAGATCCCTTAGGATCAGTGGTTAGAGAGGTGCAATACTTGGAGAAAGTATGTGTGAAAGTGGTGAGCCAAAAGGAAGAAATGGCTCACTATTTATAGAGGAGAAAGTTCACTGTTCCCCGGATCCCACAGATCCCTCCCACAAGGGATCCGGCTAGCGTAAAGCTAGGGATCCGTGGGACGCTCCTCTTTGCCCATGGGTATTTTTGGTTATGGGTCATGGGTCATGGGTCATGGGTTATGGGTTGATCCATGGTTTTCTTTTTAGATACAATGTATCTCTAGAATACAATGAACCTAGTTAAGTGGTTTGGACAAAACCATGGGTTGTGGATCAATAATATATACTTGTTTTTACCCATTTTAGTATATACTTGTTTTTACCCATTTTAGTATATACTTAGTTAAGTATGTGTTAGCCCGATATGTAAACACTAGTTGTTGTACATATGTATATCATAAAATCACTTATACTTGTTTTAGTGTTTTATGTGAAAACGTAAGTGTGTTAGAAAACTATTGGCTCAAACAGTTTACGTATTTTATTTATTACGTTAAAATGATTTTACGTTTGTTATTGACAAAACATTAGAAGATCGTAAAATATAAATAAACGTTTTTACGGCTTATTTGTATTAACAATATATATATTGATTGACAATGTTCTATAAATATATCTATACACATGATTATAAGAAATATGATACAATATTAAGATAATGTTAGCAACATTAATGAATGTCATATCTTTGCTTGTTCCACATGCTCAACAAAGGTTTATGGAGTCATTATAATGATGTTTGTACTAATCCATGTCATCAAGTTACCAAATGGTTAACTAACCCATTTTGGACTTGAAAATGTGTATGCTTTGTTTGTTGCTTGTGTTGTATGTTTATTGTGTAGCCAAGACACCGCAAAGGTAGTGCTCCTTGACCCATGAATCCCCGTCTTAGAAAAAGGGGGAGCAAAGATTCAAGGGGAGCTCTAAAGAAGTCTACATTCTATTGACATCTCTTATACCATACAATTGGTATCCCGTTCTATCGACGTCTTTATTTGAAGAACCTTTTTGCTTGGACAAAAATGGGAGAAGGAAATCAAAAGTAAAGATGAAATATGATCAAGATCTTCACCAAATTACATACGATCAAGTCAAGCATGGCTAGCCATATCCAAAGTATTGAAGAGTCAAAGGCCATCAAGCTAGCAAAGTTCAAAACACAAGCTTCATCAACGACATCTTTATCTTGCTTCACAAGTAATTTTATTTGCTTTCGAAAATATATTTGTCATCATCAAAAAAGGGGAGATTGTTGGTGCAATGATGACCAAGGCCCTTATAATGTTTTACTAATGACAAATATATATATATTTAAGATATTTAAAATCACAAGCGATAGCCAAAAACTGAAAACCGGTATTTCTGGGCCTGGCGAGCTGGCTTGCATGAGCCACACCTCCCCAGCATGCCAGTCTCGGTAATTTGGTGCATTCGAATTTTTCAAGTCGGCTTTCCTCTTACCCGACTAAGCTGCATCTTTCAATTCAAGTTCGTACATGATATTTAAGAACTTTCCTTTAAGATTTAGACTTAGAGAGGTGCCCAAAACAAAGTCCTCCAGATTTTACAAAACGCTAACTAATAAACTGTTTTTATAAAGCCTCTAGCCAAGAAAAAATGTTTTTCCTCAAACCTAGGAGGTTTATACTTTCATTAGAACTTCAAAGGAAAGTATTCAAGTGACCATAATCCTTACGTTCATCTTTTCTAATCTCCTAACTGGTTTACTCCGTTATTGATTATTTAAGTCAAGGTCACTTTGTGTAAACGCAATTCTCTCTTTTATGAGATGTTGGTTTACCTTGATGCATAAAACCATTCTTAATTGCATCAAGATGACAAGTGATAATTTAATTGTGTGATAACTAAGGATTATTAATCTTGAATACTTGAGATTGAACTCTTGAAACATAATCCTCCTTTGAATTATATTACATCTCCTACTCACACACAAATGTTCCCTCTTACATTCTCTTCCACCCTTCTGTATTTTTTGTAATTATGTCCCATACACCAAAACATTCTCTTGTGTGTTTCCTTTATTCCAACCAACAAAACTATACACTCTTCTTCCTCACAATACATTTCATCTAAATTTGAAATACACAAACGTATACGTACACACACACACTCCCAAACGGCACAATCACTCACACACACACACTCACAATCATTTAAATTTGAATTTGAAATTGGAGAATACCTCTCTCACATCTTCATTGCCAACTCATTTTCCTATACACTCTTACAATGTGTCATAAACCTAGCTTCCTACATCCTTCTCACACACTCTTGGTACTTAACACTTGAATTTCAAAATCACTACTCACACATACACACACATATCACACGACACACACGAACACTCACAACCTCTCTAATTTGAATTTGAAATTCAAGTTACACTCACAAACTCTTTACTCCTTCCTCTTCAAGTTTTGCCAACTCATTACACACACAAACTTTTACACATTCACAAATATAATATTGTTATTGTGTCCTCCCCTCTTACACACCTTACATCAAACACTCATCTTATAACAACTAGTATTTGAATTTGAAATTTGAGTTTCAAATATGGGAGGCAAAGTTTCAACCATCATGTAATAACCACTCTTGGAGAACACTCAAAGGTTATTACCTAACATCCAGTGTCCAATGGTTCTTCTCTTTCTATTTTTGAAACTGGACTTAACCCCTAAATATCTAGTTTTCACTTCACCAAATGTTTTAAATACATAATCATGGGCTAAATGAGTTGGTTGACCTTATCATATTTTGAGTGTTGAATTGTTATTGAAAAGGTCAAAGGTGAAATGCAATTGGAGTTTAAGGAGGGTCACGAATAAATAACCAAAACCCAAAAAAATCCCGGGATGGGACCCGGCGCGCTGGGTGACGCGCCAGTGCCTCCCCAGCACGCCAGTTGCATCTGGAATTTTTGTGGTCTAGTTATAAATACCCCACTCTTATCTTTTACATCTTACCTCTTTCCAATATATTCTTTTTCTTTACTTTCTTTTCTCTCAACCCTCTAAGTCTACTATCATATAGTGTTCTAAGCTTCTTATCTATCGTCAATTGAAAGAACACTTATCATATGCAAGAGAGATTCAAAAGAACCTAATCCACCCTTGTGAATTGTGTCAAGGGTCTTTTTCTCTATACAATTTATATTAAAATTGAGTCTTTAGGTTAGGTTAGGTTAGGGCTTGATTTATATAAACAACAATCTATCATTCAATTTGGTTGTAAGTAAAGTCTTGTATCTTTGTGGTCAGTCTTTATGGTCTTAGTGGTACGTCGAATCACGAGATTCTTGAGGGTTTTTTTCGATGGCGTAATATCGTTGGAGTAACTCTTCTTAGTGAGCGCATATATTTGTGCACATCAGTGGAGTGAAGTTGTAATTGTTTGTAGTTCACCGAATATACTTAGTATTAGTATCGGAGTCGTGGATTCGAAACTGGACGTACGGATGGTCTAAACCCCCCATCCCGAATCAATATAAATTCTGGTGTTATTTACTTGCTTTATATTGTGGTTGTGATTGTGGTGGTGGTTATTGTTGTTATGGTTGTAATAACCACTTGGTGATGTTTAAGACTAGAAGTTTGTAAACTTCGAGTTAGTTGAAAAGACCGTATTCACCCCCTCTATAGTTCTACAAGAATTTTTGTTGTGCAGAGAATTTTGTTGAAAAACAATAATTTGAACGTGCTCTTTGTTTTTCACAAAACATTTTGTGAAAAAAAACAAGTTTGTTTTCCTCAAACTAAACGCACATTGGTATGGGGTAGAACTTGGATCCCCCAACCTCCAAATTAGAGATGCTCAAATGCACGCCCTTAAGGTCCTAAATAAAAAGCAGTCATGTGATAAACATGGGCTTTAATATTAGGAACACCTAAACAAAATAATATCTTATAATTCTCTTATCAAGAAAATAAAAATAAAAGGATATACTACTATAAGGACCTCCCTATGATGTGACATAAGGGGGGGGGGTTGGTCAAAGATTCCGTTTGTCCCTCTTTTATTTTTAATACAACACAGTTTTTTGTCAGTTCGTGTTTCGTATTTCTGACAGTTTTAAGCATTTTACTTATTAAACTTTATATTTTTTGTTTCGTACTTTCAGGTTTATAGTTTTTTGATATAAACAAAATTAAAAAAAAAAAACAAAAAAACGTAGGGGGTCCTTTTTGTAGAAAAATGGTCCTAATAACCTCTCTCAAAAATAAAATGCAAAGTGGAAAAAATGTAAAGTATAAGTTTAGAAAAATTACTTGAAAAGATGCTGTAGCTCTTATCAAAAGCAAACTAAACGCACCCATGAATGAAAAATGCTAGAGCCACAAACAAATTTCCACAAAGAGCTCCCACAAAATGAGATGGCATGTCAATTGGGTTATAAATGAAAAGAGAGAGAAACTACAAAATTATGCAATGGATTGGGCGTCATTTTGTGAATGTTTTTGTGGATTTAGTTTTGTAGTTCTATCATTGCCTCATGAATTTTATGAAATTTTCTTTTTTCTTCCTTCCTAATAATGAACCCATACCCGCAACAACTTGAAAACAAAATTTAAAAAGCAAGGACTGAACATGTATAGCATACAAACCTCAAATGTGGTCTAAAACTCTATTGCATCCCCATTCCACCACCACCACCGGATAATCCAACTGAAACCTCAAAAAAACATAAAAACATGTCAACCTTGATAAACCCAACAACAACCAAAACACTCATAACCTCCTCGTCAACCTTCCGCCGCCAACTAACCACTTCAGCCGCCCTCACACAACGGCTAGTCTCCAACCCACCTGACTTAATCAAATGGGTGAAGACACAAGGTGGATTCGTGCACCCTTTTGTTAAGATTGCAGATTCAGGTCCACCTTATGGTCTTGGATTATTTGCTCATCAGGATATACCCAAAGGGTCCGATTTGATTGCTTTGCCGGAGCATGTTCCGTTGAAGTTTCCTGATGGCGGAGATGGGTCCCACCAGAATTTGGTTAATCTTGCTCGAAATGTTCCTGGTATGTTATCTTTTTTTTGGTTTCATTTTGGTTATGTTTGTTTTATAAATTTGTAGTTATAATGTGTAGAATGACTTGAATTATTAGCGTTTAAAATAGGAGTGTTTGAACGAAACCCAAAAGCTAAATGCTTGTTGCCAAACAAGCATTATATTCCAAACACTAAAAGCTAAATGCTCCAAAAAGCTTGTCGTAAAACTCAGGTATTTTAATATGATGGTGGAGATGGGTCCCACCAGAATTTGGTTAATCTAGCTAGACATGTCCATGTATGTTTCGTTTTATGCTCTTTGAGAATGTATTGTGATTTGGTGTTTGGAGTTGTAGGATGGGACGGAGTAGGAGTTATACTACATTATACATTTTTAGGATGGGACGGATAATTTGATTAATCTATAGACGGAGTAGGAGTAGGAGTAGAGGTTATTTTTTTGCTAAATGTTGACATTAGATGTTATACTACATTGTACATTTTTGGGATGGGACGGGGAATTTGGTTAATCTACGGACGGAGTCGGAGTAGGAGTAGAGGTTTGTTTGCTAATTGTTGACATTAGATGTTATACTACATTGTACACTTTTTGCTAAGTTTAATTAGTATTAAATTGGCATGACGATTTGTAGTTTTCTACCATGAAAAATCTAGAAAACAACGTGTTGATTAGCTTCTTTGTCTGGCTTATAGGCTTATTAAAGATTTTGAAAAGATGATTAGCTCATTTATAAATTTTAATGGCTTATGAGCTTATGACCTATTTTAAGTAAACCGGTAAATGGATAAGGTTTTCCCTATTGAGGTTGCGTGGGGCGGGCGAGCCTTTTTGACTCAGATCGGGTTAATCCCGGGACCGTTCTGAGACCCATTCCTGGCCACCCCCAAATGTACACACATAGCGAGGTTTGATCCCTTACCTCTTGTGAGGAAACCAAGGATCTTATCTATTTTAGGTCACAAGCTCAAATTGATAAGCTTACAAGTCCGTAAATAAGATCTTATTGCCTTTCAAATCTTCAATTAGCCCATAAGCCTGAAAAATAAGCCGATCCAAACACTACTTTTGCAATTTGAAGTTTATAGCAAACTAAGCAATACGAATATGCCTTTTTGGAGATTTTTTTTAGGATGAAAATTTGATGTTTGTGATGGCACTAGATAAGTGATGGTATATTGTCGAAGGTAATGTCAAAATTTTTAGTATTTTGTAGGTCATATGATAGCAACTTACTTCATTGAATGTTTAGCATTGATAATTGTATAAGTCAAAGTGTCACATTTTACTAAGATTTTAAGAATAAACGATCACTAGAACCTGGACCATGACTAGTGTGGAAGTGTGGTGCATCTGCGATTATATGACATTTGCACTTTGGAGTTTGGAGTTCCTAGCAACATAAGTGTTTTGAATATGTCATTTTGGTAAACAAACAAGTGAACGGAATATCTTATTGTTTGTGGCGCCACAAGATAGGAGATGTGTTAAATATATATTGGGACTAAATTATAGGTTAGTAACTTTATTTTGCATAAATTAGGCTATACTGAGTTCTGAATACTGGACATGTGGGAGCATTTGGCAGAGGAACTATGGGCTATGAAATTGGGACTAAAGCTTCTTCAAGAAAGAGCAAAAACGGGTTCCTTTTGGTGGCCCTATATTAGCAATCTTCCCGAAACTTATACCGTGCCTATTTTCTTTCCCGGAAAGGATATCCAGAACTTGCAATACGCCCCTCTTCTTCACCAGGTACCTTTTTGCTTTTTAGATCATGACTGAATTTCATGACTGGCAAGTGTCTGGATCTGCGTTTTGGAACTGATTATATGAAGTCTAATTTGGCGATATTAAGTTTTTGTATAAACAAATTCTGGTTTCAAGGATTGGGGTCAAATAAATAGTTTCATACCAGCAAAGAAAAGCTGATTTGCCTATTTATTTTTAGAATGCTTAAGCTCGTATTCTCTTAAGAATAAGCAAGTAGTAACAACCTTCCAATTTTTAAGTGCTTACTTAATCCAAAATAAGGATAAGCAGTTTCATCCAAACACACAAAATTGCTTAGTTTTTTATATTTAAATTTATAAACCGATAAGAACTTAAATAAGCAAAATCCGAAGCACCCTTTAAATATCTAAGGGTAAACTAAGTGACCTATTTACCCATTTTTTTAACCTGATTATAAATGACTTTTAATCATGTTACATAATTCACGCAAAAAAGTTACTTTTTGTCATTTTATCTATTTCAATTTCAAGCAACTGAAGCATACCCGAACACTATCTTCTGTAACTCATTTTGCTACATCTTATTATCTGATTATGATGATTCATTGTTTCATTATAACACACATACACAGGTGAATAAGAGATGTCGTTTTCTTCTTGATTTTGAGAAAGAAGTGACACGTCAAGTTGGAGAATTGAAATTACAAGATCACCCTTTTGGAGGTGCAGATGTTGATGCATCTTCGTTGGGGTGGGCCATGTCGGCTGTTTCTTCTCGAGCTTTTCGTTTACATGGGAAAGCACTTCAGAATGGAAACCGTGGTGATGTTCCCATGATGCTTCCTCTCATTGATATGTGCAACCATAGCTTCAACCCTAATGCTGAAATCGTTCAAGAACAAAGCTCGAGCGATCCAAAAATGCTAGTAAAGGTATGTCTATTACTTTGATCTCTTTTCTTCAATTTCTTGAAACATTTGACTTTTCAATGTCAAACCAGCTAATATTCAATTTGACCTAGAAAGCGAAACAATATCGTGCTATGTAAAATAACACGGAGTAATAATTTTAACACTTCATTCTTTCTCTAGGTTGTTGCGGGGATGAATATTAAAGAGCGTGAACATATGACTCTCAACTATGGCTGCTTGGGCAATGATTTTTTCCTTCTGGATTACGGTTTTGTGGTGCCATCAAATCCCTATGAGTGTATTGAACTCAAGTACGATGGGGGTCTTTTTGATGCTGCAAGCATGGCAGCCGGTGTTTCGAACCCTAGTTTTTCTTCACCGGCTCCTTGGCAAAAACAAATTTTGTCGAAGTTAAATTTGGAGGGAGAACAAGCTCTTCTTAAGGTATTGTTATGATCACGTTTTTAATTTTAAGAAATGGCGTATAGTTTATACTCTGTACCATGAAAATAAGTACTTTTCTAAGTACATTTTTTTATTTTATTATTATTTTTTTTTAAACTTTTTGTCTATGATTTTTCCCTTAGGTTACTTTAGGAGGACCCGAAATAGTTGAAGGGAGGCTATTAGCTGCTTCGAGAGCACTTCTAGCAAATGATGCAGAAACAGTACAAAAGCATGATCTTAATACGCTCAAATCACTGTCAAATGAGGCTCCTCTAGGATTAGCAAATGAAACAGCTGCTCTTCGTACACTTATTGCATTATGTGTAATAGCACTTAACCACTTCCCCACAAAGATAATGGAAGATGAAGCTCTACTTGAGAAAGGTGTCTCTACGTCAACGGAATTGGCTTTGCAGTTTAGAATCCAAAAGAAATCGGTGATTATAGATGTTATGAGAGATCTTACAAAGAGAGTGAAGTTACTTTCCTCAAACGAATCACTTGCTTCTCAAAATTAAGGTATCCTTTTCTTAAATGCCTCTACCCTCTAGTGTTACCAAAGCGTAATGTTTTTGAGATTATAATCGGGTTATCATTGTTGTATGGATTTATTATGTGCCCCTTATTCCTTAGGATTTCCCTTAGCATCTTTCGAACTGTATCTAATGATGCTATTTTTGAAATTGGTTAAAAAAGTGTATTCGGATTCAGAACCAGAACTGAACTCTTATTTTTGAAGGCAATTTAAGTCGGACATCGAAATAACACCAATTTGAATTATATTTTTCAAATAATAGTAATGCGTACATTAGTCTAGAGTCAGGCTGTGAACCAAACCAGCTCAATAAAGTTTATTTTCTATTTCTAGTCTGTTTAACGGCAAATGAATAGGCTCTACGTGCTAGATGTGGTTTAGATGTAAGGCGTTCTAATTTGTATTTCTCACACTATACACAAAAAAATAAAAAATACCTAAGAAGTTTGAATAAAATCAGAAAACAAAGGGAATGAGTCGATGGCCCTTCAAAAGTATAGTTTATTAACAAAGGGAAATAAGTTTGATATCATATATTCCAACTGACAGTTTATACAGTTTTAATGAAAATAATATAAGATAGGCTACTTTTCAAACTATAATATTTCATCATGATGGAAAGGTAGCTATACATATTAATATTGGCAAAACGCAAAAAGGAAAATTTATAAGGTAAAAAGTAGGCGATTTCTAGGCTTCCTTTCTTCTTGGAGCAGTAGTGCAGATAGGAATAAATTACAAGGAGTAATGCTATATTGCAATAAACTTCATCTACTGAACGTTGTAATAAACAATTGCTAAGAATTCATGCACTTATGAAAGTCGGAACTGCATAGTTTTCAGGAAAGTGTGTATATCAAAATGATTTGTAACAGCGAGTTTAAGATGATATATGATTAATCTGTGACTGTCGAAAACCTTACTGTTTTTCCTATTTCGTGCGCTTCTCGTACTACTGTTCCTGTTGGTTCCAGCCGCTTTCCAAAGTTGATTCTTGTTTCTTATGTGTGTCAGTGCGTCTACTTCTCTCGAGTACCTTTTTACTTGATTGGTCACTGAGGATCCACAAATTTTAAAATAAAAAAAATAGTTTCACAAGAAACAAATGGTTGAATTTGATAAAATGAAACAGTGTACCGTTTACGTTGCAACAGTGTACCGTTTACGTTGCAACAATTAGTTACCAAAGCAATGGCAGCAAAGGTCAACCCTCCCGCAACAGTTGCTGCTATAATATAAATGATTTATTTCTTATTGTTATTAGAGATAGGATTAGAGTTGTAGTTAGAGTTACCGTTATCTGCATTCATGGAAACTCGTGTTAGTAACAAATAAGATTTGTGCGGCTAATTACAATTTACCACCAAGCATTAAAGGAAACACCTACCGCAGTCATCATACCAAATATAACATGTCCGTAGTCACATATCACCCCAACTCGAGGTCTCAAATTCTGATCTCTACCGTCCACTAGCCTCTGAGAGACAATCTTGACAATCGCTTAGACTTCAATCTTGTACGCATTGTGGCACACCTTGTATACTCCCATAATCACCACCATGAAAGTTTGTCCATTGCTAGCAGTTATATATGCCAACACATCATCTCTAAAATTCAAAAATATCTGAATATGGCCACACGTCTTCAACACTTCCCCCTTGCTCTCAATACCAAAAAAATGGTGTATTTTCGTATTTCACGAGACATTCATCTAACTGTATGCTCCTACCAACCGGCCCAAGACAAGTTGTTTTGAATTAAGATAAATAATTAATCTTGTATTTTAGGTTTGAATTAGTTTTTGGGTTTTGAAGAAGTTGGTAAGGCCATCCCAGTTATACCTTTCGAATTTGAAAGAAGAAAATAGCATCTTTTAATAGCATTGTTCTTCAAAATAATTCTTCTCCAATCATATACTTCAAATATGGAGTACCTAGTACAAAGCTCCAAATATATCTAATATATTATAAAGAGGAATCAGTTAAATAGTACTCCTACTATAAAGCATTTGGAGGATTAATAATGATCATCCCAATATGGAGCGTGATTTGAGTGCTTTTTTATGTCTCTATTCTTCAAATGTTGAGAAAAAAAGGTGTATGAAAAGCATTTGTGGAGATGACCTAAGTGTGAAAATTGTTATGGGTTTTGCACGTGATGGTGATGATGTGAGTGGTCAGTTTTGAAAATGAAGGTGGTGGCGGCCGAATGGAATGAAAGAATATGATGTCGGTGGTGATGGTTTGAAGATGAAAATGATGATAGTGATATAAATTAAAGGAAGAAGATGAAACTAAGGTAAAATGACCATTATACCCTCACGTGTATGGCTTGTAGGTACTTAACGGAGAATATAAGTGGCCGTTAGAAGGAAGGATAAATGGTGGTCTGGAGGTAGTTTGTCACTTGAGGACAAACGATAGAATTTTTAGGTCAAACAACAAATTCTGTCGGTCAACACAAACAACAAGAACCAACGGTGTAATTTCTCAATGTTTTGACATGATATTGATAACCACATAATTTACAAAACAATTTTTTCAATCCTGCACGTAACCTGAATGCGTGTACTCAACTAAAAGAAAGAAAAAGAGAAAAAGAGTTGTAAACCTTTTTTAGAATATGATGGCTGAAAACTTAAAATTGGTTTCGAAATGTACTAGTAGTTGCATGGTTTTGACATCGTTGTGATAATTTTGACGCCTTCATTTTCCACTATAGGTTCTGGCAGTTTTTGATCTTTTACTTGTTGCTGCTGGTTTTACACTCGCTGCTTCGTGTTTTTCACTTGCTGGTTTTGCTTTTACACTTGCTGCTTCTGGTTTTTCTCTTGCCGGTTTTGCTTTTACACTTGCTGGTTCTTCCCTTGCTGCTCTTGCTTTTACACTTCGTGTTTCTGGTTCCCTTGCTGCTTTATCTTTTACACTTGCTGCTTCTGTTTTTTTCCTTGCTGCTTCGTGATTTTCACTTGTTGCTTCAGGTTTTTCTCTTGTTGGTTTTGCTTTTTCTCTTGCTGGTTTTGCTTTTGAACTTGCTGGTTCTGGTTCTCTTGCTGCTTTATCTTTTACACTTGCTCCTTCCGTTTTTACAAATACTGATTTTGCAAGTTCAGCGGCTAGTTGTTACTCTTTATGAAATGCGGATTTTATGCATGAAACGTCTGATTTTATTAATGGAAATGAATTACATAGGTATTTATATACCTGTCATTATAAAACTAACATAACTGATTAACACTAATATGGACAATATGATGTTCTGAACTATTATATATGGACTATGCAGTCCCTATGGGCTATATGAAACTTTATAGTTGGTGAAAATGTGAAATGACACTTATAATTCCTCACTCTTTTTGGAGTTCTTTTGTTTCATTAAGCACAACTATAATTTGTTGGTAGTTTCAGATAAAAGAAATGTAGTATAACTAAAAATAATAATTAAATAAAATTCTCAATTGTCTTGTGTATGACAGTATGAGTATGTCTTTTGCAAAAAGATATGAAACACTTACGATTTGTTGTATTGCAACAGTTGAATTTGATGTAAATGGTCACACCAGCCCCCATACATAATAAGATCCCTGCTACACAGCCAATAATTACCTTGATCAGCTTGCTAATCTTTCCACCACCATCATTCTTACGATTATTTTTACTATAATGACCATTATCTGCAATCACCCAAAGTTTATAAGTTAATATCAATACTGCAAGTCAAATATAATTTAAAGACAAAAATATCAACAAGCGGTGGAGCAAATGGATTTTTTTTTTGAATGGGTTGATTTAGATTATGCTTTATAAATCTGGGTTGATTTTGATTTGTTTTGTAAAATTAAGGTTACTTTGACACCTGTGTCCCCATGATACTCCGGAAACCTTGACTTTCATCTTTGAATATGTCACTTATAACTAGGGATGGCAAAAAAACCCGAACCTGACGGGGAAACCCGAAACCCGAACTTAATGGGGCGGGGCGGGGCAAGCTTATCGGGTTTCGGGGCGGGTTTTGGGGCCTTAACGGGGATTCTTATCGGGTTTGGGGCGGGGACGGGGACGGGGCACACTATCCCCGCCCCGCCCCTAAACATATACATATGCATATACATATATTTATATACATAAAATATTGTGTTAGTATTTACGTACTAAATATAATTCTCTAATTTTTGTTAGTTTTTATCTTTTGTGATATTTCAAACTGTGATCATAGAAGCTTGTTTTGTGTCATACTATTCTATAAAGTTGTGATTTATTCCTATGATTAATATATTATTAATGGGTTCTCGATTCTTCAAGTTATTCCATAAAATCATATTGTTAATAGTGTAAAAATAAGAATAAACGGGGAGCGACACGAGTATGATGGAGTATCACGCTCAAAAAACATAACCCGATAAGACCTCAATGAGGAATGGGGCGGGTTTGGGGGAGTATCTCGCCCCAATGGGGCGCCCCGCTAAGATCCTCAATGGGGATTGGGGCGGGTTTGGGGATTATTTTTGTTATCGGGTTTGGGGATGGGGATGGCCGCACCGCCCCAAACCCGCCCCATTGCCATTCCTACTTATAACCGTCAACTTAAGTTATAGTTTATTATTTTACCCTTTTTTTTTCCTTTCTCCAATTTTTGTTCTAAACACATCTAATAACCTTTTAAGAAAAGAAATCTAATCAGACCATCTGTGGATTAAATTAACTTGCCTACTCCCAAGATTGGGGAATTTTTTTGGCTGCCAGGTTTTTAAAAAGGCCCATATAATTACAGAAAACAAATACTGTAATCCAGTTTCTAGGGGTGTTGATGTGTTCGGTCATCGGGTTATTTGGTTAGTTCGGTTCAGTTAATTCGGTTAAAAGTTTTTTTAGGTCAACCCAAGAACCGAACCGAACCAAATTCAAAATCGGTTTTCGGTTTGGTTTGGTTCGGTTGAATTCTAATTCGGTTTGGTTCTTGGGTTTACCAAAAAACATCGAACAACCAAAAAACATCCTAATTCTAATTCGGTTTGGTTCTTCGGTTTTCGGTTTTTTTTAAAGACATCGAACAACCAAAAAACAAATGATTATGGGTTTCCACGTCGCTCCCACAGTTTGGACAAAAGTGTTTTATTATATTATGATAACTTTTTAATAGTATTTATTTATATATAAATATACATAAAAATATATAAATATATAAAAAGTATATATATTTATATGAATTCGGTTTTCGGTTCAAGCTGTCAAACCCATATCCAAACCGAGAACCGAATTAGTAGTTCGGTTCGGTTCGGTTTTAGCAAATTTGGTTCGGTTATTAGTTCGGTTTGATTGTTTTCGGTTCGGTACGGTTCGGTTTCGGTTTTCGGTTTATTCGGTCTTTACGGTTTTTTCGCTCACCCCTACCAGTTTCACAAAGAAAATCAAAAGTAACCCACTTTTCCAAAAGGTGATGAAATTAAACCATTTTTACCAAAAGCTTGGAGCAAATGCTTAATTACCTCGATCATGATATCGGATGTAACATTTCCCTAGGAACATATCACCCCAACTAGAGGTCTCGCACTGTGATCTTAACCTTCCACTTGCCTCAGAGAGACAATCTTGACAATCACTTAGACTTAAATCTTGTACGCATTGTGCCACACCTTGTATACTCCCATAATCACCACCATGAAAGTATTTTCCGTTGCCAGCTATTAGATTTACTAATGCATCATCTCTACTGCTCAAAATATCGGAATTATACTCAATTGAAGGGCCACACCTCTTCAACACCTCCGTCGTGTTCTCAACCCCAAAAAAAGGTGTATTATCATATTTCAAAAAACATTCATCTAACTGGATGCTCCCACCAACCGACAAAGGACAAGTTGTCTTTAGTTGATTGACGGAACTTGCCACGCAGTCTTTGCACTTGGAGGATTCAAGGTCGCCACGACATTGATAGAGACCATAAACAACATCAGTTTGTGAGATTTCAAATTTGTTAAAGTTGGTGACAGAGGCTGAGTCGACTAATGAACTGAATAGTGAATTGACATTAGTCTCGTAAGGGGTTAGTCGGGTGAAGTGTACTCCTGAACACTCAACGTAGATGTTAGAGTCTGAGGCAGTGGCTGTTAAGATGAACACCGTGAACAACATTTGACAAAATATGTAGAATGAGAGAGAGAGAGTTTATGTTGCAACATTTTTTCTTCATCCTCTATTTGTTGTCACATTGATAAATAGCTTCATCAATGTAAAATATTAAAGGGGTTCAAATAAGGTATTCTACTATTCTAAGATTATTAAAGGGGTTCAAATAAGGTATACTAACATTGGAGTTCAAATAAGGTATAATAGCTTCATCAATGTAAAATATTAAAGGGGTAATAAGGGGTTTTCTAGTATGCGACCACTTTTTGCACTTAAATACTCTGTTTTTCTATTTTATGGCTTTTTTCTAAACCCTAATTATTTTGTGGCATTTACATACATCCCCACCCAAACTTCAATAATTACATATTTCTCCAAAGCATGCTTTAATAGCATTGTACATCATGCATTAAAAACTTGTGTTTTGAGGAAATATGTAATTTTTGAAGTTTCCTTGGGTATATATGAAATTCCCCCTTATTTTTAAATATAATTTGGTTTTCTCCTAATAAGGTTGTAATACTTAGGGTGCAACTAAGTTGTGATATAAATCTTATCTTAATGGAAGACCAAGAAAGAATTATCAAATATTACGACAACTCTTAATTACGATAAAAAGGTATATATTTCCCGTTGCCAGATTATAAAATCTCTTTCTCATAACATAAATAAAAAGAATCGAGCACAAACTATTTTGATGCGGGTGTCGATATAGATACCCTTGATTCTTTTGCTCCTCTTATTGACAAGACTATACAAACTTTAGGGTGCGTTTATTTGGAGAAAAACACACTTGTTTTTATTACATATCATATGTGATTTAACACTAATATCACATGTGATATTCAAATTAGTGTTAATCACATGTGATTTTTTCATGCAAATTTCAGTTTCGAAAGAAAAAGACGGAAAAACGTGAAAAAAACATTTTTTTCGAAAGTATATCAAAGTGTCCGTTTATAGAAAGATAATTAGATGCTCGTCGCGATTGTTTAATTATTTTCGCTTAGCGATTAACGGTTAAGAGATAATTAAATTATAAAATAATATGTGAAATATTAAAATGGTTTTTAAACTCATCTATTGATTTCTTTTTAAATGAAAAGCGGTGATGAATACCTTAATATATCAAAAAAGTTTGATATTTAAAATAACTCTCATTGTATCGGTAATATAGATATTGTTGCAAGATTCAACAAATACTTTCAAATTCAACAAAAACTTTCAAAGTCAAGATATTTAAGCTCAAAAAAACTATCATATCACAACTCGAGCCTATTTGCATCCAAAGAACCACGAAGTTACCCGGAATTAACCAAAAACAGTTCCCTCTAATTTCCACGCAATATGTTAGTTTACATGGAAGGTGTGGCAAATTTTAAGCGCAACATGTTAGCCTTTAATATGCCAATAATTTAAGTGGTCACAAAGATTCTGGTGTACAATGGCGCAATCGTAGGCATAAGCAGGGTTATTGCATTTAAAGGTCATTGTATTTTTGAAAAATGTTCAATTAAGTCATTGTACAACTTTTCTGTTTGTTAAGGTCATTATACTAAAGTTTTTATACTTTTGAGTCACTATACTATTAAAAAAATATTTATTTAAGTTATTATAATATGTTTTTGCTTATTTAAGTCAATAAACATTTTAAAATATGTTATTCGAGTCATCAAAATTGTTAAAATGTAGTATTCAAAAGTAATTTACATACTTTTTGCATTTATGTATTCATTTTTTCTGTTTGTTTTTAGATGTTTAATGTATTTTTTTTTAAATTATATATATATATATATATATATATATTTAATTACAATGGACACATATTTCAACATAATGTGTGCGTTTTTTGGATCGAAATAGTTTTTAAGCTAAATAGGTCATCAAGTTTCAATATTTATAAATGTACACTTTTGATGTCGTTCAAATACGATTGTTCGTCTTTTACGTCCTTTGGTATGGAATTTAATTTAGCAAAGTTAAACATGTTACTCATCATTTAACTAACATCATTTAACTGTGCTAAATTAAATTTTATACTAGGGACATAAAAGACGAGCAATCACATTTGAACGACATCAAAAGTGTACATTTATAAATATTAAAATTTGATGACTTATTTAACTTATAAACTATTTTGATCTAACATATGCACACATTATGTTGCAATATGTGTCTATGTATTAATAAAAAATACACAATTTAAAACTAAATGAATTAAAGATTTAAAAAGCGAGGAAAAATAAATACATAAATACAAAAGTATGTAAATTACTGATACTATATTTTAGCAATTTTGATGACTTGAATAATATATTTTGAAATGTTTATTGACTCAAATAAGCAAAAATATACTATAATAACTTAAATAAATATTTTTTAATAGCATAGTGACTCAAAAGTATAAGAACTTTAGTATAATGATTATAATAAACAAAAAAGTTGTACAATGACCTAAATGAACATTTTTCAAAAGTACAATGACCCTTAAGTGCAATAACCCGGCATAAGCATTTACTTAGTAATTTTTCTTTCTTTACTTAGTACCTAGTAGAGACCAAAATAGGTTTGTTTAATAATGTCTTGTTTAGGTAAAATCAAACAAACCTATTGCACATAACAGGTTGATTTCAAACAAACCTATGTCACCACTAATTTTGAAAAATCAACATGCATTCATTGTCATAACTCTATAAATATAAGATATAGCGGAATAGAGGGATCATCACTCTATAAGTTCTCGCATAATATTTATAACACTATCCCAACAATACATAAATACATTCGTTACTATATTGCCGAGTTGTCTTAATCATCGGATCATATTTTAGTATGCATTCCCATATATATAATTAACTCTTATGGGCGTCTCCTTCTTGTTAATGATATGATCAGATCAGCCTTTAAAAGTCTTCAAGGTGATATACCCTCTACCATACGGACCTGCATGAGTTGGTATATCATCGAAACCTTTATTAGACAATATACGTATCCTCAAAACTTATAAGATTATATTTGAAAAATAAATGTCAGAAAGAAGAAAAACATACTGCAATATTTGGTGTCTAATTACAAGATGTCAAGTTAAAGTAAAACAATTTACTACAAAGCCTAGCTATACTTAATCAAGTCCAATTCGGTCACATTATGATTTGTTTTCTGAATCGGTCAAACTAGTAAACCATGAATAAAATATTTTTTAAAATGATTTGAATCCATGATTAACAGGTTTTAAGAAGCTAGTAATAGTCAAAGGCGACTTGCTCCGATATGTTCAACAACAATGCAGTAAAAGTGAAGTTGAAGGTTGTGTAGGTATAAACGTGTAACGATGGGCGGAACCAAAAAATTTATTGACAGTAATTTTTTGATAGTACATTTCCTTATATCTTTTTATTTTGCAAGGGACAGTTGGACAGATGCCCGCTCTGCCTTCTTTTTGTCTCGCCAGTCGCCACTATGAAAGTAAGCATTGAGCCATTGACCACGATACAGTATGTAATACGTGTGGCACTTATTCACCAACTATAATAGATACGTAACCAAACTAGAAGTAATATATATTTGGTTTTGAGCAATTAGAGATGATGGTCAAAAAGTTGTTGCGAAAGTTTTATATATATATAGAAAATCGTTACCTTAGCCAGGAGCTTCCATATGGTTCATCTTGAATTACTAACACTTCACAATGAGGATGAGGAATTGGGCATGTATGCGGTATGCATATACCTGCATTATAATTTGTTATCATTGAAAACTATATTCGAAAATAAATGTAAGAAAGAATCTTAATCAGTTGTTAACTAAAAAAAGAAGACTATTTATGTTTGGGGAAAACATCACTGCTGCTAACAGCAGTGAATTTACCTAATGCAAGAACAAATTGAATCACAAATTTTACATTTACCGCCCTCTAACTATTTTTATTTTACATATGATGCCCTTTGTTTGGGTTATTTCAACATCAACAGCAGACAACTTCCTTGCAGTTTTGCTGCAGGGATCATTTGCCCTTTATGTTTTTCATAGCTTGATGTCCTTATAAAGAGTTTTAATCGTTTACTATCTATGTTTTTACAACTTATCACTACAAGATATATTAGTGACTTAATAAAAGGTCAGAAAAAGCCTAAAATCAATCACTAAAGGCATTTTGGTCTTCTCCCAATGAAAGAATAAGAGACACTAACGGTCTAGCAAAACTATCATTAAAGGTATTTTTTGACGCTTAATATCAGTCAGATAGGTCTCGTAGATTGTAATGTCTAATGTCATGTGTCAATATAGGTTCAGAAAAAAAAAACTTAAAAACTAGTTCAATATTGACTCAATTATTTTGTCACTAAAAGCCTCGAACAATCATTTTCTCATTTCCACTGTATTTGGTTACCTACTATATAAAATATGAATTAATATAAAATGACATATATGAAAACATAAAGTTACTTTATTTCCTAAAACCAGAAACAACTCAAATTCACCCTTTCTCGTTACTGTCCTAATGTTCAGATGGACGAATGTTGTTGGGGGAGTGCAGAATAGACCAACTGAAGATGGAAGAGTGCACGTTGTGTATATGTCTGCATATGAATCAAATATTCAAATTACGGAAGTAAAGTATATCTCGTAAACGGTGAAATGATCAAGAATGATTAGCAACAATGAGACGTCTAGTGATGGCGTGATGCTTGACGACGTGAAATGACTGTCGGTGAAGATGATCGGCGACGATGAGAAGGTCGATGTAGATGATCGGAGACAGTGAGATGACTGGTGAAGATAGACGGTGAAGATGATCGAAGAAGATGATTAGATTAACGGCGAGAATGATTGGAAATGTAGAGACCCAGTGTTTCAACATGTTGAATGTGTGTTTTAATGATAGAGACCGATTTGAGATGGTCAATCTCCCAAGAAACTAGATAAGGAAACGAGATGATAAGGTCTTTTGAACGAGCAAGACTCCAAGCAATAAAGAGAGGAACTAAAACAAGACTAACAATTTTCTTCTTCTTTCCTATCTTTTTATCAAATGCAGAGTACAATATACAAAGTAACAAAACATAAAACTACTTGTTAATTCTTAGGAGAACATGGGGCGTGACTATCGTAACTACTCTTAAGAAAACTAATAAGGAACATGGGAACATGAATTAGTTGACTACATGCATGCAAATAATAAAGAACAAAATGGTCTTCACTGTTGGATCGTAAACTTGATTTAGTCCAAGCCCATATAGTGGAATCTTTTAGAAAAGCGTAAAATAGTCTTAGAAAAATATCTATAGAAGTGTTTAGAATATTGTAGTAGATGATAACTACTAGAAATATCTAGATTTATCTTAGAAATATCTAGTTAAGATTTTCTAGACGGATGAATCTAGATCGTAGTAGAATATCCATGGAAATATCGCATCTCTAGAACATTCCACGGAGTAGTATAAATAGGTGTTAGGGTGATGCATTTGTAATCAATGAAGCAAATCTTAAGCATTCAATAACACTGTAAACTTTATCTAAAGTATTCCTTTCTCCTTATAAGCCTAAAAGGCTCTCGTGTTTCCAACAAATTGGCATCACTCTAGAAGATCGCGATGTCAAGCAATATGATCTTGTTCCAAATTCCTCGTCTTACCAAAGACAACTATGGTAGTTGGTGCATTCGAATGAAGGCGTTACTAGGTTCACATGATGTGTGGGAGATAGTCGAGAAAGGCGTTTAGAAAGTTGATGATGAAAGTTCCTTGAGTGTCGCCCAAAGGGGGGAGGGATTGCTAAAAGCAAGAAAAAAGAATCAAAGTGCTCTTACACTCATCTATCAATGTCTTGATGATGTGATATTTGAGAAATTTGCAAATGCAACCACTTCTAAGGAAGCGTGGGAGATCCTTCAGAATGCTTTCAAAAAAATTGATAAGGTGAAAAAGGTATGTCTTCAAACTCTTACAGGAAAGTTCGAAAAACTCCAAATGGAGGAATTCGAAACCATTTCGGATTATTTCACTCACGTCTTGACCATTTCAAATGAAATGAAGAGAAATGGTGAAAGCTTGAAGTGTCACAAGGGTGATAGAAAAGATTCTTCGCTCTTTGCCATCAAGCGTTGATTACATTGTCGTGACCATAGAGGGGTCAAAAGACATAGACTCTATGACCATTGATCATATCATGGGATCTTTACAAGCCCATGGAGAGAAGTTGAAAGAAGGGGGAAAGAACCTTTGGAGCAAGCTTTATACTCAAAGGTCTCTTTCAAAGAAAGAGAAAAGAGATTTCTTCATGGAAAGGAGCAAGGATGGGGACGCGGTACTTTTCCAAGGTCGAGGAAGAGGAAGAGAAGATGTCAACAAAGAAGATGAAAACCAATGGTCTCCATATAGAAGAGGTCATGGGAGAGGCTTTCAATATCAAAGAGGAGGTAAGCCCCAAATACAATGTTATAATTGTCGCAAATATGGTCATTATGCCAATGAGTATAGTAGCTCAAGACAAGTGGAAGAAAAAGCTAACCTTGTGGAGGTAGAAGACAAAGATGAGCTTACCTTGGTAATGGAAAGACATGACAAACAAGAAGAGAGGATAAAGCCATGGCATATAGATTCCGCTGCGAGCAACCATATGACGGGTGAAGAAGACTTGTTCATGGAGATGGAGAAAAGTAAAGGTAATATCATCTTTGGAGATGAATCAAAGGAACCGGTGAAAGAAAAAGGTAAGATACTAATACGAGCTAAAGATGGAAGTCACCAATATATTTTGGACGTATACAATGTGCCCAATATTAAAAGTAACATCTTAAGCGTGGGACAACTTTTAGAGAAAAACTACGATATTCATTTCAAGGATCTTAGTGCTACGATAAGAAATCCTGAAGGAAAGCTCACAGGAAAGTGCCTATGACTAAAAACCGAATGTTCCTTTTAAACATTCAACATGATGAAGCTAAGTGCTTAAGAGATGTTTGAAAGATCATTCGTGGCTATGGCACATGAGGTATGGGCACTTCAACTTTGGTGACTTAAAGTTATTATCCTCAAAGGGAATGGTGAAAGGGTCAGATCAAATTGATCATCCCAATCAAGTGTATGGAGGATGCCTTCTTGAGAAGCATGCTAGGATTTCATTCCCAAAAGAAGCGATATCAAGAGCTAAGGAGCCTTTACAAAGAATTCACACGGATTTGTGTGGTCCCATTACTCCACCCTTTCATGGTAAGAATCTTTACTTTATGCTCTTTATTGATGACTTTTCAAGAAAACTTGGGTATATTTTCTACAAGAAAAATCTCAAGCTTTTTAAGCTTTTAAGATATTTAAAGCTATGGTTGAAAAGGAGAAAGGTTTAAAAACTAAATCAATGAGATCCGATAGAGGTGGCGAATTTTTATCAAAAGAATTTAACAAATTTTATGATGATAATGGGATCCGGAGATTTCTAACGGCTCCTTACTCCCCACAACAAAATGGAGTGGTGGAGAGAAAGAATAGAACCATTCTCAATATGGTCCGGAGCATGTTGAAAAGTAAGAAGATGCCAAAGGATTTTTGGGCCGAGGCTGTTGATTGTGTGGTGTATCTGTTGAATTGGTGTCCGTCAAAGAGCTTAGACAAAAATACTCCACAAGAAACATGTAATGGGTTGAAGCGTACCGTCTCTCACCTAAGGGTATTTGGAAGCATAACGTATGTCCATGTTCTGAGCCAAAGGCGATCCAAGCTTGATGATAGAAGTGAGAAGCATCTGTTTGTTGGCTACGACAAGTAGTCGAAAGGTTATAAGCTCTATAATCCAATCACAGGGAGGGTGGTAGCAAGTAGAGACGTGGAGTTCGATGAAGAAGAAATATGGGATTGGAGCATTAAGGAAAATGAAAGGTATGACTTTTTTCCTATGAATGACAAAAAAAAAAGACGGGTGAATCAAGTGAAAAAGTCCAACAACCTCAAAGTCCAACTCCAACCCAAGACTCACCATCAAGTTCAAGTGAAGGGGAACCAAAGATAAGAAGTTTGCAAGAGCTATACGAGGTAACTGACGAGATACCCCTTATTTGTTTATGTTGACTAGGAACCTTTAGTTTTTGAAGAGGCTATGAAAAGAAAGAAATGGATACATGTCATGGATGAGGAGATAAAGTCAATAGAAAAGAATGATACGTGGGAGTTGACGACCCTTACGAAAAGCCAAAAGGATATTGGAGTCAAGTGGGTATGCAAGGCCAAGAAAAACACCAAAGGCAAAGTGGAGAAGTGCAAGGCAAGACTTGTGGCAATAGGTTACAAGAAAAAGCATGGGATCGACTACGGAGAGGTGTTTTCTCCCGTTGCTTGTTTAGAAACTATAAGAATGATTATTGCTATTGCTGCTCAATATAGGTGAAAAATCCACCAAATGGATGTGAAGTCTGCATTTCTAAATAGATTTCTCGAAGAAGAAGTTTATGTGGAGAAATCGGAGGGATATGTTGCCAAAGGGCAAGAAGGTAAAGTGCGAAGGTTGAAGAAGGCCTTATATGGTCTAAAGTAGGCACCACGTTCTTTGAATACTAGAATTGACAAGTTGTTCCAAGAACATGGTTTTACTAAATGCCTAAGTGAATATGCACTTTATGTGAAATTTGCAAATGGAAGTATTTTGCTCGTCTGCCTGTACATGGATGATTTGATCTTTACAGGAAATTCTCAGAGTATGATTGATGAGCTCAAAAAGTAAATGACGGGGAGAGTTCGAGATTATAGACATAGGACTTATGTCTTATTATCTTGACATTAAGGTGAAGCAAACGGTTGAAGGAACTTTCATAAGTCAATAAGGATATGCCAATGAGATATTAAAGAGGTTCGGTATGGAAAAGTGCAATCCCGTTGGCACCCCCAAAGAACATAAAGCAAAGCCTTCTAAGCATGACGAAGGAGAAGCGGTAAACTCAACTCTATTCAAAAGTCTCATTGGAAGTTTGCACTATTTGTCATGTACAAGACCGAAATCCTATTTACGGTTGGATTTTTTAGTCGTTTCATGGAAGAGCCTACAACAAAACATTTAGAGATTGCGAAGAGGATCCTCCGTTATATCAAAAGGTACTGTAGACTATGGTATGTTTTATTTAAAAAGTGAAGACTTCATGCTAGTTAGATATAGCGACAGTGACTGGGCTGGAAACAAATACAATGGAAGAAGTACAACAGGATTCCTATTCTTCATGGGTAACAATGCCTTTACATGGTCTTCAAAGAAGCAACTTATTGTTACCTTGTCCAGTTGTGAAGCGGAGTATGTAGCTACAACATCGTGTGTATGTCACGCTATTTGGCTCAGAATTATGCTAAAACAGCTCACATGGAGCAAGAAGATGCGACTGAGATCTACGTGGATAAAAAGTCGGAAATCGGCTTATCGAAAAATCCGGTCTTCCATGATCGAAGTAAGCATATCAACACTCGTTATCACTTTATTAGAGTGTGCATTTCAAGAAAGGATGTTTGAGTGATAGATACGAGGTCGAAGACCAAGTTGCAGATATCTTCACCAAGCAGCTCAACGAGAAAGATTTCTCAAGACAACAAATGATTCTTGGAGTCGGTAAATCAAGTTTAAAGGGGGGGGGGGGTTTGGATCATAAACTTGATTTAGTCCGAGCCCATATAGTGGAAGCTTCTAGAAAGCCTTAGAATAGTCTTATAAAAATATCTATAGAAGTGTGATAACGATCAAATTGAGTATGTTTCTAGGAGTGTTATCATGGCTTTTATACATGTTATTCGGTTAAACTAACAAACTTTTGATACTTATATGCTGAAAGTTATGTTTTCATGTTTGTAGTTAGCCAAGACAAAGGAAACAAAGAAAAAGATGAAGAAACAATCAATAAACGAAGATTTATCCATGTACGAAGAATTCCTGAAAAATGCAAGTCTTGCGGAGTATATTCGAGAAGATAAAGTCATGAAGTTGTCACTCCAAAGACTCAAGAATAAGGCACAATACGGGAAACGAGAAAAAATAAAGAAAAGAAGCTCAAACGAAGAAATATTGGAAGACTCGTTGTTCCCGACACATCTTCACCATTTTGGCCATAAGTTGAGCATACGAACTCCGTTTATAACAACCCGAGATTTTCCAAATAATTATTTCAATAATAATATTATTTATTTTTATCAGAAAATGCAAATTGGTTATTTTCTGACAATTACTGATATTTAAAACCCAAAAACGAGAAGTTATCTCGTTTTTCCCGAAAAACGTCACCGCACGCGTACCAACACTGCCTTAGCATGGTTTAAAATTCGACAAATTATTTTTCAGAGTTAATAATTTTGTTTTTATATTATTTTTATGAAAACTCTTCCAAAAATGTGTATCACGCATTTTTCCCAAGCCCGAATACCACGTTTATGTTTTAACCTAACGGGACACGAAGTACACTCAATACACTCAATAATAATAATAAAAGTTTAAACTTATCGAGTCTTAAACCTAAATCTATAAACTAAAACTTGCCATACTAATCTAGGTCGCGTGTCGGCGCCGCTTACAATCACTAATTAATTTATCCCACTTCAGAAGACTAATTGCTAAGGTGAGTTCATAGCCTCTAATTTTACATGTTTTATAAATGTTTTGGGGGAGAATACATGCTCGCTTTTACTTAGACTCAAGTCTTATTTCATCTGAGAATGTGTACTGTTTACTCAAACTGTGATGTTTGACTTAAATGAATGATTTGATTATTTGAATGCATGATGTGTTTACCTACCACATAAATGATTATTTTCTAGCAAGCACAAATGTTTAAGGTTACATACGTGAGAATCACGCAAAGATATTTTCTGGACACAAATAATGTTTTATAAATCAAACGATCTACGCATCTTAGCCTAAGCCCTTAAATCCCAAAATGCCCAAACTCATGACCGTCAATTCCTGCTGGGAAGCGCGAATGTTATAAATAGATTTATTGGGGGTGAATCCCCCGTTCGGTTGGCCACACATGGGTCAATTCGAAACGTATAGCATGTCGGAATCGAGTGTAAAGAGATAAGCACTCACAATGGGCCCCCTATTAGTATAACTACATTTTGCATACACTACTGTCGTAGCTTCGGTTGCATAAACTTAGTGATAGCGTAATAGTCACACTACATGTTGTAATGTACATATACCCTACACATGGTCCACAAATGAAGTTTTTATTTCAGGTAAAAATGATTTTCATGACATTGTGTGAGATACAATGGTCACAAAGCGAAATATTTAACTCACATCACTTGTACTCTAAAATGTTATTTAAAAACCTATGAAATCACCAACCTCGTGTTGACACTCTTTAGCATGTATTTTCAGGTTTTAAGGCGATATCTTAACTTTGGAGGCGCAAGGCCATGGCATGGCATGGTCATAGATTTTTTTGATAAATATAATTGAGACCGCTATATTTTGGGCCTATATTTCCTCACTAATCAATGATGTAAACTTTGTTTATTTACAATGAAATAAATTTCTTAATGATAATCTGTTGTTCTATACTTTATGTTGTGGTACCAATTTAGTAGCACCCGTGACTTGTGTGCTTCCACAATGCCATTTTTGGGGGTGTTACACCATTTGAACCCCCATTCACGGCCACGAAAAGAGAATCGAAAGGGCTACAACTTTCATTTTTATCATACAGCCAAAGTGCCTTCAACCGATCGGTTTTGGCATTTGACCGATCTGCTGGAGCCATTTCATCTTCCAGCTGATCGGCTGGATGAATCTGACATCCAAAAGTTGTTTTAATGCATATTTAAGTATCATAAATCCATAAGTCCGATCATGTCTCCATAATAACTCAATTCTCTGTCATTTTTATGACACTTAGAGGACAAGTTACTTCCTAAGCTTATATACAACCCTTTGGCTAATGTTTTCATAATCTTTATATAACTCTCATAAATCTCTTAACCAACCTTTTCACCATCTCATACACCTCTCTCACTACCCTCCACCTTTTTTTCCAAAGGTGTTGGGGGGTTGGTTTGGTCGTCATTTCCAGAAGAGCCACATAAACAATCCGCAACATCACCGTCAATCCTTGTTACCAAACATTCCCATATCTTGTTAATTGATGTTACTTGGAATTCCCAGAAGTTTTGGGATGTAATAGGGGGTCCTATTTGGCTTGTAATGGGCTGTGGAGCATTGGAGGAATCATGTGTGAATCCTAGGACTTTGTATCTCATCTTATGAACTTTGGTAGCTTCTCTTTTAATATTAAGCATGTTTGGTTCTATGATAGTGTTGATGATGTTATTATTCTTATGTGCTTTGTCTTGTGAATGATGTCTTAATACTTGTTTGGTTCCTATGAGAACTTGTGATAAAGGGATGTTTAGATATTTGTAGTGTTTGTATGGAATACGATGATAACATCATATTTGGTCAAATTGGAACTTGTTATTGTTTATTGTTTTGATTAATTATTTTTGAGTCTAAAGGTCGGAAGGATTCTCAATAATGGTTGATTTCAATTCATTAGTCGACGAATGTGTTCTTGTACTTTGTGACGATTGTATGCGAAACGTAATAAACAAAACAAGTAAAGGTTTAATTTAGATTATAGGTCGAAAGGAATCTTTTGAATACAATCATCTTTCAAGTAAATGGAACTTCACAAATTAATAGCATCAAAGTCTAAAGGTCGAAAGGATTATTTGTTGTTGTTGTTGGTTTAGGCATAAGGCTCATGACATGACCATTTGATTGACGCTTATGCATATCTGATTTATAAAACACTAGATTATTATTATTGGTTCTATAGGCTGAAAGGATAACCTTTGATAATATGTTTTCCAAACTAGACAACATAATATCCATGTGATCATTTGTCTAAACATGTATGTTCTTTATGTGCTTGTTCTCATATTGGTTTTCTTGTTGTTTGATCTGTGACAATCATAACCACCAACTTGTTAGTTGCTTAAACAAACCAACGACACTCGAGTGCAACCAAGTCTCTTGGGACGACCTTAACTTACCAATCCCTAACTACACATGACTAAGGTATACTTGTCTGAATGTGTTCCTACTTAACCAATAATTCTTGTTTATAAATTTAAAGCTTAATGTGAACGCATCAAAGTGTTTAGAATATTGTAGTACATGATAACTACTAGAAATATCTAGTTAAGATTATCTAGATGGAAGAATCTAGATCGTAGTAGAATATCCATGGAAATATCGCGTCTCTAGAACATTCCATGGAGTGGTATAAATGGGTGTTAGGGTGATCCATTTGTAATCAATGAAGCAAAGCTTAAGCAATCAATAACATTGTAACCTTCCTCTAAAGTATTCCTCTCTTCCTATAAGCCTAAAAGGCTCTCGTGTTTCGAACATTCATGTCAGATGCATTAAACGACACATACCCCATTTTGCAATTTGGGTTTAACCGTATCAATAATCCTCGCCTCTAAACGAGCCTTGTCCTCAAGGCTCATGGTATAGTCCCTCGTGTCACGTGCGGTCCATGGTGATTCCGCTTCGGTTTGGAAAAAAACAAACTTGGGTGGTGGACATGGAGGACCATGATGAAATGTCTCCCGCAAATGAAAATGAAGCCTTATAAAGACTGAGAGTGAGAATAAAACTCGTTTTGCTGCGAACTTGTCCTTGATGAGTGCGACAATGCCATAGGTTTAAGTGTTGTTGGATGGATTATAACACTTTTTGTGTGTTTTTTTTTTTTTGGAATTTGGAAGTTAGCTTGCTAGATGGAGGGGGCAGCGGAGGACTTTGTGTGGCAACATTGGTTTCTATCTTGGTAATAAATGCCATGGATTCTTTGAGTAAGGTGGGTAATGCTTTGGAGGCATGGGGATTTCGGGTTTAGTAGTATTGGTAATGAGAGCAGAGAGACGTTTATTTTGGGTTGCAAGGTTTTGAATGACAATCTCGAGTTTGGAGTGTGACGCGGCTAGCTTTTCATTGTTTATGGTCAATGTAGTGACAAGTTTCGAGAGGTTTTCGGCCATGGCTGCCATTTTTCCTCGAGAGCTCGTGAGTAACGTTTTGGAGGCATGGTACGTTGCAATGAAAGCACCGTTGATAGAGACGGATTTGAGATGGCCAATCTCCCAAGAAACTAGACAAGGAAACGAGATGATAAGGTCCTTTGAGCGGGCAAGACTCCGAGCAATAAAGAGAGAAACTAAAACCACACTAAAAATTTTCTTCTTCTTTCCTATCTTTTCATCAAATGCAAAGTACAATATATAAAGCAAGAAAACATAAAACTGCTTGCTAATTGTTAGGAGAACATCAGGCATGGCTATTGTAACAACTCTTAAAAAAACTAGAGTTAATTACATAAATGGTCCCTGTGGTTTGTCGAAAATTATGGATTTGGTCCCTAAACTTTTTTTTTTGCGGATTTGCTCCCTATGGTTTTGATTCGTTACAGATTTGGTCCCTTGACCAAATTTTCTGTTAGTTGACCGTCAAATGTGTGTTTCGAATGCTGAAATGACAAAAATACCCCCGTATGTGTTTCATGAATGGTCCCTATGGTTTGTAGGTTATCATGAATTAGTCCTTGATTTTTTATTTTTTATTTTTATTTATATAAAAAACATTTTGTCGAAAATTTTATAAAAAATTCCGAAAATTTATAAAAAAAATCTATAAAAAATTCCTAAAATTTTATAACAAAGTGCGAAAATTAAAAAAAAAAAATTGTTAAAAATTCCGAAAATTTTATAAAAAAAAATTCAAAAAATTTTATAAAAAATCCGAAAATTTTATAAAAAAAGTATATTAAAAATTCCAAAAATTTTATAAAAAAATTTATAAAAAAATTTATAAAAAATTCCAAAAATTTTATAAAAAATTCCGAAAATTTTATAAAAAATTCCGATAAATTTTTTATAAAATCTTATAAAACATTCCGTCAAAAATATTGAGAAAAAAAAAATTTCGACAAAAAATTTTCTTTTTTCTTTTTTGAATACTTTTGACGGAATTTTTTATAAAATTTTGCCCAAAAGTTTATAAAATTTTTAACGGATTTTATAAAATTGTCAAAAAAAATCCGTAAAAAATTTTATAAAATTTTGGGCAAGATGTTCTAAAAAATTCCGTCAAAAAGTATTCAAAAAAGAAAAAAGAAAAAAAAAATCGAAATTTTTTCCCAAACTTTTTGACGGAATGTTTTATAAGATTTTATAAAATTTTTATCGGAATTTTATATAAAATTTTTTATTAAATTTTTGGAATTTTTTATAAATATTTGTATAAAATTTTTGGAATTTTTAATATACTTTTTTTATAAAATTTTCGGATTTTTTTATAAAATTTTTGGAATTTTTTTTTATAAAATTTTCGGAATTTTTAGTAATTGTTTTTATAAAATTTCGGACTTTGTTATAAAATTTTAGGAATTTTTTATAGAGTTTTTTTTTATAAAAAAATGTTTTTTATATAAATAAAAATAAAAAATAAAAAATCATGGACTAATTCATGATAACCTACAAACCATAGGGACCATTCATGAAACACATACGGGGGTATTTTTGTCATTTCAGCATTCCAAACACACATTTGACGGTCAATTGACAGAAAATTTGGTCAAGGGACCAAATCCGTAACGAATCAAAACCATAAGGAGCAAATCCGCAAAAAAAAAGTTTAGGGACCAAATCCATATTTTTCGACAAACCACAGGGACCATTTATGTAATTAACTCAAAAAAACTAATAAGAAGGAACATGATGCAAATAATAAAGAACAAAATGGTCTTCACGTCAGATGCTTTAGACGATACAGACCCCACTCTCCACCCAAGATGCTACCGCTTATTTTTTAATGACTTTAATCACTCTTTTTAATATCTATACTCACAATTTCGTTATGAGTCCCTATAAATGCTAGTCACAAAATGTCATTTATTTTGTAAGTTTACATTTAATAAACGATGAGAACCGTTGATATAAAAATGTTTTTCTTATTTAACTTTTTAAGTACATATATTAAGAAAAGAATAGGAGTTAACGAACCTGGTGGTGGTGGCAGCCAACATGGCGGTGGCAGTGGTGGTGATGGCGGTGGCGGGGGTGGTGGAGGTGGAGGTGGAGGTGGAGGAGGTTTAACTTTCTCTGGCGACGGAGGTGGTGTGTACACTCGTCTTCGATAGTGTGAGTGCTCCTTGGCTGTATTGTTTAAGGACCCATAAAAGTTTACAACAAGAGAAGATTAGATAATAGGAATTAGTTGAGACTTACATTTTGTCTACTAACAACTACAGATTGTAAAATTATAACCACAATAGTTGACTAACATATATAATCTTGTTAAAAATGAAATAATGTACCTTCTTTTATTTTCTTGTAAATTTTAATTCCAACTGCAACTATAGCAATGGAAGAAACACCCCCTACAACTGAGGATCCTATGGCAATCGCGAGTCTTCGCACCAATCTAAGTTTTCGCTTTCTTTTTCTTTTTCTTTTACGGTCACGATCATCATCGTCATTATCATTATAATCACTAGTACTGCTATCTGCACTCATGCAATAATTTTATAATGTTAGCGTCGTTTTATGCCAGTAATAAGCAATATAATGATTATAGGAGTAGACACTTACCTTGATTACCATATCGTATATAACAACTTCCTAGGTACATATCACTCCAAATCGAAGTTTCACACTCTGATCTGAACCGTGCACGAGCCTCCAAGAGGCAATCTGCACACGCATCTAAAGTTATGTCTTGTGTGCATTGTGCCACACCATTCACTCCCCCATAACCACCCGCGCGAAAGTATCGTTGGTTATCAGTAGTCAAATGTGTTAACGCTTTATCTATAGTGGCCATACCATCCGAATCATAACCAACTGAAGGACCACATCTCTTAAACACCTCCATCTTGTCCTCAACCCCCAAAAACGATGTATTACCATATTTCACAAAACATCCTTCTGACTGTAGTGTTCCACTTGTTGACACGGGACAAGTTGTTCTGAGTTGACTTAGAGAGCTCGCTACACAATCTCTACAGTTGGAAAAGTTAAGGTCACCTCGACATTGAAAAAGGCCAATAAGATCATTGATTCGCGAGGAATCCGAAGAGGAGATTTTTAAAGTGTTGAAATTGCATACTGAGGCCGAGTCGACTAAGGAAGTAAGTAAAGAATTGACATTCGACTCGTATATCGTCATTGGGGTAAAATAGAGCTGAGAGCACTTATAATAGACTAAAGAGTTCGACGCGGACACTGGTATAACACTAAAGATGAGAGAAAGTATTGGAACTATGATAGATGGAGTTTGATACATTTTAAGAGCATCCAAATTCAAAACTCTAGCAATTGTGACATATATACGTGCGAGTGTATATCAAGTTCTCCCTACGTAAGGTGCTATATATTGATCTCTCATGTACGTGAAAGGTCTTATAAAAATACTATATAAAAAGAATATTCGATTTTTTTTCCTACTATTCTTATTTGTAACCAATTGAATGACAATTAAATCTTTGATATAAGATCATTTGAGGACAAAAGATTATTTACATATCAAGGGATTAATCTCCACCCTTCATTTTTATTTGATCTAATAGTTGAGATTAATCCCAACAATATAAAAAACCAACTTTCATTTTTTTTTCAAATATTAATAACTTTTAAACCGTTAATCGTTAAGCGGAAAAAAAAATATCATTGTGACGAGCATTTAATTATCTTTCTATAGATAGGCACTTTGATATACTTTCGACAAATTTTTTTTTTCGTATTTGTAACACCCCCAAAAATAGTTTGCAGCGGAAGAAAAGGGTTTTGGGATGCTACTCAATTGGATCATAACACAAAGTGAATAATAATAGCTTTTTCATAAAAGATTTCATTTATTGAAGTAAGAATAGAGTTTACAAAGTTGATTTATTTCGGAAAATGGCCCATTAATAAAATATGGTCCCCATAAGTAAATCAGAGTCTTCTATGACCATGCCATGCCAATGCCCAAGCGCCCCCAGAGTTAGCTATCGCCTTTTCATCCTGAAAATACATGCTAAAAAGTCAACACAATGGTTGAGTGAATTCATAGGTTTAGTAAATAAGCAGTTGATCACAAGATTTTCAAGTTTAAGATAAGCCATGGGCTACGTTGTTATACGCCCATAAAAGATAGTTGATATTATTGCACTAAGCTCATGACACCAAACTAACTGCATACACCTAAATTACTGGTGTAAGTAAATAAAATTACCCTCGAGATGTAATAGCCAATTACATAGAGATACCAAATATAGTGCTCCCCGGTTATTTCCGATAACCGAGTCGGGGTCGTCAATTCCCATAGTACTATCCACGATATTTGCGTTCACTCGCAAGTGATTAATGGTTCATGATGTAGGGGACTTTTGGCTGGCAACTTAGGCAGAGTCATAATATCAAGAGTACAGCAAACAGTTTTCAAGCAATTGTGATCATAAAAGCAGTAGTAGCATGTATTCTCCCCCAAGGAGTTTATAAAACAGTTAAAAGAGTAAAAGTGGGGCTATGAACTCACCTTGATACGAGCAACGCAAGAATCACAACTAACAAGACTGACATCAAAGAGCAAGCACAACCAAATCATGAAGGAAGGAACGTCGATTTCCAAAGAGTACAAGTACAAAAGTACTATATCGTCATGACCTAATAGTATACGTATTATCTCAAAATACGTCTCAAAGAGTAAAATAATATAATATCCGAAAGACAACGTGTCATAGTTTTCATGGAATACTCGAATCATTAATTTCAAAAGTCCAGTGCCAATATCTCAAAAGTTTAGTTTTAACGTTCGTGTGGTGGTAAGAAATCAAGACTCGACATACAGCTCACGCCAAAAGTATACCAAAATGTAACTCACCCCAAAGGTTTTTAACTCACGCCAAATATAACTCATACAAGGACATAATATATATCCCAATATATTATGAGGAATAGTCAATAAAGTTGACCAAGACCCGAATCTAGAAGACAACGATTAGAAAGATACCAAGACCTTAATGACACATAACTAAGAACAGCAAGTAAGTCAATTGATAGGTTTCGGCATTTACCCATATTTCCCAAAATAGTTGATATATCGTCAAAACGTGTAAGTTTTGAAATGTTTTCAGGATATTAAAGAAATCATAAATGATTTAAGTTTATAGAATATTTTACGAAATTTTGGCACGAAATGCCCATTTATAAAACATTTCCAAGTCATAATGACTCTTGAATAATGTAAAATTTATCATTAAGTTTCTCAATTCGTCAAATGCTACAATTTATAATATAAAATTGAACATATCATTCGCGTATATATTAATTGTTTAGTTTTATCGACCGTTTGTATAGTTCGGGTCCAGATTTGTTAAACTCTTATGAGTCTAACATACCTTTCCGTCGCGTGTACCAAAGGGTCCATAATGTCCAAATAATTAATACCGCAAATCCAATATGTCCAATCCTTGTCCAACAATATACAATGTCATAATTTTCGTAAACGAGTCCAATAAATCAATGCCTCAAATGTTGCAATATATATTCCCTTAACTATTGTTATCTTTTTAGTTGTTGTTATCGTTTTCCCATTTCAATTAAACTTTAGCCGAAACCATCACGAAACATAAATAAATAAATGAAACAAATTTACCAAACAAAATAAACCTCGCCGTGACTCCCGTGAGTCACGACTCGACTCAATTCGAACCCATGTAGCTCTCGGCTTAACCAAACACACGCCAAGGCAAATCATCCAAAACCAACTCCAACGGAATTAAATCCAACTAATCCTAACACTTTGGAAAACGCTAACCTTGCCGTGAGTCACGGCTGCCGAGATTCAAACAAACAAAAAGGGTATCAAAAACCAAATCCGAGTCCAACCATAGCCTCAAAAACAACAACAACTAATAACATCATATACTCACCGAGTCGATCGAGTTGGCTCGGTGAGTTGACTGAGTCAACTGTCGAGAGTGGGTGGGGCCCACACGAGGGTTTTACAACCGTTTCAAAACACTTTTAACCCATGTTTAATCCATTTTATCACATGAACCTTAAACAAAAACGATTTTACCAGATTTATATTCCACGAAAGCTTTAACATTAAACTTGTAATCGGATATATTTAATAAGAAGATAACAAAATAGTTTATAGTTTTTACTCTACCATGAAAACGAAGAGGATGGAAAAACGAAGGAGAAGCGTGGCCACAGCCGTGGCGGCTGTTGTGGCGGCGGACGTGTGCTACAAACACCACAACCATCCCAAGATAAACCCTTCCAGACGTACATACTCTTTATCTACACGAAAAGGTTTAGAAACCCTAGTTATCCGAATCTTGTTTTCAAGATCTAGGGCGCGTTTCAAGGTTTAGAGGCGCGTGTGATATGTCAAAAGAATCATGAGGTGACGATCTATCTTTTGGTGAAATGTTTGTGTTTTCCGGCGGCGGCGGTAGTCGGCGGTGGCCGGAATTCTAGGTGGCCGGCGGCCGGATATTATAGAGAGAGGGTGAGAGTTAAGTGTGTGAAAATGTGTATCAAAGTGAAGAGAGAGAGAGAGAGAAATGGGGGTTTTTATACCCCAGGGAGGACTAGTTTTGCCAATAGTCAAAGTTGAGGGAGAGAAGAATGAAAATATCTCAGGGACCATTCTTGTAATTTCAATTAAGCTTTTATAAATATTCGGTTTGGGACACATTCGAAGGAGTAAACGGACTCGAAAAATTACGAAACTTGCGCCATTGTTCACGAAATCATTTTTCCAATAAAAATGAATATTTACTCGTCCACTTTCTCGCAAATAGAAATAGTGATCAGTTTGAAGGCTTCAACGAAGTTACAATTGTGCCAGTACACGTGTCTAAGTTTCACGTTTCATGAGACAGCTTTCTCTTTTTCGCGTCAAATGAGCTCAGGAAAGTTCGTAAATGAAAAACAAGCTTAATTCCTCGAAAAATAAATATCTGAAAAATCGCTGGATGTTATAGACTTCCCTCCTTAACGGAATCGCGTCCTCGCGATTCAATTCGAGTTATCCGTTGGATTTGAAAAGAGATGAAGATACTTTCTCAAGATTCCATTTTCACGTTTTCACGCGAATTTGAGATATTTCTTAGAGTTTCCACCGATCAGTAAAAATAGGAAAACGACTTTGCTCAAGTCATTTGACCTCACGGTTCACGATTCTGATAGGTTCCTCAACACCGCTTGGGCGTTCGTCAATATGGATATCCTCCAGCAAGGACAACAATTTCCTTCAACCGCGGGGCATTACCTCAAATTACGCACATGTAAACGGCATGAATAGCTAAGTTCTAGCGGTAGCTCAAGTCTCTAAGCCACTAGTCTAACTCTAGCAAGAGTCTTAACAAGGATCAACACAACAAAGATTAAACTTTCCACGTTTACTAAACGTATCACACAATCCATGGTGAGATTTTAAGCATAGCTTTGTCTCCAATCATGGAATCTCCAAGATTTCCATCATTTTCAATCACAGTCCTTCTGACGACCGCAAGCAATTTGCATTCTGCTTTTGATCCGAACAAATTCAGGATAGAAAGTTGGGTATGCGTTTGAGAAGTTTTAAAAGTTTATGAGCATGATTCAGTTGTTAAGGTTATGCTTCTCGAAGGTGGGGGTATATATAAAAAAAATTTAAAATATAGAGCCTTTAAAATTTTAGGAGAGAACTTGATGTATGTAAAGAAAGTTGCTAAATTTCAGCTTTTGTGATGAAAACTTGTTAAATAAGGTCTTAGGCGAAAACATGGAATCGGTTCCAAGTTGAAGGTTTTTATGTGAATTCAAAAGTTGTTTCGCAATTTCAAATAATTTTGAAATACCTTAACTTTTGTAGATGATGGATGAGTTTGTTCCTTAGCAATTAAAATATTTGTTGTTTTCAAAACAAAGCGTATTTTCACTCGAAAATTTGGTTTATTTACAAAAGAAAATATCGGTTATCCTTTAAATTTTTTTTTTTTTTTTTAGGAGTAAATAGTTTGTAAAAAAATTGCAGTAAAGTTTATGAAAATGTTTGTAAAACCACTTTATTGAGTAAGAAAGAAACATTTTTATCATTTACAGTTTAATAATAAATCTTAGTTGTGGCTTGGTGTTAAAGCAACAACTTAGTAAGGTGATTTTAAAACAGCTTATATAGTGATAGAAAACGGCTTAACAATGGTAGTGAAGTATTTTGGTAAGACACAATTTAGATTATAACATAACTCGTGAAATGATTTGTAAAATAGCTTACAAGAAAACAATTTATCGTTTGTCAAATAATAGAAGATTTCGTAGTTCAATTAATATTAAGATGGTTTATAGGTTGGTGATATAATAGTCAGTAAAGTAAAGGCGAATAGTCTGTGAGGTAAGCGTACCAAGTTTTATGATTTTAAATCCGACAGTGGCTAAAATAGCTCACCAAAAGGGTAGAATAGTTTATAAGACCGTAATATAACTTGCAGAAAAAAAAATTTTGTAATATAGTTTACAAATTGCTATCGCCATTGTTTGTTGTTTCATAGTAAGGTAATTTATCGGTTTATCACTCTATAGAGAATAGTTTGCATAGCATTAATAAGGTCATTGTTTATGAAGTATGAGTAAGGTTGTAATTTTTGGTTTAATGGCACAATAGTAAGACCTTTTGGAAAAATGACCGTGAAGTGATTAGTAAAATAGTTGGAAGTAGTTCACGTTAGATAACGACGAGGTTTATTATTTCATAAGAGGGTAGTAGAACGGACCGTTGGTATTTCAAATGAATGAGTGAAAGGTTAGGAATCCGTTCCCAGAGGCTTGAGTTGCAAGCTAACTCTTGTTATGTCTTTAGATCTTTTAGTCGTTCGTTTATTATTTGTGTTTAGCGAGGGTTTTTTAGATTGTCGAGGTGTGATGTTCCTAGAACGCTAGAGATGTAATCCGATTCATCGATTGAGTACGAGTTTTGGGGTAGAGAGGTGACATGTTACGCAATGGATGACGAGACAATTTCAATCTCAACGTATGAGAGAATAATGATAGGTTGGGGTTATAAAGACGTGGGTTGCAATGATCCAGCAATAAAGGTTTAATGATCCATGCGAAGACGACAAGTCGATGGGGCGGAAAAGCAGGAGACATGGTATTGTAGCAACCCGAAAATATAATCTAAACCTAGAGTAGTGTCGTGCGTTAATTAAAAGTTAGTTAGTCGCGCGTAAAGCGCTAAGCAAATCTAAATGGTAAATACCATCACTAACTCGCATCATGCAACATTTCGTCGGTTATGCATAATCTGTTCAGCAAATCTCATACATAACGTAGCACGGAGGGCGAAGTGGTGGCGTAAAATGGTTCATTTCAACATGGATCATTGTGGTGTCCTTGTGCGAAGTGGTAGTGTGCATCATCTCGCCAGCAAATCTCCATGCACGTTGCTAGTAAGATGTAGACGCGGAGGCGTAAGGTAGTGGTGTAAAATGGTCGGTTTAGAGGGCGTAGTAATGAGAAAGGCGTTCCACTTAGGAGAAGAGTATTGTAGTGAGAAAATGTTGTGATGTCAGTGTGTGATGTTTAGGAGTAACCCTTTGTAACTCTTATGATGAACACACATGAAGATTTTTTTACCATTTTTAGAAGTCAATCAGGAGGTCAAGTGGACATACCACTATTATAACTACTTTCAGTATGGCAACATTCACCTCTCGAGTGGGACATAGGTGATCGGGCTATGTCCCACTGTCCCTGGTTGAATATAGGTGATCAAGCTATATTCACCCGAGGTTCAATGAATCTTGCAATGCTTAGCTTAGTTATACTAGTAACATGCCCTAATGTCTTTAAAGTTTGGTATGAAAGATGGAACAAATATTTCATTTATGTGGGGGGAGAAGGCGTAGCATTGGTGAATGCGTAAACATACATATAAGTAAAGCAATCATAGCTAATAGTGAGGCTAAGTTGTCAATAATAAAACACATATCTTATCAAAGATGACTTCAACGAGTCATAAGTGAGGCATTCAGCTTGGTAGGCAGGCATGTGTCAGTCATAGGGTTAAGATTTTGTAAAAGTGGTTATAGTCTAGGTTTTGAAAATTTCCTAGTTCTCTATAACCAAGGCTCTGATGCCAACTGTAACACCCCCAAAAATAGTTTGCAGTGGAAGAAAAGGGTTTTGGGATGCTACTCAATTGGATCATAACACAAAGTGAATAATAATAGCTTTTTCATAAAAGATTTCATTTATTGAAGTAAGAATAGAGTTTACAAAGTTGATTTATTTCGGAAAATGGCCCATTAATAAAATATGGTCCCCATAAGTAAATCAGAGTCTTCTATAACCATGCCATGCCAATGCCCAAGCGCCTCCAGAGTTAGCTATCGCCTTTTCATCCTGAAAATACATGCTAAAAAGTCAACACAATGGTTGAGTGAATTCATAGGTTTAGTAAATAAGCAGTTGATCACAAGATTTTCAAGTTTAAGATAAGCAATGGGCTACGTTGTTATACGCCCATAAAAGATAGTTGATATTATTGCACTAAGCTCATGACACCAAACTAACTGCATACACCTAAATTACTGGTGTAAGTAAATAAAATTACCCTCCGAGATGTAATAGCCAATTACATAGAGATACCAAATATAGTGCGCCCAGGTTATTTCCGATAACCGAAGTCGGGTCGTCAATTCCCATAGTACTATCCACGATATTTGCGTTCACTCGCAAGTGATTAATGGTTCATGATGTAGGAGACTTTTGGGGCAACTTAGGCGAGTCATAATATCAAGAGTACAAAAAGCAGTTTTCAAGCAATTGTGATCATAAAAGCAGTAGTAGCATGTATTCTCCCCCAAGGAGTTTATAAAACAGTTAAAAGAGTAAAAGTGGGGCTATGAACTCACCTTGATACGAGCAACGCAAGAATCACAACTAACAAGACTGGCATCAAAGAGCAAGTACAACCAAATCATGAAGGAAGGAACGTCGATATCCAAAGAGTACAAGTACAAAGATACTATATCGTCATGACCTAATAGTATACGTATTATCTCAAAATACGTCTCAAAGAGTAAAATAATATAATATCCGAAAGACAATGTGTCATAGTTTTCGTGGAATACTCGAATCATTAAATTAAAAAGTCCAGTGCCAATATCTCAAAAGTTTAGTTTTAATGTTTCGTGTGGTGGTAAGAAATCAAGACTCGACATACAACTCACGCCAAAAGTATACCAAAATGTAACTCACCCCAAAGGTTTTTAACTCACGCCAAACATAACTCATACAAGGACATAATATATATCCCAATATATTATGAGGAATAGTCAATAAAGTTGACCAAGACCCGAATCTAGAAGACAACGATTAGAAAGATACCAAGACCATAATGACACATAACTAAGAACAGCAAGTAAGTCAATTGATAGGTTTCGGCATTTACCCATATTTCCCAAAATAGTTGATATATCGTCAAAACGTGTAAGTTTTGAAATGTTTTCAGGATATTAAAGAAATCATAAATGATTTAAGTTTATAGAATATTTTACGAAATTTTGGCACGAAATGCCCATTTATAAAACATTTCCAAGTCATAATGACTCTTGAATAATGTAAAATTTATCATTAAGTTTCTCAATTCGTCAAATGCTACAATTTATAATATAAAATTGAACATATCATTCGCGTATATATTAATTGTTTAGTTTTATCGACCGTTTGTATAGTTCGGGTCTAGATTTGTTAAACTCTTATGAGTCTAACATACCTTTCCGTCGCGTGTACCAAAGGGTCCATAATGTCCAAATAATTAATACCGCAAATCCAATATGTCCAATCCTTGTCCAACAATATACAATGTCATAATTTTCGTAAACGAGTCCAATAAATCAATGCCTCAAATGTTGCAATATATATTCCCTTAACTATTGTTATCTTTTTAGTTGTTGTTATCGTTTTCCCATTTCAATTAAACTTTAGCCGAAACCATCACGAAACATAAATAAATAAATGAAACAAATTTACCAAACAAAATAAACCTCGCCGTGACTCCCGTGAGTCACGACTCGACTCAATTCGAACCCATGTAGCTCTCGGCTTAACCAAACACACGCCAAGGCAAATCATCCAAAACCAACTCCAACGGAATTAAATCCAACTAATCCTAACACTTTGGAAAACGCTAACCTTGCCGTGAGTCACGGCATTTCGAGATTCAAACAAACAAAAAGGGTATCAAAAACCAAATCCGAGTCCAACCATAGCCTCAAAAACAACAACAACTAATAACATCATATACTCACCGAGTCGACCGAGTTGGCTCGGTGAGTTGACTGAGTCAACTGTCGAGAAGGGGTGGGGCCCACACGAGGGTTTTACAACCGTTTCAAAACACTTTTAACCCATGTTTAATCCATTTTATCACATGAATCTTAAACAAAAACGATTTTACCAGATTTATATTCCACGAAAGCTTTAACATTAAACTTGTAATCGGATATATTTAATAAGAAGATAACAAAATAGTTTATAGTTTTTACTCTACCATGAAAACGAAGAGGATGGAAAAGCGAAGGAAGCGTGGCCACAGCCGTGGCGGCTGTGGCGGCCGACGTGTGCTACAAACACCACAACCATCCCAAGATAAACCCTTCCAAACGTACATACTCTTTATCTACACGAAAATGTTTAGAAACCCTAGTTATCCGAATCTTGTTTTCAAGATCTAGGGCGCGTTTCAAGGTTTAGAGGCGCGTGTGATATGTCAAAAGAATCATGAGGTGACGATCTATCTTTTGGTGAAATGTTTGTGTTTTTCGGCGGCGGCGGTAGTCGGCGGTGGCCGGAATTCTAGGTGGCCGGCGGCCGGATATTATAGAGAGAGGGAGAGAGTTAAGTGTGTGAAAATGTGTATCAAAGTGAAGAGAGAGAGAGAGAGTGAAATGGGGGTTTTTATACCCCAGGGAGGACTAGTTTTGCCAATAGTCAAAGTTGAGGGAGAGAAGAATGAAAATATCTCAGGGACCATTCTTGTAATTTCCATTAAGCTTTTATAAATATTCGGTTTGGGACACATTCGAAGGAGTAAACGGACTCGAAAATTACGAAACTTGCGCCATTGTTCACGAAATCATTTTTCCAATAAAAATGAATATTTACTCGTCCACTTTCTCGCAAATAGAAATAGTGATCAGTTTGAAGGCTTCAACGAAGTTACAATTGTGCCAGTACACGTGTCTAAGTTTCACGTTTCATGAGACAGCTTTCTCTTTTTCGCGTCAAATGAGCTCAGGAAAGTTCGTAAATGAAAAACAGGCTTAATTCCTCGAAAAATAAATATCTGAAAAATCGCTGGATGTTATAGTATTTTTCACGTTTTTTTTAAGTTTTTTTCGTTTTTTTTACGTTACTGAAATTTGCATTGAAAAATCATATATGATATAACACTAATTTGATATTAGTGTAAAATCATATATGATATGTAATATCATATGTGATATTAGTGTAAAATCACATATGATATCACATGTGATATTACATATCATATATGATTTAACACTAACATCACATGTGATATTCAATTTAGTGTTTTATCATATATGATTTTTTTCATGCAAATTTCAGTAACGTAAAATAAACGAAAAAAAGACGAAAAAACGTGAAAAAATGATTTTTTTTTTCTTTTTTCGAAAGTATATCAAAATGCCCGTCTATAGAAAGATAATTAAATGCTCGTCGCGACGGTGTAAATATTTTCGCTTAATGATAAACGGTTTAAGAAATATTTAAATTATAAAAAATGGGTGAAATAATAAAATGCTTTTAAATCTCAGCCATTGATTTTCTTTTTAGATAGATAGTGGAGATGAGTCCCTTGGTATGTGAGAAAAGTTTGATATGTAAAATAACTCTCCTCGTAAATGCTAAAATAAATGGAAGAGTTGTTTGAACAATCATTATTATTCCTTTTGTTTTCAAGGTTAGGTTCTTTGTTTATACTTTCTAATGCAAAACTATACTAATTTATAAGCAATAATTACAATACTTTAAAGAACTAAGATACTGGTTCCAACTTTTAGTTGACTTCAAGTCTTCAACGCTATAAAGATTTCAAACTTAATTGCTTTGTTTCAATCCTCTTTGTGTCCATTTTCGTTAACTTGAGTTATTATATACCCTACTTGCATGGTTAACTCACAACACAAATTTTTTGGTATTTACTGATCAAGTCTAAACATTTTATTTCAAAAGCTAGTCTTTTTCTTTTTTGAACTAGAAGCTCGATCAGTCCTAGTCTAAACATATAAAAATCTAAGTTAAACGAGTACATATACGTAAAAATGCTTCAGAAATGTCTCTCAGTTAACATCCTTTCACTTAACAAAATTAATATCTTAAACTAGTACGTTCATTTAACGGCGGAATCATAATAATACAAACTAGTATGGAGCTAGAGACCGTACGAGAGGGTTTGCAATGAAATATATCAAGATGATCAAGGATTTACGATCAATCCAACCATATTGGGAGAAGTTCCTATACCTATTAGAAATTTAAGGATGAGAGTTAATTATGGGAACGTAGAGGGAATGAATATGTTTTTTTTTTAATAACTCCATTTTTTTTTTTTTTTTTTATATCAAATATTCAATTAAATATGATGTAATATGATAAGTGATAATAATAATTCTATAACAATAATAATAGGGAGGATGAAAGAAAGCTAATCAACATAATTCAAGAAAATAAGTAAATGAGAGATCAAATCCGACACGATGATTTATAGTGGTTCGGCATGGAACTTCTCTTCTCCCCACTCCAGTTCCGAGTTTCATACTCGAGAGTTTCTTCACTAGTTCAACAAGCTCCCTTCTCAGCGAAGAAAAAACTTTACAACGTTGCTTACAAGTTTACCGATAGTAAGCTAGATATCGAGTTCTTTTTCAGGTACAGCCAAACCAAATTATGACCTAAACATAACAAACCTATAATTAGGGGTGGAAATCGAGTCGTGTGACCTATTCGGGTTTGCGGGTTAGCGGGTTGTGTAACCTCTACCTAAACACAACCTGTTTATTAATTGTGTCAAGAAACTCAACCCTAACCCAAACCTGCATAACACATGTAACCCATTTGTAACTCGTTTAACCTGTTTAAGTAAATAGGTCAAGCGGTGAAGAAGGTTGATGATTTGTCAAATTCAACTAGTTTGAGTACAAATATAATATAATGATTTCAAAAATAAGACAAAATAATACATAAATAACTTATAACAATTTCAATAATATCAAAGTTATAATAGTAATCAATATCATACTAAGTATATAGCAAAATACATTTAAATCCAAATCCCACATAAATTCAAGTTATATATTTTAGTTATTAGAGACTTACATACTTAAACGGATTCACGGGTTGACCTATTTAATACTTGATCAACCCAAGCACGACCCGTTAATTAAATGGGTTCGTGTCGATTATCTTGTCGTGTCAATATTGTCACCCCTACTTATAACCCTTGTATTTTAAGACCTAAACACAATAAACCTATAACTGTTGTGTTTTAAGGCCTAAACACGAACCTATCTAACCTCTAGTTTGGAATGTTGTTGGTGATACATGTTGTTGTATGGTAGTGACATAATTATCTAATGTATATGAATAACTAATCTAGACATCAATAACTCTAAGCTTGTTATAGTTGATCTTCTCTTGATAAGAAGCTTTCAATGGATGAAGATGACAAGAGCTCTAATCTTGTTGTGGTGGATCTTCAAATGCTAGTGTGCTTTCTGTAGATGAAGAAGACAAGAGTTCTAAGCTTGTTTTTGTAGATCTTCACATGTTGATATATTTTCAACAAATGAGAGTTAGAAGCACTATGATTAAGAGTTATTAAGGGTTTTGAATACTTGAGAATGCCTTATATTACATTGCAAAAGTTTGGTTTAAGTGTGGACTAAACTGTGGCTTAAATAGACATAATGGTAGTTCACGGGCTCCGACGAATCCACGGATCCTGATAGGATCCGTCCCCCATTTAGGATCCGTGGGAAGCTTATATCCATTTGGAACTGGGTTTTGTCACATGTTACCATCTTTCCATATGTGTTCACTTGTTTAAAAGACTCTTAAAAGTGTGTTTTTGACTAACCAATTAAGTATTAATTTACAAGTGTTTATGGAAGTTTACTTAATTTAAAAGTAAAGTGATTTGGTCTCTTTACCAACACAAATATATATTTTTTCTCAATGGGAGGTTTATGTAAATTAGCTGAACACAAATTTGAATTTAATCAACAAACAGATTAGACATTTTTGTCCTTTGTTAAATTTATAAAGTGTGTTTAACTAACAAAATCAATTTAGTATTTATAAAATGTGTTATGAGACGCGAGTTTGGATAAACAACTTAATGACTCTAAACTAAAGTTTAAGAATTCTCAATGGTCTGTTAAACGGTTTGATTAAATTACATCTTAACAAACATATCCAAACGTGTGCTGAAGCATGAGAAGACGCAAGTCGTCGAAGACGAGAAGTGTTGAGAAATATATTTTTTGGTCACTAGTAACTTACACATTTTACAATACATATTATAAGTTACATATTTTTCATCATTAAAATATAAGAGACCATTTAGTTTAAATCTCTTCATATTTGCAAACTATGGAAACCGTAACACATAGTAAAATGTAAAAGTTACTTGTTTTACCCGTTTACACTTCCCTCTCCCTAATTTGTCAATAAAAAAAGGTTGGCACTCCGAGCTTGCTACTACACTACCCATTTAAACTTCCTTCTACCTCTTTTGTCAAAACAAAGGCGGGCACTCCAAGCTTTCTACTCCCCTAGCTCACTGCTCCACCATGATTATTTTTTCCCCTCGTTTATTGCTCTCTTTTGTTAGCGAATTCATGGATCAACGTTTTAAAATTGCTTAACCTACATTAAGGGTTAGTTTTATGCAACGTACTATATTGATAATGAAATAATATGAGCAACATCATATGGAGGAAAAACACATAGCAAAAGAAATTTATAAATTAAACTATGTTAGTCTTAAACTCTTAAGGAGCATAAGTGGTGAGGAGAACTACAACATGGAAGTATATTGGAGAGTCGGTCAAGAAGCTCCCTTCTTGGCAGATAAACCTTACAATGTCATTTACAAATTTACCGATACTAAGCTAGATGTATTACCCAAACATAACAAATCTATAACTAGGGGTAGCAATCAGTGGCGGACCTAGGAGTAAATCTAAGGTGGTTCCCTTAGCCGGGAAGCCGAAATTAATGAGATAACGGGTCGGGTCGGATCGGATTCAAATGTAAAAGTGCATCATTAGCACTTCACAATTTAATTGAACAGATATTATTGTTTAAATAATTGAATCTTTTAAGGTTTCATAGCTTGAAAGCTTCATGATAGCATACGTATTTTACTCGATTCATGACTCATAATACTAAATTTTTTACTTATTGCTTGACTCCAATTCTTTTGGCAACTGAACAAAGTTGAAGTATTTTAGCATCTATGTGAATACAAGATGATAGTTCTAAAAAAATCTACACCAAAGTTTGAAACTCCAAAATGTTAGACCAAGAACATTATACAAAAAGAGATTAACTAGCAACTAAGTGAGAAATAATAATTCAGTTGCTAATAAAAATAACACACAACAACTTGTTATTAGAGCACTCCCATTCGTAACGCGCTAACGCCCGTTAGGGGGCTGTTAACGCCGTTATCGGCGTTATAACGATGGAAGCGAAGATAGTTAACGCCGTTGGTCCCTGGCCGTTGGCTTCGTAACGCGCGTTAAGAGCTGAACCAAAAAAAAAAAAAAATCAAAAAATTTTCAGTTTTAGTCCCTCTAACGGCTACTAGCCGTTAACTTTTAAAAAAAATTTCATTTTTAGTCCCTAACGGCTAGAATTGATAAAAAAAAAAATCAAAAACCTTTTTTTACCACTATAAATACACAATCAAAACACCATTTTTATTCACACTTCCACTTCTAAATCCTCTCAATACTCTCAATCTTTCAACTTCAATTAACTGCAAAAAAAAAAACAATGTCGGGAGGCAACGACGATACTTTCTTCAATCTTCTCAATGATGGGTGGAATCCCTCAAACCCTGGTTCATCATCTAACCCGAACGCTGGTTCATCTTCAAACCCCAACCCACTAGGCTTATCAAGCGAAGAAATGTGGAAACAACAACAAACATTACTGTTTTGGCAACAACAAAACCAACAAAACACCTTAAACTCCAACTTTCAAAACCTACAATTCACACAACAGTCACAACAATCACAAACTGAAACACAAGATGTTGCTGAGACACCCACATCTCCACCAAAAAAAGGAAAATGTCGTATTAAGCGAAAATTCAAAAAATCCAAAGACCCGAGCGAACCAATTGATTCTGATGAGGAGGTTGTCGTTACCAATCGTTGGAATTCAGCAGAGGAAGCATTATTTGCAAGGTGTTACATAGCTGTTTCGGAGGATCCAAAAGTTGGAAAGTGCCAACCTAGAGATACGTTTTGGTATCGGGTCAGAAATGAGTTCAATAGACTCAACTTTCAATGGCGCACCAAGGACATGATGTCAAGCAAATGGACATCGTTGAACAGGATATGCACAAAGTTCAACTCTTGTTACGTACGTGCGCAACGGGATCAACGAAGCGGTGAAAGTGAGGTGGATGTGATGAAACGGGCAAAGCAATGGTATTGTGAGGAAAACAGAGGAACTTGTTTGGTCTCGATGACGCTTGGGATGTTTTGCGTCATTATAAGAAATGGGAGACGCCGGAACCGGTTGATTTAACCGGCGAAGTCCCAAGCCAAACAAACGAGGCTTTGTTTGGTAATGATGAACAACCACGGCCCATGGGTAAGAAACGTGCTACCAAGAAAGCACGATCCGAGACTACAACAAGTACTGGGGGAACAAGCACTGGAGGAACGAGCTCGTCAGCTTATTTTACAGAAACTATGGCAAACGAGTTTCATATCAAACGAGAAGCCTCCGGCGTGTCGGGCGCGCGGAAAGAGATCTCAAATTAACAAGGTTGGAAGAGATCAAGTTTTTGATGACGTCTACTGAGGGGCAAGATCCAATGGTCGTGCTGTGGATCAATGACGAAAAAGATCGAATCATCGCAAAATATAACTTGAAACCTCGTCAGTAGATCGTATTTCCTTTAATTTGTTGTAACGTTTTAATTGCAGTGTGTGTGTTTTTTTTTTTATTTCGTTGTATTTTTTTTTATTTTTTTTATCTCGTATTGTAATATGGTTTAAGTTTTAATGAAATGTTTGTTTTAGTTTAATAAATGAAATGTTTGTTTTAGTTTAGGGGTTGAAATTGAAAATATAAAATATTAGTGGTGTTATGATGTTATTGGGATGTTATGGATGAGAGTGTTTTTTGGGGATGTTAATGTTAAATGTTAAAGCTGATGTGGCGCTGACGTGGACGATGTTATTGGTGTTATGATGTTATGGATGGGAGTGCTCTTATTGGGTTGGGAACAACATATTGAGATGGGCAGTACGTAACTAGACATAAAAAACTTAAAAACAAGTTCATTTCACTGCCCAATGCATTAAAGCATTATATCCAATAGTTTCTTCATCACACTTTGTCCAAAGGTTTTTTCTAGTTTTATTCTTTCTTGCTAAATGATAACAGTTCATAACTGTTCATCTTCTTCTTGACAAGAGTTCAGTAGTAAACATTGCAATCAACAAGACTTCCTAAACAACAAATTGCTTGTTCTAACTACACTAAATCTACTTATTTGCATCTCCCTCAAGTTCAATCAATCTTCAAGGTGGTTCCTCATATTTTTCTAAGGTAGGTCCCGAAAAAATCTATCCATCACTTCTAAACGCTTTTTGCTCGCAAGGTGATTCCCGAGCACCGCCTACTTATAGGGTAGGTCCGCCTCTGGTAGCAATCGAGTCGTGTTCGAGATAACGACTCAGGTTCGCGGGATGGCGGGTTGGTGTAACCTCTACCCAAATATGACCCATTTATTAATCGTGTCAAGAAACTCAACCCTAACCAAACCTGCATAACACGTGTAACCCGTTTAACCTGTATAGATTAACAGGTCAAACAGTGAAGAAGGTTGATAGTTTCTCATATTCAACTAGCTTGAATACAAATATGATATAATAATTTTTAAAAATGAGACAAAATAACATATAAATAACTTTATAAGAATTTCAGTGATATCAAAGTTATACTCGTATCATACTATGTATATAAAAAATACATATAAATTCAAATCCCACATATAAAAAATACATATATATTTTGGTTATTAGAGAATTATATACTTAAACGATTCACGGGCTGACGTGTTTAATACTTGATCAACCCAAGAATGGTATGTAGGTTCAAGATAATATCTTTTGTTAAATTTCAATAATATTGAAGTTAGACAAATAATGAATCCAATTTTATGTCCATACTCGAAAATATGTAAACTAGATTTGATAATAATATCAATCATAATTTGAATAATGAGTCGATATATACTTGAAATCTTCTTGACTCTCACGAACACTCTTTTAAAGAAGATAAATAAAGATTTATGGAATGTGTTCAATTAAACCTACGAGTAGTCATAAGTGTATGGTTAATAAATAATAGTGTGAAAAACTATTTGTTGTTACGTACAATATGCATAGTTTTGACATTTCATGAGTATAAAAATAATTATCCTAACTATTTTTATGCAATACACGACTTCTTGTAAAATACTACATGTTTAAGACATTTTGTGTGTGCGTGTTAGACCAATGCAAGCACAAGCTAAGATCAAAAATACATTTTCTTTTTGTTAAGTAATAATGTATTAATATAATTTTTTTTCTTGTTTAGATAACTCATGATCAAGCAAGATAACATGATGTAATGATTTAAATATCATGTTGAAAATCTGATAAAGTGAAAGTGTTAAATATTTTGAGATGACATATTTTAACACTTGAACATTCGAAAATATAATTGTGTCAGACAATATTTTTCGATATACATGATTAACCAACTTAGTTTATATTCCTAAGTGAGTTACTAAAACATTATAAAACTTGCAAGATTTCGAAAACACATATGAAAGTACAGTGATCTATGCCTATATGCAATGAAAAATAATTACACAACTTAGTGCAAGAAATCTAGCATAAGTCTTATTAATGCATAATCCGGAAAATAAATAACAGACAGATAACGAACATGGCATGGATACACATGTGTTTATAGATATAAGTAGCTCAACTACAAATAGCAATAATCACACGAAAGGATTTACTAACAATATTAAGACACAAATAAAAACAAATAATCATTTAGTATAACACACAAAAGTACTCGTCGTCGTTTTGTCTATTAAATACAATAATGTATATTTAGCTTTATTTTATTTGTAAATAAATTAGTTTCCTCTCAATTTCAATATTTTAACAAGTTAAAAACTTTGAAAAGATAAATACGTCAACGTTCAAAAGTTGAAATGCCCTTTTCCAATTTCACCAAAATTTTGCGCAAACGGAATGACCGAAAATGACCTTCTATTATAAATCAAGGACTCTAATATATTTTTATTAGGAATCAGTTCCTGGAAGTACTTTTAAATAAAAGTAGGCTTAATTCCCTTTAAAATGATAGGTGACACGACTCCTACAGACTTACGGTTGATTTTTACGAATTTTTGAAGTTGACCAAAATCTGAAAAACACATAGACGGATCCACGGTTCCATTAAAAATATGGGAGCCATCTGTGACAAATAAAGGAACTGTCTGCTGTTCCAGATTTATTTTATTATGTATAGTCTTGTGTGGCGACTCAACAAAAAGATGTAAAACTTAATAAACTTGATGCCGAACGTATAACACTTGGATTCAACATCATTTCTACTTTTGGGACTTAGAAAAACATTTATGAAAATACTTCTTCAACAAAACTAGGAGTTGTTCAGAACGCTTTTTTCAAACTGTATCTCTTCAGAATTTGTTCTAAAGAAATGAATCGACACCTATGAATTCTTTTAAGATAACTTGTATGTATTAAACAAAAAAAATACTTTTCATATTATATCCCCCTTCATGGGTAATTTGATACATGGATCATACTCAATTGAAAACCATTTTTTTTGAAAGTTAGAGCAACGTAGCTCTGATGCCAATTGTGGAAAGCGTAGAGGGGGGATACGTTTTCGTTTAAAAACTTAAAACTTTTGTATCAAATAACCAATCAATTGTGACGCAATATGAAAATTTCAATAATAGATTTACAATAACTAGAGATAGTAGAGAACGTTAAGTAAAGAATGTCACACCAACACAAACATAAACACAATATGAATACTAAGCCACCACATAAGCATAATCAACACAATATAAGCAACAAGCCACACAATGCAATTATAAAAATAAAGCGATAAATGTAAATATAAACGTACAGCGATAAGTAAAAGAAAATGCAAACCGGACATGATGATTTATAGTAGTTCGGTCACAAAGCTCCTCTCCGCCCTACTCCACTCCCCGAGTAACAAACTCGAGAGTTACTTCACTAGTCAACAAGATCCTTCTCAGCGGAGAAAACCTTACAACGTCGCTTAAAATATTTTCCGATACTTATCTAGATATCGAGTTCTTCCTCGGGTACAACCAAACCTGTTATGTTTTATTGCCCAACATAAACAAAACCCTGTGTTTTAAGGCCTAAACACATAAACCGCATCGCTTACATTATTTTTTGATACTAAGCTAAATATCGAGTCCATCTTCGGGTACAGCCAAATATGTTATGTTTTATTTCTCAACATAACAAACCTTGTGTTTTAAGGCCTAAACATATAAACCATCTAACCTTTAATCTAAGTGATGTATGGTGACGATACAATGTAAGATCCAAGACATGGTTGTAAAATGGATATAAGTGCATAATATATATCTCAAGATCTCTAATCTTGATGAGATTTAACTTTCAATGATAAGAAGCCTTCAAGAGATGAAGATAACAAGTGCACTAATCTTGTTGTGATGGATCTTCATATGTGTGTGCTTGTGGTGGATGATAATGGCAAGATCTATAAGCTTGCATTGATTAATCACAATATAGAAATATGCTTGCAATAAATTAGAGTTAGAAGCATTATGATCAATGGTTGTTTTAAGAGTATGAAAAGCATGCTAAACATAGGAGAAAAAAATGTGTATAAAAAATTGATTTTTGAGTGTGAAAATGATCTACTATTTATAGTCAAAATTTTGCTAAACGCTCCTGGATGGTTCCTTCATATCTTAGGGAACCGTCTAGAATTAAGGGAACCGTCCCGTGTGTCAGACACTCCTGTTTTTGTCCTTTTGTGATGGCTTGTAAAACTGGTTAAAGTATATTCTTTTGATAGGGAAAATTCAAATTTTGAATTTTATTTTAATTAAAACATTTTTTATATAATCAAAAATAATTTGTCTAATTATTTTGTAAAAATATTTTGTCACATTTTTAAAAATGTAAAGTGTATGACAAAAATATTTCTTTGATCGTAAATCAAGTTTTATGATATCATTATTTTTACCTTAAATCAAGTAGCGACACCAAAATAATATTTAGACGTTCTCTATGGTTTGTTAAGTGGTTTGATCATAATGCAATATAACAAACATATTCGAACCTGTGTTGAAGCATACTTGAGACGTCGAGAGATGTTGATTAAGTATGCTTTGATGATTTGTGGTTACTAGTAACTTTGCATTTTACGTTATGTATTATAAGTTACATGTTTGTTATTATTAAAACCGAAGAGACCGTAGTTTAAATATTATAATATTTGCACTAACACAACATGCACTAAACTCTAATGCAACCAACCCTAATCATATTGATAATGAAAAACCGGTGATAAAAATTATGTGGCACTTTAATGAAGAAGCCACAAACTTAACCCTATTTTTTAATCCTTTTATCTAACGGCTCTGCTCTGCTCGGCTTGGCGTGTGAACAGTTTCAGCTCAAAACGCGGGTCCGCATTTCACCCAAGCCCATCCTCCTCTCTAGAGCCGACCTCTCAACCGGCGGCTTCACAACAATATCGGCTCCAAGTTCTACTTCAATGAATGTTATATAGTATAATTTGGATGTCAAAGTTTCTATAGTTAGTCAAAAGTATAGAGGATTTTGCTACTGCAAATATTATATAAAATTTTATCTTACATTTTAAGTATTTTTTTAGTTGATCTGCAACTAAAATTTTCATTGTTAATTAGTCGTATATGTATGGTATAGTTGTGTAATTCTAGTTATACATAGTTAAATTGGAGGAAGTTTAATTTTTGTTAGAATGTAACTTTTTATTTCTAATTTTGTTTCCCGCAAAAAAAATTAAAACAAAATAAGAATATTGTAAATGTGTATGATGTAATTCCGGTGTAAAATAAGAATACTGCGGATTGTTTGCAGACGATAATATTGTAAATGTTGGAAGTCCAAATTCAACACTATATAATGCTTCTTACAAGTGTACCAATTGTAAATAAAGTAGTGAATCTCTTTATCCATCGATAATAAAAAGATGAGAAATGATAGAGGGACCTAAACTTAGGCATAATTTTAGGCCTAAAAACAAGTGTCATCATCTTAATGGTTGTAAAATAAGTGGGTCCCCGACTGCAACCATTAAGATGATGTCACTTGTTTTTAGGCCTAAAATTAGGCGTAAGTTTAGGTCTCTCTATCATTTCCCTAAAAAGATAAATGAAGTTCTAATAGAATATCTAAAAAGCAAAAGAGCAAGCAATATTATTATTGGATTACTGAAACACTTGTTTTTGTAAATACGATACATAAAAAGTTACCCAAAATCAATTGCATTCCTTCCCGGTTCCGTTATTGCAAGTAAGACACATATAAAGTCACATTAAATCGTTTTCACTCCTTCTTCTGAATCATTTTCATTCCTTCATGGCTTCAGCTCTTGCTAATTTGCTGTTAGAAACAAAGTTGTTTTCACTCCTTCGCTTGAATCAATTCTTGCTTCTAAAACAATAATTTATAGCTACATATTGTGTATGTCATTCAAGTGATCAAACTAGGGGTGAGCGCGGTTCTGGAACCGCACGGAACCGACCCGGAACCGCAAGAACCGAGAACCGAAATTTTCATAATTTAGGAACCGAGAACCGGACCGCAAAATAGTTTCGGTTCCGGTTCGGTTCTCGGTTCCAGTTCGGGTATTTCGGTTCTACCCGATTAGAATCGCAAATTTTTAGAAACCGGTGTTGTAAAGGACCCGTGTATATATATATCTTGATCATGCATGCAAGATACTCGGATGTAACAAGCTTACCATGCAAAGCAAAAACCAACTATCCTAACTTACCAACGTTTTACCTTTAGCTGTAATTTTTTAACTGACTTTCCTTTTTTTGGTTAAGTTATACTTTATTTTAGTTTACTAGCAATAAAGCTAGTCAACTGTATCCATCTTTTTAAGTATCGCTTGGAGTTCGCAACTGTCCCATGAATTTAGAACTTCTATATTACCCTATATAATATTCGATTTGAGCTTTAAAATATTTCTCATCTTTCTTTAACCATGATTTAGGAAAAGTACACTTAATTAGTAATATTTGATAGAACATTATTAAATAATCCCAACTCTAAGGGTAAAGCATCGATCACTTGAAATGTCAAATTCAAAGTCTGTCTTTTCAAAATCGAAGCATGTCACAAATTATGTAATTAGTGTGTGTTTTGTTCGCTTGAACATAAACCAATAGAGATGTACTGGTTGTTTGGCCTGGTCTAACATTCTTTAGAAGCTCTTTTGATTTTTTGTCTAAGATTAATTTTCAAAAGATCAATGTAAATATTCGTATGCATTATATATAGCATCAAATGTTCATATGAAAAGCATATGATTATATGCTGGTGCCATTTTACATCAAACCTCATGTAAGTGGCACTAGAAAACATAATTGCTGAGTGAAACTAAGAAACATTAAGTGTGGTATATGTATGTTTTGAAATTGTGCGGTTCTTCGGTTCCGGAACCGATACCCGCGGTTCCGGAACGAACTGAACCGAGAACCGAAACTTGCAATATCTAAGAATCGAGAACCGGACCGCGGTTCCAAAATACGGTTCGGGTTGGGTCGGTTCCGGGTCGGTTCTCGGTTCTGGTTCGGTTCTCGGTCCATTTGCTCACCCCTAGATCAAACCATTCCATGTTAGAAAGCAAGGGAAAATTAATTTTCCACAAAAGCAATAAAAAAACATACCTCAACGCATCTAGTTAAGTGAGGGAAGCAATTTTCCACAGTAAGTGTAAGCAATGTTGCAAAAATCGGTCAACTCGGCCGATTAATCGCCGATTAATCGTTAATCGGCCGAGTACCTTGTCGATTTTTGAAAATCGGTCGAAAAATCAGCCTAGGATAAAAATCGACACTAAGCATTCAAAAAATCGGCCGAATCAGTCAAAATCGGCCGAATCGGTAAAAAATCGGCCGAATCGAGCAAATCGGTCATTTTAAAAATAATAATAATTTATGCATTATACTTAATTTGGGGATCGTATGTTTCACTTATAACGCACAATGGGCATCATAATCAGAATTGTAGCCTTTTATTGAGGTTTGGACACATAGCAGGCTTGGAATCGTTTAAGATATATAGTTTGGTCTCCAGAAATACCAAAAAATTGCAGGAAATGCTAATCCGATTAATCACCGATTAATCCCGACTTGACCGATTACTCGCTGCAGGGTGGTCGACCGCCCGACTACCGATTCACGATTTTTGCAACATTGAGTGTAAGGCACGAACAATATACCATCGTCACTTTCAAGACATGAGGAACAAAAACCCAAGATTCCAGATATCATTCAAATAGAAGATGACGATAATGCCGACAACATTATAATAATCAACATTTAAAAATCAAAAGAACGGCACAATGATTTCCTAAGATGACTAATGATGTAACCAGACCCATATGTCGAGAATGCGGTGCAATATGGCGATGACTATGACATGACCAGTCTGTGGAAAAAGTGTATATGTATAAAATGAATATGTAAGATATGCAATACTGGTAAAATGTATGCGAGCACAGATCAAAAAAAAAAGAAGAAAAGAAAAAAATAAAAAACCCAAGACTTCAAAAAAAAAAACCTTCATGCATCAAAATTTAAATAGATCCGAATCTCATACCTTGATCCGAGAAGAAAGTGTTGTTTGAAGCCGATGATGCATTAGCATATATATGGACGATTTGATCTTTGCGTATTTGACTATCGCAACAATGAAAATTTATGTTCATTATGGATTATGATTAGGAATATCCGGTGATGAAAATCCTTCTTAAATCGTCATACACAACCTTTTTATCAATTTCTTCAATCATCCTTACCCTAAAACCATATATTAATAATTATACCATAAACATTTATACAACGGGTCAGGTTATTTTATGGCTATAAGTTAGATGAACGTTTGGTAATGTAAAGTATATGCATAAACAAAATAAATCTGAACCTGTGTTGCAGCCAATCTTTTCGGTAACAACTATCGGTCGCCACGTACACAGAATTCCCATGGTAGCAATACCAATGGCCACCTGAGAAGATAAATTGAGATACAAAAAATGAGGCTCCTTTGTTACTTAATAGGCAACAACAACAATATAACGACAAATCATAACACATGTCTCTAATCCTAAAAAAGCTTTGAAGGTCCCTAATATAGTCTAAATCTAATACACATCAAATGTCAAAATTATAAATAGCAAACCTCGCAGGAATTCGTTTAGTCAGGGCAACAAATTTTGTGGGGTAAATGCGTGGCAATTCAGCAGCCAATAGCGACACAATTCTCCACATAAAAAAACTTTAAACTGCATGACACAAAACCTTTGTATTGGTTTCTTCCATTCTCCTTATCCCAACATTAGCATGTTTGACTAACATTTTATGTATAGCCCGAATACAAAAAATAATAGTCTATCAATAATCACATGTAAAACATTTACACCCTAGTTTAGATTACGCAATGGGTACGAGAATGGCTATATCGCATAAAAACTATTGTAAACACATGACTCCCTAAAACAAATAATCAGTTTCCATATTTAACTAACTTCAAAACCTAAGAAGAAAACAACAAAACTAATGCATAGTGTATAACACCAGCACCCAGAAAAACTACAAAAAAATATGAATGTTGGCTCGTATATCGGATAGGGTGCAAACCACGGTCGCAGTTCACGCGGCCTAGTTTTTACGACACCAAATATGACTCACAGATTAACCTAGTCATCATAGTTAAGCAAGTACTATCCAAATTAGATATGCAAACATAACACAATCATTGAAAATCCTACATACATCACCCTTGCTCAAATATCAAATCAGCTCAAGAATATGGTTGCATTATATGCCATATGGTTTTTGCCACACCAAACCCAAAGTTAGCTGCAAAAGAAACATGCATTTTATGCCATTCGATTTATATAAAAAAAGAAAAAAAAAGAAAAAAAAACATTGAGAGCCTTCAAAAGTGGATTCGACATGAACGCCTACAAAAAGAGCACGTATTTTCAATCTCGTATTTACTTATCAACACAACATGCACCTCACAAAATAAGGCAAAACAAAGCCGTAAACCGCTTATATACACGTTATATGATTAACCCGCACACCGCTTAAGCATGCACAAAGTAAAAAAATACAATAATATAAGAAACATTATACAAGACCCGCCTTTAACCAAATTTGAGTATCTATAGACAAAATGGGGAGCGCCTGCTTATGAACTGTAGCTATAAACTACAATTAAACCCAAATCAGTCAGTAAAAACACAAAATGTTATTAAAAAAATCACACATTACAACACATTTGAGATCAACATTTACAACAGCAACTTATACAAAGCTCCTACGCACCTATAACCACATGCGATTAATAGTTTGTGCACTTCTGACCATAGCTTACACAAAGTCTACAAAATTACATAATGTTGATAAGCTTTAAAACAACAAGCATAACAAAGTAGCTCTTTTAGCAAATTGTAATGATACAGCAAGAACACCTATCCACATATTAGAAATAAGTTCTGCAAAATCAAATCATACAAATAAAATTTTAAACAACAATCTTAAAAAAAATTCAAACCTAAACGCGAAATATAAAAAATTGAACTTAGTCAGGCTATCTATTCATCACTTACATCAAAACCCTTAAATCAGTTTCATCTTTTTTGCATAGAATAAAATATAGCTTTATTTTTCTTACATGCATTTAATATTACATAAGAAAACATTCCAAAACATAAAATACCCACAGACCGAGACAACCATGCATTTAACATTCACATCAAAAAACACCCCAAAACATAAATGGTTGAAATAAATTTGCTCAATCACCCTTTCTGTAATCCACAATTACATGGACATAACACACCTAATGGTTAAAAAAACCAAAAACATGCAACAGATAAAGCATCAAACACTTGAAATAGCTCAAACAAACACAAATATATATCTAGGAATTTTATAACAACATACAAATTAAAAACATATCAAAATATCATGACATCCATATAAAACACAACTTGTAACAAACCTTATAAAATTACCACTTATGATCATATATCAGACTTCTTACAAAGCTTAAACAAACACAAATACATACAAATCAGAAGACACTCAGACCTCAGTATCGATTCTATAAACACTGAAACCCTAAACGCTTATCGGGAATTAGTATCTAACCCAACTAAACTAAAATTTAGAAAGAGAATTTAGACCAACGTTCATGTTTAGAGAGCGAATAACCGGAAATTGTGTTTAGAGAGCGAATAACCGAAAATTGCAATTATAAATTGTTTTAGAATGATAATAGAAAACAGGTGTACAATATGATGAATTTAATCTTGAAAATTGATCTAGAACTGATAATGGAAAACAAGTTTACAACATGCAGCGAACCCGGACACTAATCAAGTGTCACTTAGACGAATACTCGCACATAACGATGGTGTATAGTGGCAAATAATTATACTTGCGAACTTATGGTTCTAGCGTGACCCTTAATGCAACACTTAAGTGTTTAATTTATACTTATTGCAAGAAAAACGTTTATGGGTTAAAAACGAAAAATAAAAAAACTTGGAGAATTAAAAAATATTTAAATTATTAATTTAATTGTGGATATTGTTACAATTTTAAGTCAAATGTATATTATTAACTAGATTAACGACCCGCCCGATGGGCGGGCTAGTTTCGATATATTGTTTACATATATTAAAAGTAAAGTGTAACGTAATTATAATAGATGATGAAAATTAATGGATTTGTCTTGTAAAAGAACAGTGAAATTAATAAAAAAAAAAGTGAAAACCTAAATGTTTAATGAAACATTTATATAAAACATAATGTTTAATGCAATGAGACCACCTACATCAACTATCTACATGTTGAAAAAGAGCTTGAACTTGTTAAATTAAACTTCGGATTCAGTGATGGTCGTTCAAAATGTTAAACCAGCATGGGGGTATTTGTTAAGCCTAGCACAATTCAACTATAAATATTCTAATGAGATTACATTTACAACGCATTCAACATCATTTAATATAAGTCAAAGGAGTGTTCATTTGCTTAGCAAAGGCAAATACTTCTTCATATCATCTAGATAGTCCTGCCTGAGACCAACAAATGAAAATTCAAAACTAAATCTAAAAACTCTCATCTGCATAAGATGTAAAACTTCGTAACACAATTTAATCTATTTTGTTGTTTTCTTTTTAATTTTAAAATGTATGTAAAACTTATAAGGCTGAACAAATGCATGAAGCATTCCACCTGCTAACCTGCATCAAATTTTTTTCTATGGTACAATGATTAAACTATAAAACAAAATCATGTTATTGAAGGCAACTACTAACATACTTCACAAATAATTATCCTTTAACCTCCAACAGGTTATTAAAACAATAATGGAGTCACAAGTGGTAAATTTAAATATTCATAAAGGAACGGGTCAAACACGTATTGTAATTCGTTGGTAACAGGTCTAAACGAATAATGAAACAGAACAAATTATGAAGTGTTTGTCTAACCATATTTAAGAAGGTTATTAGCTTATTTTATAATCTATTTACAATAAGCTTACACAAACATGTCTTAAAAAGAGCTTAAGAGCTTTGTGATCTATGGAAAATAGCTTTATGATAGAGCCACACGGAGATAGATTTCTACTGAAACAATAAACATTTTTTAAGGCTTACCCAAACACCCCTTTAACAAAAGACTTTTACGAAATGAGAGTGTGTCACTTGTGCCAATGAAATAGTTTGGTAGTTCAACACGTAGAAAAATAGCATTTTCCTTTGGATTTCTCTTTCAGCCCATCACATCCATAACGACACCACTCAACATTGGACTGTAAGAAAAACCAGAATATCGTCTCAATAGAATCAATTAGGGTCACAAATGTTTTGGGGGGGGGTTAAACATGAATAAGGTAACAAATTCAAAATTATTTGTTGTTATTTGAAGTCAAAAATGTGCAAACACTTCTTTAATTTAACAAATTTCTCACTTGGGTCATCAAGACTTTTTAACATAAAAAAGGATTTAGGATGTTTTGTGCATTTAAAAACACTTCAAAATTCAAATTGTTTGAATCATTATAACCATTTTCATGTTTGTCCAATCTTGTAGTTTAATCCATTGGCACTGAAATAGTCACCTCTAAAAATGAAATAGTCACCTCAAATTGACCCATTTCATACAATGGATTGAAATAGTCACCTCTAAAAATGATAAATGGACTCAATCTAACCAAAACACTTACATCAGCATTGATGCATGCTACCATCGCCCAATAGGTCACTTGATTACATAGATAATATGTTGATTAGTTGTAAGCTCCCGACTTTGGTGGTTTTGCATTTGTGGCATCTTTTCGTATTTGGCTCATCCTTTTTGTAATTCGATCAGCTTCCACATTTGTCTCCAACTTTGCCAACTACTAAGATAAAAAAAAAATAGAGGCATAAAATATAGTAGAACGTAAATAATATTAGTAGAAGTTGTTATAGATTCTACTCAATGGGGATTGAAAGGGTCCTTTTGTAACTCAATCCATTAAAAAGGATATCTTAAATCATGGGCACTCTGCAAGAGAAAGCAAGAATCAATGCATAAAGTTTTGACACACCTAATCTTTTATATTTTTATCTGGGGTGAAGGCTGAGAATACGTAACAAACTTTCTCAAATATACCGATGTACGTAACATACTTATTTTATTACTTTTGTACGTAATATACTTACAAATTTGGCTCATTGTACGTAATGTGACCGGTAACTAACAAGTTACCAGGTCAAAAGTTTGAAAATTGACATAAATGGTCCTCGTGGCTTGCGTTGACTTTCACAGGTCATCCATGACTTTATATTTCGTCGTTTTTTACGTTTTGTCCGTTTTTATCGGTTTTCATCCGTTTTTGTCCGTTGTTCTTACTTTGTCCGTTTTTCCTTATGTTTTTATCAGTTTTTATCCGTTGTTCTTACGTTTTGTCCGTTTTCCTTATGTTTTTATCAGTTTTTGTTCGTTTTTCTTATGTTTTTGTACTCTTTAAACATATTGAAATTTTTCAAAAAAAAAATGGAGTAATTTCCAAAAAAATTTCCAAAAAATTGAATTTTTTCAAATTTGAAAAAAATTCAAAAAATTTTAAAAAATTGGAAATTTTTAAATTTTTTTTAAAATATTGAAAAGTATTTTTCAAATTTTTATAAAAAATCTTCTAAAAAAATATTTTTTAAAACATATTTTTTTTAAATCTTAAAAAAATTGGAAATTTTCAAATTTTTCAAAAAATATATTTGAAAAATAAATTTTTTTATTCAATTTTTTTGAAATTTTTTATTCAAAATTTTTTTGAAATTTGAAAATTTTTTATTTTTAGGAAATAATTTTTTCAAAATATTGTTTAAATAGTACAAAAACGTAAGAAAAACGGACAAAACGTAAAAAAACAGACAAAAACTGATAAAAACATAAGGAAAACGGACAAAACGTAAGAACAACGTACAAAAACGGATGAAACAGAATAAAAAATGATAAAACATCCCTCCACGTAAGAACAAATGGATTGAAAATGGCAAAAAAAAAAAAAGAAAGAAAACGGAAACAAAACGTAGAAAAACGGACAAAATGGACGGAGGAATGGAACTGGCAAAAATGAAAGAAACAGACAAAAACTCGCGCAAGAAAAAACGGACAAAACGTAAGAAACATGGACAAAAATGATAGAACATAAGGAAAACGGACAAAAGTAAGAACAAGGACAAAAACCGGCTGAAAACAGGCAACAAAATGATTAAAACATAAGGAAAACGGATCCGCCAAAATCCGTAAGAACAACTGATAAAAATGGCAAAAAAACGAAAGGAAAAACAGATTAAAACGTAAGAAAAACGGACAAAAAACGGAGAAAAATGGCAAAAACGGAAAAAGTACAAAACGAGAAAAACGGACCCAAACGTAAGAAAAAAAAAAAAACTCGGATAAAAACATAAGGAAAACGGAAACGTAAGACAACGGCAACCACGGAGAAACTGGCAAAAAATCGCGGATAAAAAACATAAGGAAAAGACCAAAAATCCGAAAAACGGATAAAAACGGATGAAAACTGACAAAAGTAAGAAAACGGACAAAATAAGAAAAATGTAAGAAAAAACGGATGAAAACGATAAAAACGGACAAAACGTAAGAAAAAAAGGACCAAAAGCGGAACGCCGGACAAAACGTAAGAAAACGGTCGAAAAATAAAGTCAATGGATGACCTGTGAAGAAAGTCGAAATGCAAGCCACCAGGGACCATTTATGTCATTTTCAAACTTTTGACCTGGTAACTTGTTAGTTACCGGTCACATTACGTACAATGGCCAAATTTTAATATATTATGTCGTACCAAAAAATAAAATAAGTATGTTACGTACATCGGTATATTTGAGAAAGTTTGTTACGTATTCTCAGCCTTCACCCTTTTATCTGTTATGCACACACACATATAATCTTAAGAATGGCCATCAATAATGCCTAAGCGACAAACTAATACAGTCCAGCTATTCAAGCAACAATATAACTTTGTCATTAGTCTAAAACTTGGTCATTTTCTAAATTCATTAGAATTAACTTCTCATTTTGCTGCTAATCTTGCTTCCTCACTCTATCATTTAGCTAATAATGATGTCAACTTACCCCATCAAATTCCTAAAACACTGTAAACTGATTATAACCATAACAATATTCCATAATCTTTATTAGTTATTTCTAGCTACCTTAACCATCAATCTGAGGCTTAATAAGTAAATAAAAGCTACTAACTTACAACTACAATTTCAATTAAAATAATAAATAAATCAAGGATGTTAAAACACATTAGTAAGAAGTACCTCATAAAAGTAATTTTGTAAGTGAATATCTGTATGAGGAACTCTATCATAAGATTTAGTAAGTTATTCAAAAGTCATTCATATTTTTATTATCTTTAACTTTGGTCACTTATGTAAAGATGAAGTCATGGTAATACATACTGAAAACCTAATAAGGTGACAACATGAGACTTCTTTTATACTTACTAAATTTTCACTTACATTTGTCCTTTATTCTGATAAGGTGACAACCAAAGTGTGCAACTACTACGATATATAGATGATGCATACATGCTCAACTATGTAATGCCTCCGATTACTCTTTCAACTATCTCTTTGGTGATTGTTGATTCAGGTTGCCGAGTAGCCCGAACACCTTAGGGTTTCATATATTTTATCTCTTTAACTTTGTTCGCTTCTGTAAACAGGAAGTCATGGGTAATATATAATGATTTTTTTGCTCTAGAGCATGTATGCCATTATGAGACTCCGGGTTAGACTTATTAGATTTTCCTTTGTATATGTCATTTATTATAATGAGGTTACAATAGAAGTGTGCAACTACTATGACTTATAAATGACGCGTACCTGCTCAAGTGTGATAACCGCCTCCGGTTACTCATTCAACTATCTCTTTGGTGAATACTTATTCAGATCGAAGACCCAGTTGCCCATACACCTCAGGGTCAAAATTACCTTTCATAGGCAATCCTAAATCACTCGTCACTACTGCAAGTTTCAGAAACTAAATAAAACGTTTGTGCATTTTACACAGCATACATAATTCATCAAAAATGTTGTCAAAATCTAATAGATAATAAAGAACATACTTGATCAACAAAAAGCCACATAGGTTTGGACCAGCAAGGGTTTGTCGAAAAAGTTCTTGATCCTTTAACCAAAGACATTGTGGAAAACTAGAAGGGGTTGAATAGTTTTATCGATTAAAACTATTTAGATCGACTTATGTCAATCTATTTAATGTGTGTGTTGGATGATAATAGATAAGTATATAAATAAGTAATGAAAAGATAAAGAGTAAAGGAACACAAAACCATGACACGAGTATTTATAGTGGTTCGGCTACAAGGACACCTTCATTGCCCTACTCCACTCCCGAGTTCCCACTGAGAGTTCGTAAGCACTACACAACACAAGCTCCTTAATGTGGTGGAGAAGCCTTCAACGCGTCGCTACTTTTTATCGGTACTAGGCTAGACACCGAGTTCTTCCACGAGGTAGAGAACACCTATCACAACGTCGCCTACACTTTATCCGGTACAAGGCTAGATACCGAGTTCCATTACAAAGGAGAAACTACTACCCAACACTACACCACCACATGATTACCCCAGAGGAGACACACTCTTTATTACAACATCATAAGGATATCAATATCCTTTTAACCCAAACTAACTATCTTGTACATCGATGCACCATATCGAATGTACACCCTCAGTACCTCTCACTAATGCCTTTGACACGACCCTTCATCACCTTTCACTAATGCCTTCAATACGACCCTTCGGAACCTTTCACTAATGCCTTTGACACGACCCTTCGACACTTTTCACTAATGCCTTCAACACAACACTTCTATGGAGGGAGAAAAGAACTATCAGCAAGATACACTTCAGTGGTCTTGATGATGACGAAGCTTAGCAACTCATGACCTTGAGCTTGCACGTCTTCAAGAGTTGGTGATCTCGCCTTTAAGAGAAACCTAGAGAATCACACAAACATACAACTACATAGAATTAGGGGTGGAAATGAGCTGAGCCGAGCTCGAGCCTGCCAGAGCTCGAGCTCGGCTCGTTTAAGTTTTAAAAGGCTCGAGCTCGAGCTCGGCTCGTTTCGAGCCTTAAACTTTAAGCTCGAGCTCGGCTCGTGGTATGTTATATAGGCTTGGGCTCGGCTCGAGCTCGACTCATTTATATGATTTGGCCATGAAAATTAAATAGGCTCGTTTATATAGGCTCGTCTCGTTTAAATAGGCTCGTGGTATGGTATATAGTCTCGGCTCGTTTAAGCTCATTTATACGATTTGAGCTTGTTAATAAGCTCGAGCTCGGCTCGCATATATGTTTTATACTTAAAATATCATAATGTCGTTTAGGCTCGCGAGCTCGATTAATAAACGAGCTGCAACTTAGGCTCGAGCTCGTTTAGGCTCGACTCGTTCGAGCTTTTTACCTATCCGATCCTGAGCTTTTCACGAGCGGCTCGGCTCATTTCCACCCCTACATAGAATGATCCTTTGGATCAGAGGTTAGAGATGTTACAAAACTAAGAGAGAGTATATGTAAAAGTTGTGGTGAGCAAGAGAGAAATGGCTCACTATTTATAGACAAAAATGTCTACTATCCCACGGTTCCCATGGATCCCTCCCCAGAGGGATCCGGCTAGTGCAATCCTTGGGATCCGGCTGCTGGGTCAGCAAAGTCCGGATTTTGGGTTGAAAACCGGGTTATGGGTTATGGGTTATGAACCATGGGTTATGGGTAATGTGTGGAAAACAAGAAGGGAGGGGAGGGTTGAATAGTTTTACCGATTAAAACTTTGTTTTAAAATATTTAGATCGACTTATGTCAATCTATTTAGATGTGTATGTTGGACGTTGATAGATAGATATATAAATATGTAATGGAAAGGTAAAGAGTAAGAAACACAAAACCACGACACGAGTGTTTATAGTGGTTCGGCTACAAGGACACCTTCCTTGCCCTACTCCACTCCCCGAGTCACCTACTCGAGAGTTCATTAGCACTACATGACACAACTCCTTATTATGTAGAAGCCTTCACAACGTCGCCTACTCTTTTTCCGGTACAAGGCTAGACACTGGGTTCTGCCACAAGGTAGAACCAAACCTATCACAACGTCGCCTACACTTTATCCGGTACAAGGCTAGATACCGAGTTTCATTACAAAGGAGGAACTACTACCCAACACTACACAACACCTATCCCAAAGGAGAACCACTCCTTATTACAACATCATCAAGGATATCAATATCCTTGGATACAACCTATCTCTATTTGTACATCAATACGCCATGTTGATTGTACACCCTTGGCATGTTTCACTAATGCCTTTGACTTGACCCTTTTGACATCCTTCACTAATGCCATTGACACGGACGTTGGGCACCTTTCACTAATGCCTTCATCTTGAGCCTTATGGAATCCTTTACTAATGCCTTTGACACGAACGTTAAGCACCTTTCACTAATGCCTTCGTCTTGACCCTTTTGGCATCCTTCACTAATGCCTTTGAGACAACACTTCTAGTGAGGAAGAAAGAACTATCAACAAGAGAACCTCAGTAGTCTTGATGATGATGAAGCATGGCAATTCATGGACTTGAGCTTGCTCGACTTCAAGAGGTGATGATCTCGCCTTTAAGAGGAACCTATTGAATTACACAAAAACAAACACAAACTACATAGAAAGATCCTTTGGATACGAGGTTAGAGAGTTTACAATACTAGGTGAAAGTATGTGTAGGAGTGGCAACCTACAATAAAGAAATGGATCACTATTTATAGAAGAAAGCATGCTACTGTCCCACGGATCCCACGTATCCCTTACTTGAGGGATCCGTCCAGTGTAAACTGGGGGTACCGTGGGACGCTCCTCTTTGCCCATGGTTTTTGGTCATGGGTTTTGGGTCATGGGTCCTAGACTTTGGACCATGGGTATCCAAGTAGATACAATGTATCTAGAATATGCAATGTATCTAGTCCATGGGTTACGGGTTTGCTCCATAGGTCATGGATAATACCCATCAAGACTTATGCATGATGTCATGAAATGGGTCATGGGTTATGGATTATGCTCAATGGGTATGGGTCATGGACTTTGGGTTTTACCCAACTACATTGAATGTATTTAGTCAATGGGTCAAATACTTAAAACATCTACCCATTCTATTACCCATTTATAATACATACTAAGTAGGTATATATCTACCCAATATGTAAACACTAGTTGTTATACATATGCATGAAAAAAAACTATTACTTGTTTAGTGATTTATATGAGAATGTAAGTGTGTTAGTAAAATATTGGGTCAAACTAATTGCGTATTTTATTTGTTTCGTTAAAATGATTTTATGTTTGTTATCGACAAAAAAAATATAAATAAACGTTTTTACGGCTTATTTGTATTAACAATCTTCCCCTTTTGGTTGATGACAAAACATAATATTATTTTAAGGAAAAAACTAAAATTCGTAAAAGTTTGAATTGGAGTTTTTTACTAACACCTTGTTTTAAGAAAAAGAAACGAACATCTTGTTTTAAGAAAAACATGTAAAAGAAAAAATATGAAAAATAGAGAGTAAGTGAGGTGAAGAATTCACGACTTAGCTCCCCCTTGACGAGTCCTTCCCTTTGTGAGGGCGTTAATTAAGAAAAAAAATATTAAACTATTGCATTGCAACAATGTTTGCAAATGATTTCGTCTTTGTGACGAATATGCTCCCCCTTGATGATTTTAAGTTTGCAAGGAGGACGTCATGTAATGTAATCCTAATGTGAATGATATTGCAAATGATTTTGCAATATATTGCTTTGACACGAAACTCCCCTAGCTTAGGGTGTCAAAGTCTTCATGTGTATATTGAAAATCTACAAAACAAAGGTTAGAAAACAAGTAAATAATATATAATTTCCTGCAAATATGACTCAAGTTAGTGGTAAACCAGTCTTCTGTTGCACGGATCCCACGGTTCCCTCTTAGAGGGATCCGTCTAGGCAAAACAGAGGGATCCTTCTGTCTGAAAGTTTAAGACAGCAATGGTGATGTGAACGAATGATGTCAACATCAAGATGAGATATGTATTAAGGCATCAAACATATTCTCAAGACAATATGGCATATATCATGTAATTTCATTCAATAAAAAATACGAGAAATGATCTACATATCTCTAAAACTAAGAGAATGATGTAAACATGAAATATGATTCCTAAACTATCTAAATAAAGCTTAAGACTAGGACACCACTTGAATCCTTAAGCTCACGGTTTTTTAGGTTTGTTGACCTCATCGAAATGTTCGGGGAGGTGATAAAACATGAAACGTTTCTCTTCACATAGTTCATGTATCAAGCCTTCAACGTGTTGACCATGATAGCAATTTTTGTCATGGCTCGGAAAAGGTGGTGGTAGGAATGGAGTGGCTTGATGTGGAGGATCAAGTGAAGAGGGTTGAGGATCCTCAAAAGAAGGAGGGATTGGCGGAGGCATATTCGATGATGTCTCAACAAAGGATGATGGTGGAGGTAGAGAGGTGTCAACTTCCATGTGGTCGGGTGGTTGACTTTGATGATTCCTCATAATCCAAAATAGACCATTCGAGGGAAATGGAGAAAAATATACCGGTGCAAGTGTTGATTCAACACTTTGGTTTGTTGCACAATCTTCTCTATTGAAGTGAGTGTCGACAATGGTGGTGGATGGGATGGCCTAGGAGGTAAGTCCTCTAATTTGTAGAGATGTGGAGATGAATGTGAAGTGGTAAATGATATGGCTCTAGGCACTCAAGGTGATGGTTGGGTGGAAATGGGTGTGTTTGGTTTAGGAGGAATTGTGGTATTTGGCGATGATATTTTTGTGGGAACAATCCTCTTGGGGATTGGTTTGATTGGTTGAGTTGGTGGAGGAGAAATCCTAGCATTTGTGGATATAACGGGAGACGATTCGGTTGAGGAAATTTCGTGCACAACACGAGCAAGTTTCTTGGGTGGTCCTTTGGTGGATGAGTTAGCACTAGGAGCTTTCCTCATGATGAAATTACTAAGGATTAGTGATGTAAAGGTTTCTAAATGCTGAGAATAGAGTTGTAGTTGGTGACTAAGAAGTTCTAACAAGATGACTTATAAAGGAAGGATTTGGGAAGTGCATTAAAGACTTAAGCCACTAAGATCCTTTGAAATGTGATGATTTGCATGCACAAGGGTCAACTGCAGATTTGGACTGATCTAGGAGTTTAATTAAGACAAGATGGAGTGTTCAAGTTAGCAAGGAGAGCTTGAAATGATTGTTTTAGCTAGGATTTGCTGAATCTGCCAGCCGGTTCCCACGGTTCCCTCCAATGAGGGATCCGGCTATCAGCAGTCAAGAAAAGAAGAAAATGAAGTTTGTAGAGTCTAATACCTATACATCTTGAGTGTCTTAGTCTTCTTAAGTGTTTTAAATGAAATGTGACTTAAATGATCAAGGGTAATGAGTAATGGAAGCTAATGATTGCCTTTCATGGAAGGAAAATGGGACTTTATGACCACCAATGGGTGATCAAGGATGACACTAGGAGATTTGAGAGTGTCAAGTGATGTTAAATGACCCTAGAGGTCAGATGGAAACTTGGGATAAAATTTTAAAATTCCTTAAAAATTATAAGAATTGAAAAGCTAGTTTTTGACCCATTTTAAGGTAGAGATGACTAAAATCAATTTGCTAAAATTGAGAAATTTATAAAACTAGATGTGTTGACATGTGGGTGATGATATGTGAGTATAGGAGTGGAAGGATGATGAGTTTTGGTGAAATGAAAAATTGAAAAGCACTTTGAGTGTGATCCTAAATGAGCTATGAGTGAGTGTGAAGCTTACTGAGCTTGAGGAAGACTATTGATGTTAAGCTAGTGTGAAGTGATCTAGTGGGCTGGTTTGATGTGTGGGGTTCTGCATTGTATATTTGTCACCCCAGATCCCACGGTTCCCTAAAAAGAGGGATTCGTCTAGTATAACTTGAGGGATCCGGCAACTGCAGATCAGAAGATCTAGAAACAAAGTGCAGTATTTGACTATACATGATACAATTGCTACTGGTAGTCTATCTAAAATAACATCAAAAAACAAGCAAATATCTCAGAAACCATATCAGACAAGAAGTAGTAGTTGGTGAGATATCCAAAACAACCAAGGAAACATTCTACAAACATAA
>OU343224.1:64586115-64645769 GCA_910596185.1 Chrysanthemum makinoi
AAGGAAGGAGTAGATTATGATGAAGTATTTGTCTCCTGATAGCGCGATTGAAGCCATTTGAATATTCTTCTTGCTTTTGCATCATATATGGGATTTCGGTTTATCAAATGGATGTCAATAGTTTCCTTTCTCTATAAATTTTACAGAGGAGGTCTATGTTAAACAACCTCTTGGTTTTGAAGATCCTGCACATCCAAACAAAGTCTACAAAGTAGTTAAGGCTCTTTATGGCCTTCATCAAGCCCACTAGAGCTTGTATGAGAGGCTCTCTACTTTCTTGTTGCAACATGGTTACAAGAGGGAGCAATTGCCAGACTTTGTTTATCAAGAGAGATAAGAAGGATATCATCTTCAGTTCAAGCTTGTAGATGATATCATCTTTGGAGCTATAAAACAGTCCATGGTGAAGGCGCTTTGGAGCGTGTGATGCAACATGAGTTTCAAATGAGTTCTATGGGTGAATTAACTTTGGGACTACCCCAACCAAAGGAGGAATTTCATAAGTCAAGATAAGTATGTCTCTCACATTCTTGAGTTCAATTTGATGCTATGAAGCCACCACTACACCTATCAAATCTATCAACTCATTGGGCAAGGATGAAGATGGTCAACCTGAAGTCAAGCCGCATGCATCTATGATTGTCGTCTATATGTATTAAGCGCATCTAGGCCCGATATATCATGTTTTCTCGTTTATGTGCATGCATATCGTGTCTTACTAAGGTCTCTCATATGAATGCGTGAAGATAATTTTAGTTATTTGAAACAACAACCTAAGTTAGGGTTGTAGTATCCAAAGGATTCACCTTTTCACTTGGAAGCTTTTCAGCATAGTGATTTCATGGTGATAACTATGATAGAAAGAACCACCTGAGGATGCCATATCTTGGAAGAAGATTAAATGTAAGAAGTAAACTATTGCAGCACATCATCTTCAGGCAAGGTATGCTGTTTCAGTGTTGTGGACAAGTATTATGGATGCAGAATCAACTTTTGGATTATGGGTTCAACTTCAAGAATACTCTTATCAACATTGATAATGAGAGTACAATTTGTATTGTGAAGAATCCACGTATCACTCCAAGACCAAGCCAACACAAAACTTAGGCATCACTTTTATCAAAGATTGTTATGAGCATAGGCTCATTAATGCTGTCAAGGTTCACACAGATGATAATGTGAAATGATCTACCACAAAGGTTTGATGTTTCAAGATCCAATCACTTGGTAGTGAGCATTGGTATTAAGGGGAGGACCGATTAGTTTGATAGACAAATCCATGCATTGCTTGAGGGGAGGCAATCATGCCTATTTGAAGTTTTGCTATTGAAGAAGAGAATGGAAAAGTACTGCTTTTGGTTATATGAAAGTCTTTGCTTTCTGAAATCTTGACACGGAAAGCACCGCTTGTCTTATCAACGCATCGTTCAACGGTCAAAAGATGGGTTAAAATTCAAATAACGGTAACTTTGTTATTATGGGCTGTGAATTTTCAAATCTCACCTATAAATAACCACCTCTGGTTTTCCCTCTCATCTTTAACCCATTCGAAGATTTGTTATTTTGATGATGAAGAATGTGGGCTATCACGTTTGACAAACAACTTATTTGGGATACTTCGAATCTTGGGTATGAAGGGGTCTTTAATCAATTAAAATTCAAGAAACCTTTGTTTTAGTCCACAATGAAGTACACGGTTCATGTTCTACTTCATTGTACAGCTTAAAGAAAGTACTTCATGGGAGCAATTTGGATCCATTATAGCATCTGCTTTGGTAGGATTGGCTACAAATCGTATCTTCAACTTTTCAAAACTCATTCTAGATGGTATGCTATCTCACATTACTAATGGATCACCCTCAGTTTAACGTGATCCAAGATTTATTCAAGTTTTCTTGAATAAACAACTTCATGATAAAAAAACAAAGCCTTTTAGCTTATTACCGGTAGGGTACAACTCGCAAAGATTTTCACCTTCAATAAGTAGAGTGATAGATTCTCCGAAGGAACACTTCTTTGACTACTTCTATGATGGAGATTTTTCAAGCCATTCGAGATGAGGCGCTTTGCAGCGTAGAACGAGAAGGTACCGCATCTTCAAGGTGCCGCTTCACAAGGTACTAATACACAAGAAGGTATCGCCGCTTCTTCACCACATCTTTTCCACTGGGCACCTACTGCATGGTGATTCGAACGAGTAAACCCACCATCCTCTCCAATGATTACACTTCAACATATGGGCTTCAACATCTGGAGGAGATGAGGGAGATGTGGCATCCAGGTCCAGCTTGGATAACTATGCTTGGCTGCGGAGCTAGTAAGATTGAAGAAAGACTTTGAAGCTTAGGCTACACAACTCAAGAAGTTGACACTCAAATTTAGAAGATTAAAGAAGTTTGTCTGTCCTTTGGTTCACGATCACAGGTTATGGGTCAAGTCACATCGATGAAAAGGGAAGAAGTTTAAGAAGTCTTCAAAGGGCAAAAAGGTTCAACAGCCACTTCATCCAATTGGGGAGGAATCTGTAGAAAGATACATTGTAATTTGAAAGAAGATGCCGAAGTTTCATGATAAGAAGATGAACCTCTCAAAGTACCGGTACAAGTAAATATTCAAAGTAATCTGTGCCTGAAGGAACCGGTGTTGCGCTTGATGATCAAGGTGTTGCGATCAAGGAAAATCGCCGCTCCAGGAAGAACATATAGACAAGAGCTTATTACACCAAGGGTATTAGATTTTGAAGGTGCTGTTCGTCCTTCAACCTGTTACATGAAGAAGAAGTTGGTCCTTCAACAATCCTACAAGAAGAGGAAGTCATACACCCAAAGTAGGCACGTAGTGACGATGAGACTATAGCCTCTAGATATTGCACAACTTATCAAAACCATAAAAGCGTACACGTGAGTTGTTGAAGAACAACCTCAAGCCCTCAACCATGATCCAAAGGACAAAGGAAAGGAAACTGGTGGAAACAAGAAGAAGAAAAAAAGCTCACTTTGGTGATATAAGAGCTTATTGAAGTGGCTAAGAATGAAAGAGGTCGCTAAGAAGTTTCAAGCAGAGTATGATGCTAAAGTTGTCATAGACTCAAGAAAGAAACCTACCAAGAAGACCAAGTATTGCTAAGGAAAGAAATGCCATGATGGCTTATCTAAAGGGTCAATGATATCTTTGACACAATTTTAAGCATTTTGAGATGAAACAGTTTGTAAGGAATGAAGTTGAGAAGCTTATCAAAAGCAAGTTGATAGTATTATCTTTTAAAGATGATGATGTGCTGAAGGAGGATCTGCCGAAAAAGAAGTTTAAAGAGAAAAAGAACATCTGTTGATTTTGAAATGCCCATCAAAGAAAAGTAGAATTGAGGACATACAGTTGATGAGTGAGAAATTACTTAAGAGTTATAGACTTTGAGCATCCTAAGTCTAAAGATGTTGCAAAAAAGAAATCAAAGATAATTACTTTTGAAGTTGTAGAATCACAAGATGGAGATTATCTGATGTTCCATAGAGAAGATGAGAGTTTCAGAGTGTTTAATTTGCTATAGGACATATTGCACATCATCAGCAGAGAGGATTTGTGGCATTTATATCGATTAGTGCAAGATTATTTTGATCACATTCCATCATGGTTGAGTTGGTTTAGTATTGCCGAGACCTCACAACCATGGTTCGCAGGAACAAGTAATCGATGCTATATGGTGACTGCTAGTATGGAGATTAATAGTGTAGATACTTTGATGAATCCGAGTACATGTTTTGGAGCTTAAGATGGAATCATGATCCATATGTTAGTAGAAGAAGATATCCATTCACATAAGAGCTTATGAGAAGAATGCTAAATCATGGAATGGAAGTTGAAGACGGTGAAATGAAAAGACACTAATGGTCAAATCTAATTATTTATCAAAATGGACAACTATGGTGATGATAATACATAAATACTCAGGTTGGGTATGATTCTTAATTGTAAAATTTTTATAAATCAAGATTTCATTTCAAAGTATCACGATCAAACAAGACTTTAATCAAAGTACCATTGCAAAGACAAAAAAAAAAAACAAAGATGATTTTGAGAGAAAGAAAACTTGTGTTATGAAAAATATCTTTGAAACAAAGTGTTAAAAGCAACAAATGGTTTTGAGATGATTATACAATAGAAGTTATCAACTTAATTCATGTTAATACAAATATCATCATTAAACGTTATTTATATTTTATGTTCTTTACCTAAGTTTTGTTAATCTACAAAAGTAAATTTAATTTATAAAAGCTTAAAGCTTGTCAAGTTTATTAGATATTAAAACAAGTTTTCTTCAAACAATATATTCATCATTCAAGCATTTACATTTATGATTAGTAACATCTTGATATGACTCTAATCATTATGTATGATAGTAGTTTGTAGAATGTGTTAGGTTCTTAAAACCAAACACTACTTAAGCATTTGCATATTTCTATAAATAGTAATACAAACATTTGACATCATGTATTACATCATGGAAATCATTGGAAGATTCCATTAGATATTTTGTGAAGATTTGTACTCTTCATATCTTGCACAATCTTACTTAGATAGAGTTGACTTTAGTCAAGATTTGATATCTTGATCTGTGACCGCGGTACCATTTGGTACACGGGCGGAACCCTTAAGGGGTCCGGTCCGTGGACGCCATGTCCAATTTGGCTATAAATAGCAATGCCAAGCCAAGTAGTTTCTCATCCCTTTCTAACATACTCGCATACATATCTTCTCTAACCTTCTAACTCGGGTTTCATATCATATTAGTGATCTCTTTTGTAGCAAAGAAGATCAAGTCACATTCAAGCTTCAAACACGAAGTTGGAAGTCTTGTTTGTTTAGTGTTGTATGATCTAGTGTTGATTCATACTTCATTGTTGTATCAAACCATCATAATCTTGTGAGTGTGAGTGGTTAGTATTTTAGTCCTCAAAATACATTGTGTGTGGGAGTATTTGTACCCTTGGAAAGAACTCGACATCTAGCTTAGTGTCGGAAATAGTGTAAGTGTAAAGGTTTTCTCCGCCGGTGAAAGGAGCTTGTTGACTAGTGAAGTTAAACACTCGAGTGTGAGACTCGAGGAGTGGAGTAGGGCAAGGAAAAAGAGTCCTTGTAGGCCGAACCACTATAAACAACTTGTTGTGGTTTGATCATTTCTTTCCTTATTTACTTATTACATATTGCTTGAATATTTCATTAACATATTAAGATCAATATCAATTGATCTTTCAATAAGTTTCAAAACAAAGATTTTAATCGGTAAACTATTCAACCCCCTTCTAGTTTTCTACAATTGGTACCAGAGCCTCGTTGCTCAAGAATTTCTAAAATAACTTGTATTTTATAAACTTGAAACGATCCATGGATTCTCAAAACTTTAAAGAAGGGCAATCTATGCAAAGACCACCACTCTTTGAAACCAATGGATTTATATATTGGAAAAACCGTTTGAAACATATGTAAAATCAAAAGATATAGATCTTTGGTTTATTATTGTTAAAGGAGATTTTAGTTCTACAACAAAGGATATTTCCGTTGATGAACAAAAGAAATTAGTTGCTAAAAATAATGAAGCTAAAATGATGCTTTATAATGCTTTACCTAGAAAAGAATATGAAAGAATTTTTATGTGTGAAACCGCCAAAGATATTTGGGAATCTTTAATTGTTACACATCAAGGTAATTCACAAGTCAAGGATAACAAAATTGATCTTCTTGTTCAACAATATGAACAATTTGTTATCCCCGAAGATGAAACCATTGATTGTGGCTTTGCTCGCTTTAACACTATTATTACATCACTTAAAGCACTTGATGAATCTTTTCGTAGTAAGAACTTTGTCATGAAATTTCTTAGAGCACTCCATCCCAAATGGAGAGCTAAAGTGACCGCTATTGAAGAATCAAAAGATCTCTCAATAATGTCACTAGACGAGCTAATTGGCAACCTCAAAGTTCACGAAATGGTAATGGAGAAAGATTCGAAGATCATCAAAGGAAGAAAGGAGAAGATCAAACTGCGTGCTCTTAAAGCAAAAGCAATGAAGCGATGATGGTGAATCTTGTTCCGATAGTGAAGATGAGGAATATGCCATGGCCGTTAGAGATTTCAAGAAGTTCTTTAGAAGAAGAGGAAAGTTTGTAAGACAACCTCGAGAAGAAAAGAAGCCATTCCAAAAAGATCGGGATGATAAGAAGATTAAAGGTGAAAGAAAGTGTTTTAGATGTGGTGATGCAAGTCATCTCATAAGAGAATGTCCCAAGCCACCTAAAAGCAAAACTCAACGAGCTTTTGTAAGTGGTGCTTGGAGTGATAGTGAAGACGATGAAGAATCAAGCAAGGAAGAGATCGCTCTAATGGCACATGAGTCAAATGAGGTACTTTCCGACTCTTCTTATTCTTCTATAGATGATGACACCTTGCAAAAACAATATAATCAATTGTGTGAGCTAAGTCTAAAAATCATAACTAAAAATAAATTTCTAAAAACTAAAAAGGAGTTTTTGGAAAATGAGGTATATGAGTTAAAAGAAAAAGCAAAACGACTTGAAAAAGGAAAAGCAAATGGCGATGATTGTAAATCATGTCAAGAGCTTAATCTTGAAATAGAAAAACTAAAGCTCACACAAGAAGTTTTAATAGAAAATAATTCTAAGTTTAAAAGGTTTAACAAAAACATCGCCATTGCCGATGAAATAGTTAAAATTCATAAAACACCATGAGACATGAATGGGCTAGGTTTTAATGAAGTATTAATTCCAAAGAGTCAAAACAAAACGGCCGTAAAGGACGAACATTCTCATCAAAATTGTGCCACAGATAGACGGACCGACGGAACCAAAATAAGGGTTCCGTCCCCATGTAAAATGGTACGTGGTACTTCAAGCAGTAACGTAATGTTCGCAATACGGACCGCATGAATTTGTTAAAGTAACAAAGAAAACCAATGATAATGTTAAACTAAAACCACCATTATATCAGAGTAGGACTTGTTAAAATGAATTTAGATCAAAAACTACTCAACAACGATATAAAACTCCTTTTGCCAAACGCCCTTTCCTAAGAGCAACCACAACGCTCAACCTAACTACCAACACAACGGTTGGAATCAAAACTTTCCTAGACCATATCAAACTTCCGATTACATGCCATGGAACCCTTACCCATCATTTCCATACATGAATCAAATAAATGGTATGTTTAACCCAAACGGACCCATGAGATATTGGGGACCAAATGTTTGAGTTATTTGCTTCTTAGGTATGCTTGAAAGTTGGATTGGAACCTCATGAATGGATAAAAGATAGTGGTTGCTCACGACACATGACGGCAACAAAATCTCTTCTCATCATACCAAGAGTATGACGGAGGTAATGTCACCTTTGGTAGCAATCTCAAAAGCAAAATCATTGGCAAAGGTACGATTGCTCATAACTCTCTAACTATTGAAAATGTTGCTCATGTGGATAGGTTAGGATTTAATCTACTTAGTATTAGCCAACTATGTGATAAAAAGTATAAAGTACTATTTGATGAAAATGGTAGTAAAATACTAAAAGATGGTATCACCATAGCTAAAGGAGTTAGGAAAAATAACATATACGTCATGAAAATAGATAAAACATATAATGACAAACTTTGCCTAACAACATTAGACGATAGCTCATCTCTTTGGCATAGACGCTTAGGTCACGCTAATATGAGACTTATACAAAACCTATCTTCAAAAGAGTTGGTTAGAAATTTACCAAAACTAAAATATGACCAACACTTTTGTGACACTTGCAAAATTGGTAAACAAACACATAGTAGTCACAAATCTAAAAATATGGTGTCCACATCTAAGTGTCTAGAATTATTACATATGGACTTGTTTGGACCATCCGCTATAAGAAGCTATGGAGGCAACTTATACACTTTGGTCATAGTAGATGATTACTCAAGGTTTACTTGGACGTTATTTTTGAAAACCAAAATGAAGCTTTTGATAAATTTGAAATACTTAGCAAGAAAATTCAAAATCTTCTAGGTGTCAAAATTGTGTCGATCCGTACGGATCATGGTCTGGAATTTGACAACGAAACTCAATTTGGAAACTTTTGTGATACAAATGGTATAACACATAACTTTTCCGCTCCACTAACACCTCAATCAAATGGAGTAGTAGAACGTAAAAATAGAACAATTCAAGAAATGAGTAGAACAATGCTTAATGAACAAAACATTCCTCAAAAGTTTTGGTGTAACGCCGTTGACACTTCTACATATATTTTAAATAGAGTCCTAATACGTCCTTTCCTAAACAAAACACCATATGAACTTTATAAAGGTAAAAAGCCAACATTAGGATATTTTAAAGTCTTTGGTTGTAAATGTTTTATTCTTAATACTAAGGATTATCTCACCAAGTTTGACCCAAAGTCTTATGAAGGTGTATTTCTTGGTTACTCTCAAACTAGTAAAGCTTACATTGTCCTTAATAAAGAAACAATGATAGTCGAGGAATGTTGAACATAACATTTGTGAAAGTCCACCTCTAAGACATCACCTTTGGTAGATGATGACTTAGTTGAAAGTCAAATAATAGAAAGTCAAATTAATAATAACAAGGAAGATGAACCATTAAATAAGGAAATTGTCAACATCAAAGAATCTAAAAGTCATCCATTAGAAAAGGTCATAGGACAACTTAATCAAAGAACCTTAAGGTCACAAGCTCAAAATCAAAGTAATCATTTTTGTTTTGTATCCACCATTGAACCCAAAACCATAAATGAAGCAATAAAAGATGAATCATGGGTAATTGCCATGCAAGAAGAATTAAACCAATTCGTTAGAAATGATGTTTGGAAACTAGTTCCAAAACCCAAAGATCAAACTATAATTGGAACAAAATGGGTCTTTCGAAACAAAATGGATGAAAATGGTGTAGTATCTAGAAACAAAGCTAGGCTTGTTGCACAAGGTTATAATCAACAAGAAGGAATTGACTATGATGAAACTTATGCACCGGTAGCTAGACTTGAATCTATTAGAATATTACTTGCTTATGCATGTGCTTATGACTTTAAATTATTTCAAATGGATGTTAAAAGTGCTTTCCTTAATGGGTTTATTAACGAAGAAGTGTATGTTGCTCAACCTCCGGTTTTACCGACTTTGAGAAACCACATCATGTCTTCAAACTCAAGAAAGCATTATATGGCCTTAAACAAGCACCTAAAGCTTGGTACGACCGTCTTAAGACTTTTCTTGTTGATAACAAATATACTATGGGATTAGTAGATAATACTATTTTTACTAAGAAAAGGAATCACAAATTATTATTGTTCAAATATACGTTGATGACATTATATTCGGATCAACTTGTCAAGAACTATGTAATGATTTTTCTAAAATCATGCATGACGAGTTTGAAATGAGTATGATGGGTGAGTTAAACTTCTTTCTAGGACTTCAAATTAAACAACTAGAAGATGGTATTTTCTTTAACCAATCTAAATATATAAAAGACATGCTTAAGAAATTTGGTCTTGAAGATTCCAAACCAACTAAAACACCCATGTCCTCGGACACTAAACTCACCAAGGACGAAGAAGGTGAATCCGTAGATAACACTAAATATAGAGGAATGATTGGTAGCCTACTCTATCTTACGGCTAGTAGACCCGACATTATGTTTAGTGTTTGTCTATGTGCTCGCTTTCAAGAAAACCCAAAGGCATCACACTTAGAAGCATTAAAAAGGATTTTTAGATATATTAAGGGAACAACGTGTTTAGGATTATGGTATCCCAAAGGAACGGGTATTGAAACCATAGTGTATGCCGACTCGGATCATGCCGGTGACTATGTCGATAGAAAAGTACAAGTGGTATTTGCACTTTTGTTGGACATTGTCTCACCTCATGGTTTGCAAAGAAGCAAACGTCTTTAGCCATCTCTACTACTGAAGTTTAATACGCCTCGGCCGGAAAAGCATGTCAACAAGCTCTTTGGATGAAGCAAGCGCTCGTAGACTACGGAATTCATCTCAACGACATTGTGATACTTTGCGACAACAAAGGAGCCATCGATCTCAGCAAGAATCCCGCTCAACATGCTCACAAGCATTGAAATCCGTCATCACTTTCTTCGCGACAATGTTCAAAAAGGAAACATCTAAATCGAGAAAGTATCCTCCTCGAAGACAACATTGCCGACATCTTAACTAAACCTCTTAAACGAGAACCTTTTAATCTTCTTAGACTTGGTTTAGGGTTAATGGAACCAAACATGTAGGATAAACATAGCCCAAAACATTAGAATAGTCAAACCAAAACAATTTATGCCTTATATTCGTATCAGAGTAGCCACGCACAAACGACAACACGGACGGAACCAATTATTTGGTGCCGCCTCGTCCGTGATGTCTACGCTGTAAGCAAAACCGCTATATACATAACATCCTCTTCCTCACAACCCACTTTACCAAAACTCGTAAAACTTAAACCAAGCTCATTATTGTCATCTTCCCACTCACTAATCACCGAAGATAACATCATTGTAAGTATCCTAACTACATTTCATCTCTTAATTCCGAGTCTAGGATTCTTATTTATGCACAAAACTATCACAAATCATTACATGGGGTTTTATGTATGCTTTTATACCAAATATGAATTCAATTGGCAAATTGCATAACTAGTCATTCAAATTAGGTACTACATTATCATATTGCATAAACAAATCATGTTTCCCACTAATTGATAGATAATAAATATAAGGCCTTATTCAAACAACCAAACACCCCATGTCAAAAGTTTTGAAAAGCTTCTCACTTGTAGGAAAACATTTTTCATTGCTAATACAAATAGAAACGTTAAATTTTCATCACTTGCATGCTCTTGAATACTAAAGGTATTGCATAACTAATATGCACTCCCGGGTATATTCAAATGTAGCCACATTGAATTAGGAGCATTTGGGTTATCTCATGGTATTTGCCAAACACCCCACTAAAACCATTTTGTGCATAAAATGAGTCGAGATAACCGCAACTCCAAATTGTTTTCATATAGGCACACACTAGAATAAAAAACGTTAAAATTTATTTTCATATTTTTAACATATATTACTTCTTGTCCTTAGGAATAACCATGGTAGCCGCAAGATTCTATGATCACAAAGACACCCTTAACTACATTCCCAAACACCACAAAACCAAAGGACTTACCAAGGAACAAGTAGAAATATTTAAGGGTCTAGAATCAAGGTATTTCCATGAGGGTAGAACCATTCACTCATCCTTCCTTGAAAATACCAATCTTCGTGAAGAACTAGCCGCCATTCAATTCGATTGTCTTCTTGACATCGATGAACCAATTTGTCCTAGGTTTGTGTTAGAATTCTATGCTAGTGTGACCGGCTTTAGTGATGAAGACGATGATGAATTTTGTCTTAGGTTTAGAATCAACCAAAACGACTACACCATCACCTTAAGCAACTTTGCTCAAGTGCTAGGAATTCCCAACCGAGGAACTTGTGTCTACACGGATAAGTGGTCACTCACCGCCCTTGATGCAATCAATGACCGCTCTCTTCCCTACATAACCCGTTTGGCCGATAAGGATGTCATCCGTGAACATCTTTTTAACCCAAAAACGGATACAACCCGAAGTTACCCGAAAGGGAAAAGAGGTAAACCGAGATCCATATGGAATGGAGCTAAATGAACTTAAGCCCAAATTTAAGAAATGGGAGGAGTTACTTAGAGCAAACGTCATTAGCACCATATAGGAATAGGGATCACATAAACGCTTGTCTTTGCCACATGCTCTACAACTTGTCCACCCGACAACCATTCAACTTAGCCTACTACATAGCTAGGAGAATGATTGATATTCCAACTCAAGGATCAGTTGCTCTTCCATACGGGATGCTTCTCACCCGTCTCTATAGAAACTTCGCTCCAATTCCACCAACCCCAAAAGGGATGCACCTTCACTATGAACTCATCCCTCACATCTTTGTACCTTTGAGTGATGCTCGAGTTGCTAAGACTAAAGGCAAGAGAGCTAAACCTCCAACTCCTTCATCATCATCATCATCAAATAGTTTCGAGGATGGTCTTCCAAGCTCTCATCTTCCACCTCATGAGTATTATGCATCTCTTCCCGAGATTGAGAATGAATCATCAGAATTCAAGCAAACTAAGGGAATGTTCAAGTGCCTTGGTAGGATGATGAACAAGATTTACAAGAAGTTGGACAAATAAGGGTATTTTAAGGAGTGTTTGGAACAATGCATTATCGTTAATGTTTGATACTATTTAGTTGTTTTTATTATGTAGGATGATAATATAACTTAAAACAATGGTGTATGCTAACAATCTCATGCAGGGGATAGCACAAGTATGCTATCAAATTTTACCCATTTTCACTATATTGTGAAAATCAATAAGCCTTGCTCAAAATCTATGCTCCACTATGTTTACATATGTGTTATTTACTTTTCCTAACTAGAAATGTTTAGTATAACAGCTTTTGAGAAAAATTTCGGTTTCGAAATTTGCCCGACACCTAAAATGAACTCTGTCCAATTTTCAAGACTCACGGATCCACGGCACCATAATTTTGGTACCGTCCTTTATATAGTTTGCACCGCCATACCAGAGTAAAGGGACCGACGGGCACTTTTTAGGGTCCGCCCTGTATGTTTTTGGTGCCGTGGATCCTCGTGTAATTTTCTTTCTCGAATTTCGACTCTTTCGTGATTCCAAATTATCTTCCATCACTTATAAATCAAGCTTAACTAGTTTATACCTTATTAGAACTAGTATTATTCACTAAAGTATATAAGAAATCCATTTCCCACCAAAATTCAAAATTTGAAAAATCCACCCAAGGAGCCCTTTTGCATAAAGGAAGGAACCAAAATTTTGGTACCTTCAAATCCGTGGGTAATCTGAATATTAGGAAATTCCACTCACTAGAACACATTTATTGCATATCTTTTCTTCTTCACTCCATCTTCTTTGTATGGATTGACTTGGGTGATATGACTAGCATTCAACCCACTTCCAAATCATTAGGAACCTCATCTCTTCAATGGTTCAACATCAAATCAAACCATTTCTCAACAATTTCTTATCTCTATAAATTGAAAGGCTTTACCATGATCATCCTCACACCTTCTTCATTCTTACTACTATCTAGCAAATCAAAACCCAAGTTAAAAATGACTAAATCATCATCAAAACCTTGCAAGAAAACCGCTAGAATGAGCGTAAGGCCTTGTTGTTTTGTTCATCTTAGCTCATCATCCGAATCTTCACCACTCACCATCTCATCTCCCATTAGAGATGATACACATCTTACCTTAGCTACACCCACTTCATCACACATTGTGATCACCACTCCACCACCAACAAAAACACCTACTTCACCTCCACCCGCACCCATCCAAACATCCAAAACACCCTCACCACCTTCACCAAGGTCTCCCACTCTCACTCCCATGGAGTTATTTTCAACTCCACCAACATCACCAAATCCTTTCCTAGAGGACTTGGAAGACTTGCCTCCTAGGCCAAGTCATCCACCACCATTGCCATCCTTTGGCACCATTGAGCAAATCGCTCATGAATCCCCTCGGTCATCCATTGACCCAAACGCCCCATTAGGGCCAAGACCTCTCCTTTTCCACCCCATTCACAAGGACATTCATGGTCCTTTATAAGGGGATCATCCACTTCCATCATCAATGTTCCCTCATATTGAGGACATTCCGGAGAGCATGTGGGATGACAATCCCACTAGAGAAGAGATTCAAGCCGAACTCCACAACCTCCACCAATTCAAAGGCATGGTGGATTCTCACTTAAGTGAGACAATGCAAATGCAAAGTGCTTTGCTTGCATCCATCATGACCACTCCAAACATCCCCAACACCACCAACACATCCACCATTCCACCACCACAACCTCCCAAACTTTCTTCCCTCCAAGGCATGGTTGCTCAACTTGTGAGCAAACGGTCAAACCGTAAACGGACCCGGTTATGGTCCATGACTTCCACGAAGAAATGAGGTTCATCCTCAACCACATTCTTGAGCGCCTCAACGCTCTTTCCCATCCACCATCACTTTAGGATGGTTTTAGAATAGTCTTTTTTATTTTTTTAGGATAATTTTTTATTTTCTTGTACTAAAACACATCATTGTGTTCTCTTTTCATGATCTTTATTCATGAAAAATTTTAACTAATGAATGTTGTTTATCATATTGTTGGTGTCATTACATAGTGCTTGGAAATGCTTGTGAATGATCATTATTACTAACATTTTTTTTAGCTTTATTTTCACAATCCATGTATCTTCCCATAAAAGCACCCAATTTAGGGGAGCTTTGAACAAGGGGGAGATAATAGCTCTCGCTCATTACATTCAAGATAGCCTCTTCTTTTGTTGAGACAAAAAGGGGGAGAAAATATAGAACTTTGAAATTATTTTTATTCGACTTTTCAAAAAGTCAAATCAAGCATACTTTGACTTTCTTAAAAAGTCAACATCATGCATCAACTAGTGAATTCTTTGACTTTCATAAAAAGTCAAATTTCATACACTTGCATTATCATTTTCTTTTCAAGTTCTAAAACTAATATTTTTATAACTCTTGTACAAACTTTGTCTCTTTTATAAAAATAAAATTTATATTTTGTCCTCAACAAAAGGGGAGATTGTTAATACAAATATCGTCATTAAACGTTATTTATATTTTTGATCTTTGCCTAAGTTTTGTTAACGACAAAAGTAAATTTAATTTATAAAAGCTTAAAGCTTGTCAAGTTTATTAGATATTAAAACAAGCTTTCTCAAACAATATATTCATCATTCAAGCATTTACATTTATGATTAGTAACATCTTGATATGACTCTAATCATTATGTATGATAGTAGTTTGTAGAATGTGTTAGGTTCTTAAAACCAAACACTACTTAAGCATTTGCATATTTCTATTAATAATAAATACAACATTTGACATCATGTATTACATCATGGAAATCATTGGAAGATTCCATTAGATATTTTGTGAAGATTTGTACTCTTCATATCTTGCACAATCTTACTTAGATAGAGTTGACTTTAGGCAAGATTTGATATCTTGACTGTCCGACTGGCGGTACCATTTTGGTACACGGGCGGAACCCTTTTAAGGGGTCCGTGGTCCGTGGACGCTCCTCTGTCCAATTTGGCTATAAATAGCAATGCCAAGCCAAGTAGTTTCTCATCCCTTTCTAACATACTCTCATACATATCTTCTCTCTAACCTTTCTAACTCAGTTTCATATCATATTAGTGATCTCTTTTGTAGCAAAGAAGATCAAGTCATATTCAAGCTTCAACGAGAAGTTGGAAGTCTTGTTTGTTTAGTGTTGTATGATCTAGTGTTGATCCATACTTCATTGTTGTATCAAACCATCATAATCTTGTGAGTGTGAGTGGTTAGTATTTTAGTCCTCAAAATACATTGTGTGTGGGAGTAGTTGTACCCTTGGAAAGAACTCGACATCTAGCTTAGTGTCGGAAATAGTGTAAGTGTAAAGGTTTTCTCCGCCGGTGAAAGGAGCTTGTTGACTAGTGAAGTTAAACTCTCGAGTGTGAGACTCGGGAGTGGAGTAGGGCAAGGAAAAAGAGTCCTTGTAGGCCGAACCACTATAAAAAACTTGTTGTGGTTTGATCATTTCTTTCCTTATTTACTTATTACATATTGCTTGCATATTTCATTAACACACTTAAGATCAATATCAATTGATCTTTCAATAAGTTTCAAAACAAAGATTTTAATCGGTAAACTATTCAACCCCCCTTCTAGTTTTCTACACATCATGTTTAACAAAAGGATTGGCTAATCCATGAGCAAAACTAATCCTCAGTAAAGATATATCTCAAATTATCTAGTTGACAACTTGCTAATAATTAGTATGGTAATCAACTCACCATAAGCAAATGTAAAAGAGTTGGCCCACAAGAAAATGGCTTGTGGTAAAGGTTGTGGAAAAACCATTTATATGGTAATTAGTTCACTATGGTTGCAAGAACTAACTAGTTCAAAAGGTACGGCTTTTGATAAAGACAAAACAAATCCGTTATATCGATGATTTGCTAAAATCATATGGTTATCAATGTACCATGGTCTTACACACCTAAACATTTGGCTACTCTAGAGTTAATGGCTTTGGTAAAGAGACATCAAAATCCATTAAAATTTCAATGATTCACCTCTCACAGGAGTTTACACACCGTGAAGTGATGAGAATAGACCTGAAACTTAAATGAACCTGATGTACAAATTGTCATATGTTGTCGAGTAGTGAAAAAGATGGAGCTTGTCGATTGTTGTTCTGAAAGAATTACGTGATAAAGACTACTTTGATGATGATAATACAAGAACAGGGAATACAAAGACAAAACTTTGAAGATAAAGACACAATCTTTCCTTGAAGACAAAGACATTAAAGATGAATATAAAAAGGAACTTGAAATCAAGCAAGTAGAATTCAAGTTAGGGAGGTGATTGTTGGGATATAGAAAGTCAAAGTGTCAAGAGTCAAAGTAATGCTAAAGAAGAAAGTCAGAATCATTGTTCATCAAAGTGCATGGTGCATGGTTAAAGGACTGCTATGCAAAATCGTTAAAGATTATTATGTAATTCTAGAATGTTCTAAGTTTAGTTTACTTGACGTACAAGGAATAGAATTGTAAACCGACTAGGGTTATCCTTATGCCTATAAAAGGACCCCTAGATTGGCATTAGATATGTGAATGTATGCGCTGCAATATTAGAGTTTACTAAATTCGATATTAGACTTTAGGGATTGTTAGTGAATCTGTGTATCAGGCAGGTTCAGAGTTTTAATATAATTGTTGAAGTTAAAGATAATTCTTCTTAGCTTTATTCAAGTAAATTCCGCATACTTAATAGAGATAATTCAGTGTTTCATTGTTAGTGACTTAGGATTTATCCGAGATTGCTAAGCCCTTACAAGCTACATAAGTTAGTTTGGTTAGAGTAAATCGATCCAACACGTACCATCTCTCACCTAAGGGTATTTGGAAGCATAACATATGTCCATGTTCTGAGCCAAAGGCGATCCAAGCTTGATGATAGAAGTGAGAAGAATCTGTTTGTTGGCTACGACAAATAGTCGAAAGGTTATAAGCTCTATAATCCAATCACAGGGAGGGTGGTAGCGAATAGAGACATGGAGTTCGATGAAGAAGAAATATGGGATTGGAGCATTAAGGAAAATGAAAGGTATGACTTTTTTCCTGTGACTGACGAAAAAAAGACGGGTGAATCAAGTGAAAAAGTCCAACAACCTCAAAGTCCAACTCCAACCCAAGACTCACCTTCAAGTTCAAGTGAAGGGGAACCAAAGATAAGAAGTTTGCAGGAGCTATACGAGGTAACTGACGAGATACCCCTTATTTGTTTATGTTGACTAGGAACCTTTAGTTTTTGAAGAGGCTATGAAAAGAAAGAAATGGATACATGTCATGGATGAGGAGATAAAGTCAATAGAAAAGAATGATACATGGGAGTTGACGACCCTTACGAAAAGCCAAAAGGCTATTGTTGTCAAGTGGGTATGCAAGGCCAAGAAAAACGCCAAAGGCAAAGTGGAGAAGTGCAAGGCAAGACTTGTGGCAAAAGGTTACAAGAAAAAGCATGGGATCGACTACGGAGAGGTATTTTCTCTCGTTGCTTGTTTAGAAACTATAAGAATGATTATTGCTATTGCTGCTCAATATAGGTGAAAAATCCACCAAATGGATGTGAAGTCTGCATTTCTAAATAGATTTCTCGAAGAAGTAGTTTATGTGGAGAAACCGGAGGGATATGTTGCCAAAGGGCAAGAAGGTAAAGTGCTAAGGTTGAAGAAGGCCTTATATGGTCTAAAGTAGGCACCACATTCTTTGAATACTAGAATTGACAAGTTTTTCCAAGAACATGGTTTACTAAATGCCTAAGTGAATATGTACTTTATGTGAAATTTGCAAATGGAAGTATTTTGCTCGTCTGCCTGTACATGGATGATTTGATCTTTACAAGAAATTCTCAGAGTATGATTGATGAGCTTAAAAAGTAAATGACGGGAGAGTTCGAGATTATAGACATAGGACTTATGTATTATTATCTTGACATTAAGGTGAAGCAAACGGATGAAGGAACTTTCATAAGTCAATAAGGATATGCCAATGAGATATTAAAGAGGTTCGGTATGGATAAGTGCAATCCCGTTGGCACCCCCATAGAACATAAAGCAAAGCCTTCTAAGCATGACGAAGGAGAAGCGGTAAACTCAACTCTATTCAAAAGTCTCATTGGAAGTTTGCACTATTTGTCATGTACAAGACCGAAATCCTCTTTACGGTTGGATTGTTTAGTCGTTTCATGGAAGAGCCTACAACAAAACATTTAGAGATTGCAAAGAGGATCCTCCGTTATATCAAAATGTACTGTAGACTATGGTATGTTTTATTTAAAAAGTGAAGACTTCATGCTAGTTAGATATAGCGACAATGACTGGGCTGGAAACAAATACAATGGAAGAAGTACAACAGGATTCCTATTCTTCATGGGTAACAATGCCTTTACATGGTCTTCAAAGAAGCAACCTATTGTTACCTTGTCCAGTTGTGAAGCGGATTATGTAGCTACAACATCGTGTGTATGTCACGTTATTTGGCTCAAAATTATGCTAAAACAGCTACACATGGAGCAAGAAGATGCGACTGAGATCTACGTGGATAAAAAGTCGGCAATCGGCTTATCGAAAAATCCGGTCTTCCATGATCGAAGTAAGCATATCAACACTCGTTATCACTTTATTAGAGTGTGAATTGCAAGAAAGGATGTTTGAGTGATAGATACGAGGTCGAAGACCAAGTTGCAGATATCTTCACCAAGCAGCTCAACGAGAAAGATTTCTCAAGACAAAAAATGATTCTTGGAGTCGGTAAATCAAGTTTAAGGGGGGGGGGTGTTGGATCGTAAACTTGATTTAGTCCGAGCCCATATAGTGGAAGCTTCTAGAAAGCCTTAGAATAGTCTTATAAAAATATCTATAGAAGTGTGATAACGATCAAATTGAGTATGTTTTTAGGAGTGTTATCATGTCTTTTATACATGTTATTCGGTTAAACTAACGAACTTTTGATACTTATATGCTGAAAGTTATGTTTTCATGTTTGTAGTTAGCCAAGACAAAGAAAACAAAGAAAAAGATGAAGAAACAATCAATAAATGAAGATTTATCCATGTACGAAGAATTCCTGAAAAATGCAAGTCTTGCAGAGTATATTCGAGAAGATAAAGTCATGAAGTTGTCACTCCAAAGACTCAAGAATAAGGCACAATACGGGAAACGAGAAAAAATGAAGAAAAGAAGCTCAAACGAAGAAATATTGGAAGACTCGTTGTTCCCGACACACCTTCACCATTTTTGCCATAAGTTGAGCATACAGACTCTGTTTATAACAACCCGAGATTTTCCAAATAATTATTTCAATAATAATATTATTACTGATATTTAAAACCCAAAAACGAGAGGTTATCTCGTTTTTCCTGAAAAACGTCACCGCACGCGTACCGACACTGCCTTAGTATGGTTTAAAATTCGACAAATTATTTTTCAGAGTTAATAATTTTGTTTTTATATTATTTTTATGAAAACTCTTCCAAAAATGTGTATCACGCATTTTTCCCAAACCCGAATACCACGTTTATGTTTTAACCTAACGGGACACGAAGTACACTTAATACACTCAATAATAATAATAAAAGTTTAAACTTATCGAGTCTTAAACCTAAATCTGTAAACTAAAACTTGCCATACTAATCTAGGTCGCGTGTCGGCGCCGCTCACAATCACTAATTAATTTATCCCACTTCAGACGACTAATTGCTAAGGTGAGTTCATAGCCTCTAATTTTACATGTTTTATAACTGTTTTGGGGGGAGAATACATGCTCGCTTTTACTTAGACTCAAAGCTTATTTCATCTGAGAATGTGTACTGTTTACTCAAACTGTGATGTTTGACTTAAATGAATGATTTGATTATTTGAATGCATGATGTGTTTACCTACCACATAAATGATTATTTTCTAGCAAGCACAGATGTTTAAGGTTACATACGTGAGAATCACGCAAAGACATTTTCTGGACACAAATAATGTTTTATAAATCAAACGATCTACGCATCTTAGCCTAAGCCCTTAAATACCAAAATGCCCAAACTCATGAACCGTCAATTCCTGCTGGGAAGCGCGAATGTTAAAAATAGATTTATTGGGGGTGACTCCCCCGTTCGGTTGGCCACACATGGGTCAATGCGAAACGTATAGCATGTCGGAATCGAGTGTAAAGAGATAAGCACTCGCAATGGGCCCCCTATTAGTATAACTACATTTTGCATACACTATTGTCGTAGCTTCGGTTTCATAAACTTAGTGCTAGCGTAATAGTCACACTACATGACATTATATTCGTTGTAATGTACATATATCCTACACATGGTCCACAAATGAAATTTTTGTTTCAGGTAAACATGATTTTCATGACATTGTGTGAGATACAATGGTCACAAAGCGAATATTTAACTCACATCACTTGTACTCTAAAATGTTATTTAAAAACCTATGAAATCACCAACCTCGTGTTGACACTCTTTAGCATGTATTTTTAGGTTTTAAGGCGATATCTTAACTTTGGAGGCGCAAGGCGATGGCATGGCATGGTCATAGATTTTTCTGATAAATATAATTGAGACCGCTATATTTTGGGCCTATATTTCCTCACTAATCAATGATGTAAACTTTGTTTATTTACAATGAAATAAATTCCTTAATGATAATCTGTTGTTCTATACTTTATGTTGTGGTACCAATTTAGTAGCACCCGTGACTTGTGTGTGCTTCACAGTGCCATTTTTGGGGGTGTTACACCATTTGAACCCCATTCGCCGCCACGAAAGAGAATCGAAAGGGCTGCAACTTTCATTTTTATCATACAGCCAAAGTGCCTTCAACCGATCGGTTTTGGCATTTGACCGATCTGCTGGAGCCATTTCATCTTCCAACCGATCGGCTGGATGAATCTGACATCCAAAAGTTGTTTTAATGCATATTTAAGTATCATAAATCCATAAGTCCGATCATGTCTCCATAATAACTCAATTCTCTATCATTTTTTTGACACTTAGAGGACAAGTTACTTCCTAAGCTTATATACAACCCTTTGGCTAATGTTTTCGTAATCTTTATATAACTCTCATAAATCTCTTAACCAACCTTTTCACCATCTCATACACCTCTCTCACTACCCTGCACCTTTTTTTCCAGAGGCGTTGTGGGGTTGGTTTGGTCGTCATTTCCAGAAGAGCCACATAAACAATCCACAACATCACCATCAATCCTTGTTACCAAACATTCCCATATCTTGTTAATTGATGTTACTTGGAATTCCCAGAAGTTTTGGGATGTAATAGGGGGTCCTATTTGGCTTGTAATGGGCTGTGGAGCATTGGAGGAATCATGTGTGAATCCTAGGACTTTGTATCTCATCTTATGAACTTTGGTAGCTTCTCTTTTAATATTAAGCATGTTTGGTTCTATGATAGTGTTGATGATGTTATTATTCTTATGTGCTTTGTCTTGTGAATGATGTCTTAATACTTGTTTGGTTCCTATGAGAACTTGTGATAAAGGTATGTTTAGATATTTGTAGTGTTTGTATGGAATACGACGATAACATCATATTTGGTCAAATTGGAACTTGTTATTGTTTATTGTTTTGATTAATTATTTTTGAGTCTAAAGGTCGGTAGGATTCTCAATAGTGGTTGATTTCAATTCATTAGTCGACGAATGTGTTGGTCTTGTACTTTGTGACGATTGTATGCGAAACGTAATAAACAAAACAAGTAAAGGTTTAATTTAGATTATAGGTCGAAAGGAATCTTTTGAATAGAATCATCTTTCAAGTAAATGGAACTTCACAAATTAATAACATCAAAGTCTAAAGGTCGAAAGGATTCTTTGTTGTTGTTGTTGGTTTAGGCATAAGGGTCATGACATGACCATTTGATTGACGCTTATGCATATACGATTTATAAAACACTAGATTATTATTATTGGTTCTATAGGTTGAAAGGATAACCTTTGATAATATATTTTCCAAACTAGACAACATAATATCCATGTGATCATTTTTCTAAACACGTATGTTCTTTATGTGCTTGTTCTCATATTGCTTTTCTTGTTGTTTGATCTGTGACAATCATAACCACCAACTTGTTAGTTGCTTAAACAAACCAACGACACTCGAGTGCAACCAAGTCTCTTGGGACGACCTTAACTTATCAACCCCTAACTACACATGACTAAGGTATACTTGTATGAATGTGTTCCTAGTTAACCAATAATTATTGTTTATAAATTTAAAGCTTAATGTGAACGCATCAAAGTGTTTAGAATATTATAGTACATGATAACTACTAGAAATATCTAGTTAAGATTATCTAGATGGAAGAATCTAGATCGTAGTAGAATATCCATGGAAATATTGCGTCTCTAGAACATTCCATGGAGTGGTATAAATGGGTGTTAGGGTGATCCATTTGTAATCAATGAAGCAAAGCTTAAGCAATCAATAATATTGTAACCTTCCTCTAAAGTATTCGTCTCTTCCTATAAGCCTAAAAGGCTCTCGTGTTTCGAACATTCATGTCAGATGCATTAAACGACACATACCCCATTTTGCAATATGGGTTTAACCGTATCAATAATCCTCGCCTCTAAACGAGCCTTGTCCTCAAGGCTCATGGTATTGTCCCTCGTGTCACGTGCGGTCAATGGTGATTCCGCTTCGGTTTGGAAAAAAACAAACTTGGGTGGTGGACATGGAGGACCATGATGAAATGTCTCCCGCAAATGAAAATGAAGTCTTATAAAGACTGAGAGTGAGAATAAAACTCGTTTTGCTGCGAACTTGTCCTTGATGAGTGCGACAATGCCATAGGTTTAAGTGTTGTTGGATGGATTATAACACTTTTTGTGTGTTTTTTTTTTTTGGAATTTGGAAGTTAGCTTGCTAGATGGAGGGGGCAGCCGAGGACTTTGTGTGGCAACATTGGTTTCTATCTTGGTAATAGATGCCATGGATTCTTTGAGTAAGGTGGGTAATGCTTTGGAGGCATGGGGATTTCGGGTTTAGTAGTATTGGTAATGAGAGCGGAGAGACGTTTATTTTGGGTTGCAAGGTTTTGAATGACAATCTCGAGTTTGGAGTGTGACGTGGCTAGCTTTTCATTGTTTATGGTCAATGTAGTGACAAGTTTCGAGAGGTTTTCGGCCATGGCTGCCATTTTTCCTCGTGAGCTCGTGAATAACGTTTTGGAGGCATGGTACGTTGCAATGAAAGCACCATTGATAGAGATGGATTTGAGATGGCTAAACTCCCAAGAAACTAGACAAGGAAACGAGATGATAAGGTCCTTTGAGTGGGCAAGACTCCGAGCAATAAAGAGAGAAACTAAAACCAGACTAAAAATTTTCTTCTTCTTTCCTATCTTTTCATCAAATGCAAAGTATAATATATAAAGTAAGAAAACATAAAACTGCTTGCTAATTGTTAGGAGAACATCAGGCATGGCTATTGTAACAACTCTTAAGAAAACTAATAAGAAGGAACATGATGCAAATAATAAAGAACAAAATGATCTTCACGTCAGATGCTTTAGACGATACAGACCCCACTCTCCACCCAAGATGCTACCGCTTATTTTTTAATGACTTTAATCACTCTTTTTAATATCAATACTCACAATTTCGTTATGAGTCCCTATAAATGCTAGTTACAAAATGTCATTTATTTTGTAAGTTTACATTTAATAAACGATGAGAACCGTTGATATAAACATGTTTTTCTTATTTAACTTTTTAAGTACATATATTAAGAAAAGAATAGGAGTTAACGAACCTGGTGGTGGTGGCAGCCAACATGGCGGTGGTGGTGATGGCAGTGGCGGTGGTGGTGACGGCGGTGGCGGGGGTGGTGGAGGTGGAGGAGGTTTAACTTTCTCTGGCGACGGAGGTGGTGTGTACACTCGTCTTCGATAGTGTGAGTGCTCCTTGGCTGTATTGTTTAAGGACCCATAAAAGTTTACAACAAGAGAAGATTAGATAATAGGAATTAGTTGAGACTTACATTTTGTCTACTAACAACTACAGATTGTAAAATTATAGCCACAATAGTTGACTAACATATATAATCTTGTTAAAAATGAAATAATGTACCTTCTTTTATTTCCTTGTAAATTTTAATTCCAACTGCAACTATAGCAATGGAAGAAACACCCCCTACAACGGAGGATCCTATGGCAATCGCGAGTCTTTGCACCAATCTAAGTTTTCGCTTTCTTTTTCTTTTTACGTCACGATCATCATCGTCATTATCATTATAATCACTAGTACTGCTATCTGCACTCATGCAATAATTTTATAATGTTAGCGTCGTTTTATGCCAGTAATAAGCAATATAATGATTATAGGAGTAGACACTTACCTTGATTACCATATCGTATATAACAACTTCCTAGGTACATATCACTCCAAATCGAAGTTTCACACTCTGATCTGAACCGCACGAGCCCAAGAGGCAATCCACCTTCAGCATCTAAAGTTATGTCTTGTGTGCATTGTGCCACACCATTCACTCCCCCATAACCACCCGCGCGAAAGTATTGTTGGTTATCAGTAGTCAAATGTGTTAACGCTTTATCTATAGTGGCCATACCATCCGAATCATAACCAACTGAAGGACCACATCTCTTAAACACCTCCATCTTGTCCTCAACCCCCAAAAACGATGTATTACCGTATTTCACAAAACATCCTTCTGACTGTAGTGTTCCACTTGTCGACACGGGACAAGTTGTTCTGAGTTGACTTAGAGAGCTCGCTACACAATCTCTACAGTTGGAAAAGTTAAGGTCACCTCGACATTGAAAAAGGCCAATAAGATCATTGATTCGCGAGGAATCCGAAGAGGAGATTTTTAAAGTGTTGAAATTGCATACTGAGGCCGAGTCGACTAAGGAAGTAAATAAAGAATTGACATTCGACTCGTATATCGTCATTGGGGTAAAATAGAGCTGAGAGCACTTATAATAGACTAAAGAGTTCGACGCGGACACTGGTATAACACAAAAGATGAGAGAAAGTATTGGAACTATGATAGATGGAGTTTGATACATTTTAAGAGCATCCAAATTCAAAACTCTAGCAATTGTAACATATATACGTGCGAGTGTATATCAAGTTCTCCCTACGTAAGGTGCTATATATTGATCTCTCATGTACGTGAAAGGTCTTATAAAAATACTATATACAAAGAATATTCGATTTTTTTTCCTACTATTCTTATTTGTAACCAATTGAATGACAATTAAATCTTTAATGCTAAAATAAATGGAAGAGTTGTTTGAACAATCATTATTATTCCTTTTGTTTTCAAGGTTAGGTTCTTTGTTTATACTTTCTAATGCAAAACTATACTAATTTATAAGCAATAATTACAATACTTTAAAGAACTAAGAAACTGGTTCCAACTTTTAGTTGACTTCAAGTCTTCAACGCTATAAAGATTTCAAACTTAATTGCTTTGTTTCAATCCGGCCTCTTTGTGTCCATTTTCGTTAAGTGCACTTGAGTCTTTATATACCCTACTTGCATGGTTAACTCACAACACAAATTTTTTGGTATTTACTGATCAAGTCTAAACATTTTATTTCAAAAGCTAGTCTTTTTCTTTTTTGAACTAGAAGCTCAGTCCTAGTCTAAACATATAAAAATCTAAGTTAAACGAGTACATATACGTAATAATGCTTCAAAAATGTCTCTCAGTTAACATCCTTTCACTTAACAACATTAATATCTTAAACTAGTACGTTCATTTAACGGCGGAATCATAGTAATACAAACTAGTATGGAGCTAGAGACCGTACGAGAGGGTTTGCAATGAAATATATCAAGATGATCAAGGATTTACGATCAATCCAACCATATTGGGAGAAGTTCCTATACCTATTAGAAATTTAACGATGAGAGTTAATTATGGGAACGTAGAGGGAATGAATATGTTTTTTTTTTAATAACTTCAATTTTTTTATTATTATTATTATTTTTTTTTTATCAAATATTCAATTAAATATGATGTAATATGATAAGTGACAATAATAATTCTATAACAATAATAATAGGGAGGATGAAAGAAAGCTAATCAACATAATTCAAGAAAATAAGTAAATGAGAGATCAAATCCGACACGATGATTTATAGTGGTTCGGCATGGAACTTCTCTTCTCCCCACTCCAGTTTCGAGTTTCATACTCGAGAGTTTCTTCACTAGTTCAACAAGCTCCCTTCTCAAATAAGAAAAAAACTTTACAACGTTGGTTACAAGTTTACCGATAGTAAGCTAGATATCGAGTTCTTTTTCAGGTACAGCCAAACCAAATTATGACCTAAACACAGCAAACCTATAATTAGGGGTGGAAATCGAGTCGTGTGACCTATTCGGGTTTGCGGGTTAGCGGGTTGTGTAACCTCTACCCAAACACAACCTATTTATTAATCGTGTCAAGAAACTCAACCCTAACCCAAACCTGCATAACACATGTAACCCGTTTGTAACTCGTTTAACCTGTTTAAGTAAATAGGTCAAGCGGTGAGGAAGGTTGATGATTTGTCAAATTCAACTAGTTTGAGTACAAATATAATATAATGATTTCAAAAATAAGACAAAATAATACATAAATAACTTATAACAATTTCAATAATATCAAAGTTATAATAGTAATCAATATCATACTAAGTGTATAGCAAAATACATTTAAATCCAAATCCCACATAAATTCAAGTTATATATTTTAGTTATTAGAGACTTACATATTTAAACGGATTCACGGGTTGACCTATTTAATACTTGATCAACCCAAGCACGACCCGTTAATTAAACGGGTTCGTGTTGATTATCTTGTCGTGTCAATATTGTCACCCCTACCTATAACCCTTGCATTTTAATACCTAAACACAATAAACCTATAACTGTTGTGTTTTAAGGCCTAAACACGAACCTATCTAACCTCTAGTTTGGAATGTTGTTGGTGATACATGTTGTTGTATGGTAGTGACATAATTATCTAATGTATATGAATAACTAATCTAGACATCAATAACTCTAAGCTTGTTATAGTTGATCTTCTCTTGATAAGAAGCTTTCAATGGATGAAGATGACAAGAGCTCTAATCTTGTTGTGGTGGATCTTCAAATGCTAGTGTGCTTTCTCAGATGAAAGAAGACAAGAGTTCTAAGCTTGTTTTTGTAGATCTTCAAATGTTGATATATTTTCAACAAATGAGAGTTAGAAGCACTATGATTAAGAGTTATTAAGGGTTTTGAATACTTGAGAATGCCTTATATTACATTGCAAAAGTTTGGCTTAAGTGTGGACTAAATTGTGGCTTAAATAGACAAAATGGTAGTTCACGGGCTCCGATGAATCCACAGATCCTGATAGGATCCATACCCCATTTAGGATCCGTGGGAAGCTTATATCCATTTGGAACTGGGTTTTGTCACATGTTACCATCTTTCCATATGTGTTCACTTGTTTAAAAGACTCTTAAAAGTGTGTTTTTGACTAACCAATTAAGTATTAATTTACAAGTGTTTATGGAAGTTTACTTAATTTAAAAGTAAAGTGATTTGGTCTCTTTACCAACACAAATATATATTTTTGAGTTAATTACATAATTGGTCCTTGTGCTTTGTCGGATCTTGCGTAAAATGTCCCTGTGTTTTTTTTTGACGGGTCACGTCCTCGTGGTTTCCTCTTTTTACGGATCCTATCCAAATACCTAACATCTGTTAAAAAAGGACTAACGGGGTAATTTGTGATTCACTTGAAGGCGCGAAAGAGTATTAAAGCAATTCTTCTTATTTACTCCCACCTAAACACACCACACACTCTGTTTTTACAAAAACCCTAATTAATATCATTTTAACACAACTGTGTTCATTAAATTGCACCACACAACACACATTAACCATTATAAGATGGGTGATCCACAAAAATGCTCACTCCGACCACCAGGAACTGTGTTTGATCCATCAACTGAATATGGTACGTGTTTATATTTTGACCAAAAATGTTAATTGAAGCAATGCATTGATTAATTTTGTTGTATCTTTGTACAGGAACGAACCCTAATCTTTTCACATTGGAGATAAACCATGGTGGTTTTTTCACTATGGGTCCTCAAAAACGTTACTTAAACGGTAAGGTAAGTTGTTTTGATTGGGTTGATGCTGATCAATGGTCTATTTTAGAACTTAGTGACATGCTACGATTGTTAGGTTATAAAGAAGAAGTCATGTTTTATCACTTTAGAACTTAGTGACATGCTACTATTTCACCTTATGGTAACCACTCAAGTTTCCAGGTTATGGTAACTACATTTTGACATCAAACTGTATGGCTTCTTACAGTTATGACATCAAACTGTATGGCTTCATTTTGTCTTAGAATTGTGACATTCATTTTGACATGTATGGCTTCTTACAGTTATGCCTTTTGTGTTAGACTTGTGTATTTCAATTTAACATTTTCAATATGTTGACTTTTTATTTCTTTCACTTACATTGCAAATACAGTTTTCACAACACTTTAAACCATTAAACCAACACAAACACAAACACTTTTAACCATTAACCCATAATGTAACATTACATAACATATCAGATTCCTTGACCAAAACAACTTACAATGGGACCAAAACATAACCCATACCAGTTTCTAAACACCCAAACCTACCCAAACCTACCCATTTTACATTACACTTTAATTCATCAGATAAGCAACAAAAAAAACCCAACTAACACCTAAAATCCACTTCAACCTTTGAACTTTACTTGCTTGCTCATTCACAGTTGCTTGAAGCTCATTAGATCTTCAATCGTAGTTCATTCATTGATCGCAATAAGCCGGGTATAATTTGAACGGATCTTGGACACATTTCTGGGTCATACCAATCGATAAAGCCACAACTCTTCTACAAGTTAGCCAAATTAGCAAAAAACTTACAAAATTAAACACTTAATTAAAAAAAAAAAAACTTACCGAACAACAATAAAATCTCCTTCCTGGGTTTATGGCAGTCCATGATGTGCGAATATGGGAGATGCCATCACAATTTCTACAACACATCCTTATTTTATTTCTTTTGTTTCTTAGATGTTTGTGTGTGTTTTGATCTAAAAAAACCATGACCTAAATCTTATTAATAAGGAAAAGAGGGGGGAAATCAAGTGGCAGCTATGGAATGGGAGGGAAAACGTTAATTTATAAAGTAGCCCCTTCAAGTGAATAACAAATTACCCCATTAGTCCTTTTTTAACAGATGTTAGGTATTTGGATAGGATCCGTAAAAAGAGGAAACCACGAGGACATGACCCGTCAAAAAAAAACACAGGGACATTTTACGCAAGATCCGACAAAGCACAAGGACCAATTATGTAATTAACTCTATATTTTTTCTCAACGGGAGGTTTATGTAAATTAGCTGAACACAAATTTGAATTTAATCAACAAACAGATTAGACATTTTTGTCCTTTGTTAATTTTATAAAGTGTGTTTAACTAACAAAATCAATTTAGTATTTATAAAATGTGTTATGAGACGCGAGTTTGGATAAACTTAATGACTCAAAACTAAAGTTTAAGAATTCTCAATGGTCTGTTAAACGGTTTGATTAAATTACATCTTAACAAACATATCCAAACCTGTGCTAAAGCGTGAGAAGACGCAAGTCGTCGAAGACGAGAAGTGTTGAGAAATATATTTTTTGGTCAATAGTAACTTACACATTTTACAATACATATTATAAGTTACATATTTTTCATCATTAAAATATAAGAGACCATTTAGTTTAAATCTCTTCATATTTGCAAACTATGGAAACCGTAACACATAGTAAAATGTAAAAGTTACTTGTTTTACCCGTTTACACTTCCATCTCCCTAATTTGTCAATACAAAAAGGTTGGCACTCCAAGCTTGCTACTACACTACCCGAGATAACGCCTAAAATGAACATGTTTTTAGTAGCGTTATTGTTGGTTTTGTGCATGATAATCGACTATATTTACTCATAACTGTTGCAAAAGTGCAAAAGATGCGTATTGTGTATGTATATAGAGCCAGGTATCACGAATGATGAAGAAATGAAGTTTTTATGCACATTTGAAAGATTCTCGAGGAAGGAAGTCGTGCAAGGAAGCTTTTGGACTCAATGATTGGGAAGCACAATGATTTCTAAGTATCTACAGCAAGGAGAGATCAAGTTTTGCCTTGGAAATCATCAGCGAGAGCAAAGAATGAAGCGTATAAACAAGAAGGTCAACAAAAGTCAAATCAAGCATAATCCAGCCCTGGTCGGTTAAGTAACCAGAACCGATCCGGGGCAAGCAATGGTCAAACGGCAACCGATCGGTTTCCAGAATCCGATCCGGTTGCAGGAGCTGCAGTTACACAAAATTGCATTTATTGTTGCCTTAACTCTCCATAATCATTGGAGGACGATCATTTCTTGCTATTAACTTGTTGCGAACGTTTTTGGCCAGTTGAGCAAGTTTATTTGGCTATATAATGAACCTAGTCCTAGTTTACTAGGTGTGACACAACCAAAAGTGTATTAGTTTACATCAAAACTAATACCAACCATTTTTATTCAGCCCAAAAGTTTAGTTCTTACTGTAAAACGTCGAGGAACAAGGAGGGAACAATTCTGTTAGGTCACAAGGTTTACCACACAAGCTAATAAGAAAGATAGAGAGGCGATTGAACAGGATATCACACACACACACCGAGATAATGACCGGTTATGCGTAGAGTGTTTGTGAAAGAAATAACTTGAACAACCAACCTTCAAAATGAAGGTTTACATAAGGTATTTATAGGCAAGGAGCTAGGGCAACACACCTACTCCTTCCCTTTCTCCTATGGGCTTGGGCCTAAGCTCATGGGCCTTCTACATAAGCTTAAGGCTAATAACAAACATAAAGGCCATACTAAGCTAACTATTACATATGAGTAACTAACACTTAAATAAGGTTTAGGAGTGATTCCAACAATCTCCCCCTCAAGTGTTATTACATATGAGTAGCAAACACTCAGTGTTGGTGATGAAAAACGGTGAAGGCGTTGATGTAATAGTAGCTTTGACGTCTCTTGACATTCTTCTTTCTTGTGAGAAGAATTGCCTTGATTTGAACAATCTCCCCAGTATAGAGAGATAGTTTACTTTGAACGGTTATGCTTTGACGTCATCATTAACCTTGTTCTTTGATCATTGTTGTTTGTGGTGAAAGTGATGAGTATGTTGTTGTCCATCAAAAGTTCACGTGTCTTTCGCTGCTATTAAAGGTGTTAGGAATTAGAAATTCCAGGTATTAAAGAGTCGGTCACCTCAAGTATATGTAATCGTTAGAAAGCTCGTAGTCATAGTACTTTTATGTTAAGTAGTATTTAGTTTAGTAACACCGTGGAGGACTGACGGGTCTTTACCCACTGTATGCACGATCCAGCCCGTTGTGTGGCATTTTATTGTAAGACTATAAATACTCTCTACCTTCCAAGGTAGAGAGTTGGAGCTCATAATAATATCTTTCACTTTCTCTCACTAAGTTCCCTAAACCTCTAACTTTCTCTCTCTAGAACTCACCTTATACGCCCACTTTGTGTTATGGTTTGATGTGTATGTGAAATCAATATCCAACAATTGGTATCAAGAGCCATGGTTAGATCATATCTTGCACATCTTTGGATTTCTAGTGGTTTTTAGGTGGTTTTGAGTTTGAAAAAGTTTAGTGGTTTGTGCATCATTTGGTTGATTTCTTGTGTTAAAGCTTGGATTTTGTTAGTACTTTTATGTTTAGAATCATCACAAGTGTTTAGGTTTTCATTTGGTAAGCTTGAATCATCTTGGTTGGGTTGTTTTGGATTGAAAAGTGATGTTTATGTGGTTTTTCTTGCTAGCGACTTGATATACGGATCTCTTTCTTAGTAGCGACTTGCTTCACAATTTTGTAGCGAGTTACAGTTTTGGAGCTAGCGACTTAGACCTAGCGATTAAAAGTACAAGTAGTGGACTCTCTACTACGGGTAGCGACTTGGTGGTAGCGACTTGGTGCATGTAGCGAGTTGCTCTTTAGCGACTTGATGTTTTAGCGACTTGAGTAGCGAATTGCTGCCAAAATTTTGCTAGCGACTTGTTGCTTAGCGAGTTACTTACTTACTAGCGACTTGGGACTTTAGCGACTTGGGGGTGTAGCGAATTAGGTGTTAGCGACTTGGTGCATTATCTTCTAGCGACTTGGGTGATTGTTTACGGTTTTCTCTTGATTTAGTAAAATCCGTGAAAGAATCTATTTCCCGGTTTAATCATAGAGTTATAAAATTCCGTATAATCTGTTAACATGTCTACCAACGTTCCTACTATCATCTCCACTGTTGCCGAGGATGTTCAAGCGGCTGGTTCAGATACTCGTCCACCCATGCTTGACAGAATTGACTACGATTCTTGGGCTCAACGAATCAGTTATGCTTGCCTTGGAAAGGAAAATGGTGTCAACATTCTCAAATCCATTGATGAAGGACCGTATCGAGTTGAGACGACAAGAGATGTACTTGATCTGCGAAGATGGAACTCGATTTACGGAATGGACGGACCAAAGATGTATGATGAGCTTGATGATAAGGAGAAAAAGAGATTCGATGCTGATATCGGGGCTTCTAACATTGTTCTTCAAGGTCTTCCTAAAGACATCTACAAGCTGATCAATCACAACACGAAGCAAAGGCGTATGGGATAATGTCAAGATGCTTCTCTCGGGTTCGAATTAACTATGGAAGGACAGAGAATCACAACTCTATGACGAATTTGAACACTTCAAGATGAAACCGGATGAGAGTGTCTATGAGTACTATGTGAGATTTCATAAGTTGGTGAATGACATGAGGAACATCAGAATGACTATGCCTAACATTCAATTGAACTCAAAATTTGTGAACAACATGAATCCCGAATGGCACAAGTTTGTCACCTCTGTGAAGCTCACTAAAGGATTGAAGAATACAAACTATGAGCAACTCTATGCCTTCCTCCTTGAGAATGAGAGACATGCTATGTTTGAAAAATTGGTTCTTAATCAGTTCAAAACCAACGAGGGAGAGACAAGCTCGTCTAATGACTCAACTGCCTTCTATTCAAACATTGGAATCACAACCAAAGCCTCACAAGTCATACCCATGGGAAATGGTAATCACAAACTAATTCTTGATCCTATGTTCAAACAAGGCGATCTTTGATGCACACGTGGGTAATTTCATTAATCAACTAGCTCTTCGTCGGTCAAAACATGAATTCTCTCCCACAAACCAATAACAACCTCAGAACAGCATCTAACCCACATAATCAAGCTATTGTTAAAGATGGGAGGATCGTGGTGCAACCAGTTCGGGAAAGACGGTATGATCGAGGGGAAGAGGTGGAGTGGTAGAGGTTATGTTGTTAATCGAGAATCGAGGAAGGAATGGTAATCAAGGTCAAGCTAAGCTGATCAAATGTTATAATTGTGGTGGTGAGGGACACATTGTAAGGAATTGCACATCTCCAAAGCGTCCACGAATCTTGATTACAGAGATAAGATCTTTGCTTGTGCAAGCTCGGGATAATGGTGCTACTTTGGATGAAGAGGAATTGTTGTTTCTTGCTGAGGGCAATGCCAAGACCTATGATGATGATGTGGATGAGCAGCCTATTCAGGAGATAGGTCACAATCATCAGAATGCCTTTCAAGTCGCGATTGTGATGCATACGACTGATGTGGATGATGGACCTCTGCACACACAATCTTTATGGCTAGCATTTCTCCAATGGTTTCTCCCAAGGTCTCCTCTTCAACACAAGTGGCCCATCCAAAGACACACTCATCTCAGAGGTACTAAAACTATACGATGATCTTGATGTGCAAAAGATGCATGACAAAGTACTATCAACTGAAACTTTTGTATCAAATAGTGAAAATATGGGTAATATCAATGTTGTCCCATATGATCAATATGTGAAACAAAGTGAAAGTGAAATTGAATCAAGTGATGCATCTCTGCGATCAACAATGACTATATTTTTGATGAATACTTTGCATGTGCCTGATGATTCTCGTAATATCTGAATTAAATGCCTATAAAGAGCGTGTTGCTATTTATGAACAACGTGCTAAATTTGAGTTGACCACTCGTGAGCAGGAAATGGATGACCAAGTGCTTACAATTATTAGAAAAAGTAATTTTCGAGAAGAAGTATTAAAACAAGAGTTAAATTCCTTGCAAGAAAAGCTTTCTAAAACCGCTAAGCAAAAACAAGAACTTCAAGAAAATGTGAAAATGCTTAAGCAAGAATTTAATGCAAAGGAATCAAAACTCTTGAAAGATTTTTCTAATCTGAAAACTTTGAAAAACAAACTTGAAAACAAGTTGTACATACAAGGGAACACCATTCAGATTGCTCACATGATCACTAAGCATAGGGTCCTAGCGATAAGCATAGCATTCCCCTTGTTGAGGAACCAAATCCAGAGGTCATTAAAAGGGCTAGAAATGCTCATAAGGTTCTTTATGATGGCAATGAAATCCTTAAACCTAGACGAAACCTAGTTGCGTTGAGTGCACTGAGGAAGATAAGAAATCCGATGAAGTCACTAGGGAAAAGATGAACAAGAAATTAGATGATCCTAAATGTAGAGAGAAGAAAATAAAGATCACACCCCATGATTACAAGAAGGAAAACTGGATTTCCTTGAACATGTTTAAACCTTAGACATTGTTGACTCCGAACAAGTTTTCGGAAAATGGATTTAGATAAGCGGAAAGCTGAAAATATTGTTGAAACAAACCCTCCTCTTTGGAAAATGCCTAGAGCGACCGTGTATCCTCCTAATACACCAATGCATCTTGTTCCTAGAACAATTGCCACTAAAAGCAAGACCTTAATTAGCCAATATGTTATACTTCAACTATTTGTTGATTTTGAGAAAACTTGCTAGAAAAGGATCACACCAATTTGGTATTACGGAAGGAGAAAGGGGTTTTGAGCAAATGAAAGAATGTTATTTAACCGAGGTCATGCCTTTCTTTAAACTTCTAAAAGATCACTTTGAGAGTCTTAAAAAGGGGATAGAAACCGATATTAAGGGAATGGAAAAGGAATTTGATGCAATGATAGTTGAAGTTAGTGACTATGGGCGAGCACTAAAATATAATGAGATTGAGAGGAAGAACTTGCATACACTAAATGAGAACTGATTTCGAATGTATTACTCGGGATGTGTTTTTCAACGCTACAAATTGTTCCATTAATGCTTCCAAATTTCATGAATTATCGGTTACCTGAAAGTCTCCCATGATCGTGTCATTGAGCTTGAAAAAACTAATTTTGAACTAAACGAGAAAATTGAACTGGATGATCACGACAATTTGGTTAAACATTTTTCTAAACCGGAAGTTGAGCATTTTAATTTACAACTAAAATATCAACATCTTAAAGAAAATGTCAAAACTTCAAATATCAAGACATCCTCGGATGCTTCAGAGTTTGATGCAGTTTTCAAATTAACAAAGCGTGATGAACGATTCAAGCTCATTGCAACTCGATCAGAAAGTTGAAAGCCCAAATCTCTCAATTAAAGGGTCAAAGCGAACAATATGGCGGGCTCCCAAATGCCTCCTCCTTTAGATTCTCCGAATTCTCAAACTTTTCATCTTCAAAACTTAGTTGATGCCTTACAAAAGGAAAACAAGAGTTTTCTAGAAGAAAATGAAAAAGTTAACGACATTTTAAAGAGTTATATGATTCAATAAAAGTCACCCGTGACCAAAACAACGAAAAATAACGTCTTTACAAAAGGAAATTGAGAATCGAGAAGTCGGGAAATGGGAAGCGCCACTTGTTTTCAATAAGAATGTTGTCTCAAAGTCACCCTTAGACTGCAAATACACTGTGACAGTTAAATATATTCCTCCTCATCTTTGGAATAATAAACATGCTTTTCATGAATCTGTGCTCACCTTAAGGATAGTCTAGAATGTCTCCGTGAGATTGTCGAAGAGGATTTCATTAACAAACCTCTTGATAGTGAAATTAGGTTTGCTTGCCTCAGGCCAAACGATCTCAAGAGTTGCTAGAATGTGTAATTGCAACATGTCCCAAATCCTTAACCTGGTGCAAAAGGCAAAGCTGTGATGCCTTGTTCTATGCCTAGTCCAAGCGGGAAATATGCACACTAATGTGCCTTCAAGTAATTCCTAAGAAAGTGAACCTTAGGCCCGCAAAGAAAGTATACACTAATGTGCCTTCTAGTACTTGGATCCTTGCATCAAGTTCAGAATGCAAAAATAGATCAACCAACTAATGTTCCCATTCCCTCTACAGAGTAATCAATCGTGACTTTAAAGCGGGTCAAAGTCTCAAGACAATACAAGGAATGATAGGACCTTGCAAGCTAAGAATGTGCATTGGAAGAGAGTAGAAGACCAATCTAGGAACTTTGAGCTTGAGTTGAATAAGCTTGAGTTGAATAAAACGAATCGTGTTGATTCTCTATTACGTCTTGAAAGAATTCGATACTATTTGCAAACCTTGTAATGATGTGCTTGAATTCCTAATCATGAATGTGGTGTGAATGCTTTGTCTTGATCAAATGCCAGTTAAAATTGTTAATGCTAATAATCGTGCAAATAAGGCAAAAAGGCAAAAGCGAAGAGTAGAAAGCGATTGGAAACCCACGGAAGAACTTTTATAAAGATAGGTTATTATTGGATACCTTTTGGCCATAAGAAAGTGAACTTTAGAAAATATGCCCACTAGAAAAAAGTAGAACTATTCCCAGAAGGAACATACTTTGAATAGGTCAAATCTGATTGCATCTATTCCAAGATTCCATGGATGATTATTTTACGATGTGGGTGTTCCTAATAACCAAGTGGAACCCATTCTTGCATGGGGATCCCAATTATCGATTATCCATTCTTGACATTATCGTTCAAGCTCGGATCGTTCAAGCTTGACTGGACTCATGAACAAGCATATGAGACTCATGAACCGTGAGCAAATTCATCATTTAGATGGTAATGATCATCATTTCTGCAATTATGGGTTATGGTGATTATGTTGTTGGTGATAGTGTTATCTCTAGAGTATACTATGTTTAAGGTCTTGGTCATAAAAACGATCTAGAAGTAGCCTTGAGAAAACATACTTGTTTTGTTAGAGAACTTGATGGTAAGGAACTTTTAAGAGGAACTTGTGGTTCAAATCTTTACACCATCTCTATAGAAGATATGATGAAGTCTTCTCCATTTGCTTGTTGTCAAAGGCTTCAAAACAAAGTCATGGTTATGGCATGTCGGTCAATGACTCGAGAAAGGACTTAAGGTTTACCTCGACGGATCATCTTTGTTCAGCATGTCAAGAAGTATGTCAAAGATTCAAGACAATACTGAGAATATCAATGATTAGGTCCTTCTTGCAAAAGCTATGGGCGGAGTTTGAAGTGAATTTTATGAAAGCATGGAATGACCATCAAAGAGTGTTCCACGAACTCCTCAAGAGCGGTGTAGTTGAAGAAATCGAATCTAGGTTCCAACTTTATTGCCTTTGCATGCTTGAGTTTGGAAAGACAATAAACTTGTCCACGAATCGTGTGTTTGATTGTCTTATCCAACTAGACTTAGGCAAACTTAGCCAAATTTGTAGGGTATTCGAATCTAATTGGAAACAATTCACGTTACGTTTATTTGTCAAACGGCTTGTAATTGATTCGGACCCATGTCAATTGGTTCATCCCTTGTTCCAAACTCTTCTCAAGTATGTACCTCTCCCTAATGAACTGATCCAATATGAATGAAGTCAATCCCTGGTCTCAATATCTTTAAGTCAAGAAGCTGTGATCCTTGCTTGTACATCATTTGCATCAATGATGAAGTTAATCCCTTTGCTAATCCACGAAGATGCTCCATTTGAAAACATATTTTGAATCTTCTTAATGCATGCCTCGACTCGTTCATTGGAAATATAGCCCGATGCCTTATGGTGCTTCTTCAAATAGATCGAAGATGTTGCCTCAAGCAAGATGAAAATGAGTTTGATCGACAGTAAGAGCGAAGATCTTCAAAGTGAAACTTGATGAGCAATGTGTTGAAAAACAAGGCTATTAGTTGCTAAAGGATACCGTCAAGAGGAGGGTATAGACCTTTTGCTCCATTGGCTCAATGGGAATCTTTTGGAGTAAGAACATGGTAGTCTATTGGAGTTTCTGAGCTCTTTTAGTCTCGTCTGAAGGATTTGTATGCATCCTACTCCGCGTTTATCGTTTAGGCCCTAAAGCAAGCTATGGTATGATATGTCAACGGATTTAGCAAAGGGTTGATCATTGTTCACCGAACTCATAATGTTGATTATTTTTTGCCTGACCCAATGGAATGTGATCGTTTTTCAAATGGATGTCCAAATGCTTGGGAGTGGCATTTTCATAAATCAATCTAAATATGCATAACTTTTCACATACACATCAAACCATAACACAAAGTAGAATATAGATGGAATTCTAGAGAGAAAGTTAGAGGTTTAGGGAACTTAGTGAGAGAAAGTGAAAGATATTATTATGAGCTCCAACTCTCTACCTTGGGAGGTAGAGAGTATTTATAGTCCTTATATAAATCGCCACACAGGTACGTGGATCGGGCATACAGTGGGTAAAGACCCGTCCGTCCTCCACGGTGTTACTTAACTAAATACTACTTAACTAAATATAACTATGACTACGAGCTTTCTAACGATTACATATACTTGAGGTGACCGACTCTTTAATACATGGAATTTCTAATTCCTAACAATCTCCCCTAAGGGAGGTCACCTCAAACATATACTAAAATGACATTGAATACAATCGGATATTACATTAACAATTGATCTTGCATTCTTGATGTAGTACTTTGCTCCCAAGCTCGTAGTCATTGATTCCACTCATTGCATGTTTGGTTAATCCAAGTGGAGGTCTTTTCCTGATCCACGTGATAATAATGTTGAGCCGACTTTTGAGATCATCGGCTAATAGAAAATCTCGATACATCCATTGTGGTGTTGGTATTATGTGATGTTGTGACATTCGGACCGACATGCTCACATTCTTGATCATGATATCTTCTCATCAGAGTAGCGGAAGCTTTAGTTGATTCATGATATTGGCGGCGTAGCGAAGCATGGAGTTAGAATATCGAGTCATTGATGCACAATCATGATTTCTTTTGATATGAATGTGTTGTGTGAGCATGCGGCTATGGATTGACGCTTCATTACGATCATTACGCAAGCGTCGGGGTGTACACGCATAAGGCGGTTAGCAATAAAAGCGCACGAAAGTGTCTTTGATCACTTTCGATGAATTGAGGTACACGGCCCACGGTTCCCGTTGATCGATACAAGTGCACTGTGATCGTATAATTCGAAGAATTTCCTTGCAGGGTTTTGTACTCTATTGTTCTCAAACCGGAAGCGTCTCAAAGAAGACAACACGTGAGTGAACCCGTAATTTACGTCCAGCGATTGATGAAAAGAGATTTGAAAAACAAGCGTGTATTGCTCAATAGAAATTGTTTTTGCAATATAACGAAGGTTTTAATGAAAATCAATTATCAATCATAAAACACCTTTTGATTTGAAAAATTAGTACACGGTCGACGTGCTAATGAAAAGAGTTTTAAAGCACAAAGACCGGTTTTCAAAGGTATCCGTCAATCCATAACTGAACGGGATTGATTCAAAAGATGAATAAGCCCCATTGTTTACTGTTCGGTTGTCACATGGTTGATCTGTATAATAGATCTCACATGCCACCTACCGGGAGCTTGTTAGATGTTGGCTCCAGAAGGCTTTCCATCTTCATTGTGAATATGTTGCATATCACTCGGATGTTACGGCAATACCACAAGGATAATGCATAGGACTCATAAGATATAATATCTCTTTCCACATTGTGTAAAGCAGAGAGTCTTCATTGAAAGTGTCCTAATGAGATTTATTGATGATCTCGTGGCTCTAGACTCAATTTGTGCATATTTGGATCCTATATGGGAGACTAGGGAGAGGGTCTCCTCCTTCAATATCAACAATCTCTAAGAGAAAGTCGATAGATAATGTCGGTTCCCGTGAGAATGAAACAAGTCCTTTTAAGAGGAACTTGAGTGGTTTGAAAAGTTGAAGTGCGGTCGTCCTTTGGGTCCATGACGTCTTGTCTTCAATACCGATGTTACCATCAGTAGCATATGAATTGAACCGGTTTTACGCCCTAAGGTTGAATAAATGGAGGGCTATTTGTTTTCACCCTTTTCTCATTCAATTCTTTTAAATTCTTCAACCCCTTGATGCTTACGAGACTTCATAGCTAGAACCTTGTTGGGTTTATTCGATTACTAGCTCGGTCTTAGTCACTCTTCCCATATCTCATTTTCTCCTTTTATCATCATACCTAAGAACTCTACACTAACTAGTGGATAGTCCCTGGGTAGATCCCTCGGTTCTGGCGGATCATGGGAACACATACCTAACCTTATCATCCTTATATCACCATACATAAAGTAAAGTTGGTCGGTCTATTTGGTATTGTTCATCTGCCATTGGAACCAATTGAAAACCATTTGAAAATCAATCCGGATACTTATGATATATTATCAAAGCATTTTGTACCTGAATTGTTTTGATATTTTTAGAACAAGAACTCCCCCTCAACATGTGCATCAAGTATTTGAAATCGTTTTGCACACGGAGGCAAGAGGAAAAATTAACTTCTTTGATTACCATTTTCTAAAAAATATCAACATCACTTCCCAAATCGAATCAAGTAGATAAAGCATTTTGGGGAAGGATGAGGTTTTCATGATTTTGCTCCCCTCAATATGTGCCTCGAGGTTTGAAAAGAGTTTTGCACATACTAGAGGAACACTGCACATTGAGATAAGTGATCACGTTTCAAATCATAGGTTTAAGATAGATGCTCCCCCTCAACATGTGCATGGAAAATTTGAAATCGTTTGTCACATGTGGGAAGGAGAGATTGTACATCCTTATAAAACCATTTACCGAATTATCAGTTTAAATCCAATTTAAATCACACATTCTCCCCGATCACAATTATCAAATCATTTGAGATTTGTGATCTCTTATAGATTTAAATTGATTTTGAAAGCTTTTAAGGAGAATTGTGACTTGATTATGAAAGCGTTTTAGCTGATAATGATCGGATTTTAAGACTTTAAACTCCATTGATAAAACATGCATGTACATCTTTTGAAAACAATTTAATGCCAAATAACTTTTAATTTAATTGAAATCATTCTCCCCTCAATCAATGACATAGGTTGTTGATTGAGAGATAGATATTTTGACAAATAAGTCCCGATGATTATCAAAAATAGAGACCGAGTTATTTTTCAAAGCATTTAGTTTTCAGCAGATAAATGTTTATAGAATCCGAGCATGGAATTTGAAAACATGGTAAAACATGGCTCTGTTCTTTCTTTTAAAAGCGGGTTATTGCACGAAAATGACAATAAACCATTGTTTCTCTTTCTCCCAAAAATATTTTTTGATTTTTGATTTTTTTTTTTTTTTTAATTCGAACAACATCTAAAGTCCCGTGTCATTCTTTGAATGACAGCACAAAGAACGTAGATATTATCGAACCGAGAAAACGCATGACAAAATGACAATATTTTTTAAGATTTTTTTTTTTTTTGAATTTTTGATTTTTATGGATTTTGAAGGTTTTATAATTTTGTATTTTGATTTTTGAATAAGATATTATACAAGAGATAGATGAAGATAGACCTTTACTCCTCGTCTTCCTCACGAAGGCGTTTGAGTGTTCTCACGGTTGAAGGCTTTTCAAGCCAAGCGTGGAAGAATAAACTCAAAAGCGTTCTCTTGGAAGAGCTTTGGTGAAGATGTACGCTAGCGATATTGAGACCTCACAAAATAGAGTTCCACCACACCTTTTTCCACTTGTTCCCTGATGAAATGATGTCGAATGTCGATATGCTTTGCTCTTGAGTGTTGAGCGTTGTTGCATGAGAGAGCAATAGCACTTTTATTATCACGATGCAGAGGATTTTGTTGAATTCAAAGCCATAGTCGGATAATTGAGATCTCATCCATAAGATTTGAGCACAACAAGATGACATGGCTATGTATTCACCTCTGTAGAGGAAATAGAAGTACTCATTTGCTTCTTTGAAGAGCATCTCACAAGCTTATCACCCGCGAGCACCTCGGATGTACTTCGGCGTGTATCTTGACAACTGCATGATCGGCATATGCATAGGCGTTAGTGACATACCGGTGTCCTTTTGGTACCATAGTCCCATATTGATGGTTCCTTGGAGATACCGAAAGACCCGTTTAAGCGCTTCAAGGTGCTTTTTAGTAGGCTTAGCACGGTATCTAGCACACATGCAAGCAGCGAACAAGATGTGCGGTCTACTAGCGTGAGGTACATCGGGGATCCAATCATACTACGATATTTTGTTTGGTCAATCATGATCCATGAGTGGTCCTCATCTAGTTTGGTTCGGTCAATCATGGGAGTGTCAACGAGGTCACTTGAATCAAATCCAAATTTCTTTAAAATCTCATTTGCATATTTAGATTGATTTATAAAAATGCCTCCAGGGACTTTGTGAAATTTGTAATCCCAAGAAAAATGACATTTGTCCCATCATTGACATTTGAAACTTTGAACTCATTTCATTAGAAAACGATCACATTCCATTGGGTCAGTCGAGGCAAAAATAATATCATCAACATAAATTTGAACTTGAGTTAAATGTTTGCACGACTTCTGGTGAACAATGTAGGATCAAGCTGCTCCTTTCTTTGAATCCGGTTGATAGAAGAAACTTTGACAATGTATCATACCATGCCCTTGGAGCTTGCTTTAAACCGTAAAGAGCCTTCTTCAGGCGATAAACGTGAGTAGGATGCTCTTGATTCACAAATCCTTGAGTTGGTGGCGTAGAGCGACTTCTTTAAGATCTCCGTTGAAATGCGTCTTACATCCATCGATAGACTACCATGTTCTTACTAGCGGCATTAGCCAAAAGATTCGATTGCCTCGATTCGAGCAACAGGAGCAAAAGATTCTTCAAAGTCTATACCCTCCTCTTGGCGGTATCCTTTAGCAACTAATCGAGCCTTGTTCTTCAACACATCACCATGCTCATCAAGTTTCACTTTGAAGATCCATTTTAGAGCAATGTTCATAGCACAATCTGGGCGGTACTAACTCCCATACATCAAGTCGATCAAACTCATGAATTTCATCTTGCATGGCATTGAACCGGCTATCTTCATTCATGGCGGTTTTAACATCTTTTGGTTCGATCTTAGATAGTGCGGAGTTGAAGAAACACCATAAGGCATCGGTTGCAAGTTGTTTCCGGGTTGATCTTGGGGACGAGAGGATTTCCAATGATGTTGTCTAATGGATGATCGTGAGTCCATTTTTCTAAGGTGTTCATGTGGAGTTGTTGAGGGGCTGAGGTAGCGAGTCGATGTCTCACGAAGAAGATGGTTGATGATGATTGAGGAGCAAATATGTTTTCAAATGGAGCATCTTCAGGAGTAGCAAAGGGATTAACTTCATCATTGATGCCCGAAACATTTCCATGATGTACATTTGAAGAATGATGATTTGTTGATGAGACTGAAGGATCAGCAGGTGCTTCTTGACTTAAAGATATTGAGGCTGAAGGATTGACTTCATTCACGGGGAATATGAGCATCCTCTGTTGTAGGGATCAACACCTCATTAGTAATTGAATCATAAAGTTCATCAAACATAGGATCAAACAATTTCTTTAAATCATCTTGAGATGGAGGTACATATGGAGTTTCTTGAGAAGAGTTTGGAACAAGAGATGAACCAATGGGACTTTTTTGAAGTGCGGGTCTGTGGTGTCGAGCCATTTGACCGGTCACTCATCAAGCGTAGCGTGAATGGTTTCCATGATATTTCGGGTTCTTTTGTTGTAGATTCGGTATCCCTTTTTGTTTGGTGCATATCCTACAAATACTCCAATGTCAGCTTTAGCTCTAAGTTTCCCTAAGTCTTGACCCTCATTAGTTGGATAACACAATGCACCAAACACACGAAGGAAATAGAGATTAGGTTTTACATTTGTGGACAAGTTCATATGGTGTCTTTCCATGAACGATTGTGAATCGGGAGCGATTTTGTGTGTAGCATGCAGTGGCAATAGCGACCGAGAGAAACATTGGAACTTTTGAGTAAATCAGCATTGTTCTAGCGGCTTCTACAAGAGTTCGATTTAGTCTTTCAACTACACCGTTCTGTTGAGGAGTTCGTGGAACACTTCTTTGATGGCTGATTCCAATGCTTTCATAAAATTCACTAAGTTTTTTTGTTAACAAACTTCGGTTCCATTATCTGTCCGGATAATTACGGCGGTTTTGTTAAGTCGAACCTGCAACTGTTTGATGAGTTTGATGATGATATCAGGAGTTTCATCCTTTGTCCTTAAGAACTTGACCCAGTTGAATCTAGAGTAATCATCAACTATAACTAACACATATTTCTTCCCAAAGATATTATGCACTCTCATTGGTCCACATAAATCCATATGACTTGTATGAAGAACTTACGTGTGAGTTAGTAGGTTTGGGTTTATGGGCATACTTCTTGCTTTTCCCAATTGACATCTTGAACAAAGATGATCCTTTTCATACTTTAGTCGAGGTAAACCTACAACTAAGTCCTTTATGGAGAGATCATTGATGGTGCCGAAGTTCAAGTGATTGAGACGACGATGCCATAACCATGACTTTGGTTTTGAAGCCTTTGACAACAAGCAAATTGGAGAAGACTTCATCATATCTTCTATAGAGATGGTGTAAAGATTTGAACCACGAGTTCCTCTTAAAAGTTCCTTACCATCAAGTTCTCTAACAAAACAAGTATGTTTTTTAGAAGGCTACTTCTAGATGAATCACGAGAATTGACCAACAGAGAACGATTATGACCAAGACCTTCCACATAGTATACTCTAGAGATAACACTATCACCAACAACATAATCACCATAACCCATAATTACACCGAAATGATCATTACGAATCTAACTGTCAGATGAATTTGCTCACGAAGTTCATGAGCGCGACCGGTCTCGGTCATATGCTTGGAAGCACTGAGTCCGGTACCACGAGCGATTTGAATGATCTGCAGTTGAACACAGACAAGAATGGATAGCTGGATAATTGGGATCCCCATGCAAGAATGGGTTCCACTTGGTTAGTAACAATGTTTGGAACACCCACATCGAAAGCGAAACATCCATATCAGTAGAAGCAATGGAATCATTGGGAATAGATGCAATCTTTGGTGTGTCGTATTTGACCTATTCAAAGTATGTTCACTTCTTAAGGGAATAGTTCTACCGGTAGGCATCCATTTTCTAGTGGGCATAATCTTAGCAGTTTGAGAACAAAGCTGATTATTCTTATGGCCAAAAGGTATCCAATAATAACCTATCTTTATAAAAGTTCTTCTGTGGGTTTCCTTTGTTTTCTAACAATCTTTCGTTTTTGCCTTATTGCCTTATTTGCACGATTATTAGCATTAACAATTTTAAGCGGGCATTTGTGAGCATTAGACAAAGCATTCACACCACATTCATGATTAGCAATGAATTCAAGCGACATCATTACAAGGTTTGCAAATAGTATCGAATTGAATTAATTACAAGATGCGCCTAAGGCTAATACTAGAATCAACACGATTCGTTTTATTCAACTCAAGCTTAAAGTTCCTAGATTGGTCTTCTACTCTCTTCCAATGCACATTCTTAGCTTGCAAGGTCCTATCATTCCTTGTATTACCTTGAGACTTTGACACTGCTTCGCTTTAAAGTCACTGATTACTCCTGTAGAGGGAATGGGAACATTAGTTGGTTGATCTAATTTTTGAATTCTTGAACTTGATGTGCAAGGATCTGAAGTACTAGAAGGCACATTAGTGTATACTTTCTTAAGGCGTGATTTGAGCTTTTGAGGCACACTAAAGTTCACTTTCTTAGCACTAACATATCCGGAATCTGAACTACTTGAAGGCACATTAGTGTTTCCTTTCTTAAGACTGGGCATAGAGCGGATTTCCTGCTTGGCACTAGGCATAGAACAAGGCATCACGGCTTTGCCTTTTGCACCTAAGGTTAAGGATTTGGGACATGTTGCAATTACACATTCTAGCAACTCTTGAGATCGTTTGGCCCGGAGGCAAGCAAACCTAATTTCACTATCAAGAGGTTTGTTAATGAAATCCTCTTCGACAATCTCACGGAGACATTCTAGACTATCCTTAAGGTGAGCACAGTATTCATGAAAAGCATGTTCATTATTCCTAAGATGCAGAGGAATATATTTAATCACGGATGTATTTGCAGTCTAAGGGTGACTTTGAGACAACATTCTTATTGAAAACAAGTGGCGGTTTCCCATTTCCACGACTTCTCAGATTCTCAATTTCCTTTTGTAGAGGCGTTATTTTTTCGTTGTTTTGGTCACGGGTGACTTTTATTGAATCATATAACTCTTTAAAATGTCGTTTAACTTTTCATTTTCTTCTAGAAAACTCTCGTTTTCCTTTTGTAAGGCATCAACTAAGTTTTGAAGATGAAAAGTTTGAGAATTCTGAGAATCTAAAGGAGGAGGCATTTGGGAGCTGTCATATTGTTCGTTTGACCCTTTAATTGAGAGATTTGGGCTTTCAACTTTCCGATCGTGTTGCAATGAGCTTGAATCTGTTCATCACGTTTGTTAATTTGAAAAGCTACATCAAACTCTGGAGCATCGAGGATGTCTTGATATTTGAAGTTTTAACATTTTCTTTAAGATGTTGATATTTTAGTTGTAAATTAAAATGCTCAACTTCCAGTTTAGAAAAATGTTTAACCAAATTGTCGTGATCATCCAGTTCAATTTTCTCGTTTAGTTCAGAATTAGTTTTTCAAGCTCAATGACACGATCATGGGAGACTTTCAGTGCAACCGATAATTCATGAAATTTGGAAGCATTAATAGAACAATTTGTAGCGGTGAAAAACACATCTTGAGCAACACATTGATAAGAGTTCTCATTTAAGTGTATGCAAGTTCTTCCTCTCAATCTCATTATATTTTAGTGCTCGCTCATAGTCACTAACTTCAACTATCATTGCATCAAATTCCTTTTCCATTCCCTTAATATCAGTTTCTATCCCTTTTTAAGACTCTCAAAGTGATCTTTTAGAAGTTTAAAGAAAGGCATGACCTCAGTTAAATAACATTCTTTCATTTGCTCAAAACCCTTTCTCCTTCCGTTATACCGTGGGTGTGATCCTTTTCTTGCAAGTTTTCTCAAAATCAACAAATAGTTGAAATATAACATATTGGCTAATTAAGGTCTTGCTTTTAGTGGCAATTGTTCTAGGAACAAGATGCATTGGTGTATTAGGAGGATACACATTCGCTCTAGGCATTTTCCATAGGGGAGGGTTTGTTTCAACAATATTTTCGACTTTACGCTTATCTAAATCCTTTTTCGAGAAAACTTGTTGAGGAGTCAACAATGTCGAGGCTTAAACATGTTCAAGGAAATCCAGTTTTCCTTTTTGTAGTCATGGGGAGTGATAATTATTTTTTCTCTTTGCATTTAGGATCATCTAATTTTTTGTTCATCCTTTCCCTAGTGACTTCATCTGATTTCTTATCTTCCTCGGTGCACTCAAGCAACTAGGTTTCTGTCTAGGTTTAAGAATCTCATTGCCATCATAGATCACACTTTGAGCATTTTGCTATCTTTTAATACTCGGGGTTGGGTTTATCTATAATGGGAACACTATGCTTATCGCTTAGGACTCTATGTTTAGTGACCATGTGAGCGGTCTGAATGGTGTTTCCTTGTATGTACAACTTGTTTTCAAGTTTGTTTTTCAAAGTTTTCTGATTAGAAAAATCTCTCAAGAGTTTTGATTCCTTTGCATTAAATTCTTGCTTAAGCATTTTCACATTTTCTTGAAGTTCTTGTTTTTGCTTAGCTGTTTTAGAAAGTTTTTCTTGCAAGGAATTTAATTCTTGTTTTAATACTTCTTCTCTAAAATTACTTTTCTAATATGTATGCACTTGGTCATCCATTTCCCGCTCACGAGTGGTCAACTCAAATTTAGCACGTTGTTCATAAATAGCAACACGTTCTTTATAGGCATTTAGTTCAGTAATTACAGAATCATCGGGGCACATGGTGTATTCATCAAAAACATAGTCATTGTTGACTGCAGAAGATGCATCACTTGGTACAACTTCACTTTCACTTTGTTTCACATATTGATCATATGGGACAATATTGATATTACCCATATTTTCAATATTTGATTCAATAGTTTCAGTTGATTGTACTTTGTCATGCATCTTTTGCACATCAACATCATCGTATAGTTTTAATACCTTTGAGATGAGTTTGTCTTTGGGATGGGCCACTAGTGGTGAAGAAGAGACCTTGGGAGAAACCATTGGAGAAATGCTAGCAATAAAAATTGTGTGTCTTGGTAGGTCCATCATCCACATCACAGTCGTATGCATCACAATCAGCGACTTGAAAGGCATTCTGATGATTGTGACCTATCTCCTGAATAGGCTGCTCATCCACATCGCATCATAGGTCTTGGCATTGCCCTCAGCTAGAAACAACAATTCCTCTTCATCCAAAGGCACCATTGTCACGAGCTTGTACAGCGACATCTTATCTCGAAGTAATCGTGCGTGGGCGCTTTGGAGATGTACAGTTCCTTGCAATGTGTCCCTCACCACCACCGTTATAACATTTGATTGGCTTAGCTTGACCTTGGTTACCATTCCTTCCTCGATTCTGGTTGCCAACATAACCTCTACCGGCTCCACCTCTTCCACTGATCATCTTGTCTTTCTGGCTGGTTGCACCACGATCCTTCCATCTTTAACTTGGCTTGATTGTGTGGGTTAGATCTGTTACGAGGTTGTTGTTGGTTTGTGGGAGAGAATTCATGTTTTGACTAATCGGAAGAGCTAGTTGATTAATGAAGTTACCCACGTGTGCATCAGCATCGGCTTGTTTGAACATAGGATCAGGAATGAGTTTGTGATTACCATTACCCAGGGTATGACTTGTGATGCTTTGGTTGTGATTCCGATGTTTGAGTAGAAGGCGGTTGAGTCATTAGACGAGCTTGTCTCTCACTGGTTGGTTTTGAACTGATTGAGAATCAATTTTTCAAACATAGCATGTCTCTCATTCCGAAGGAGGAAGGCATAGAGTTGCTCATAGTTTGTATTCTTCAATCCTTTAGTGAGCTTCACACAGGTGACAAACTTGTGCCATTCGGGATTCATGTTGTTCACAAATTTTGAGTTCGGCTGAATGTTAGGCATAGTCATTTTGATGTTCCTCATGTCATTCACTAACTTATGAAATCTCACATAGTACTCATAGACACTCTCATCTGGTTTCATCTTGAAGTGTTCAAATTCGTCATAGAGTTGGGATTCTCTGTCTTCCATAGTTAATTCTGAACTTGAGAGAAGCATCTTGACATTATCCCATACTGCCTTTGCATCGGTGTTATGATTGATCAGCTTGTAGATGTCTTTAGGAAGACCTTGAAGAACAATGTTTGAAGCCACGATATCGCATCGAATCTCTTTTTCTCCTTATCATCAAGCTCATCATACATCTTTGGTCTGTCCATTCCGTAAAGCAGAGTACCATCTTCATTAGTATCAAGTATGTCTCTAGTCGTCTCAACTCGATATGGTCCTTCATCAATGGATTTGAGAATGTTGACACCTTTTTCCTTTCCAAGGCGTTACAATCGATTCGTTGAGCCCAAGAATCGTAGTCGGTTCATCAAGCATGGGTGGGCGAGTATCGACCCGGTTGCTTGAACATCCTCGACAGCGATGGAGATGATAGTAGGAACGTTGGTAGACATGTTAACAGTTTATACGGGATTTTATAACTCTATGATTAAACCGGGAAATAGATTCTTTCACGGGATTTTACTAAATCATAAGAAAACCGTAAACAATCACCCAAGTCGCTAGAAGATAATGCACCAAGTCGCTAACACTTAATTAGCTTAAGTCGCTAGAGTCCCAAGTCGCTAGACAAATGCAAGTCGCTAGGTAGTCACTCGCTAAGCCTCAAATTCGCTAGCAAAATTTTGGCGACAATTACGCTACTCAAGTAAGCTAGGAATACAAGTCGCTAAAGAGCAACTCGATACAGACCAAGTCGCTACCACCAAGTCGCTACCGTGAGTGGAGAGTCCACTACTTGTACTTTAAATCGCTAGGATCTAAGTCGCTAGCTCCAAAAGCATAACTTCGCTACAAAATTGTAAAGCAAGTAAGCTACTGAAGAAATCCGTGGTTAAATTAAGCTAGCATGAAAAACCACATAAACATCACTTTTCAATCCAAAAACAACCCAACCAAGATGATTCAAGCTTACCAAATGAAAACCTAAACACTTGTGATGATTCTAAACATAAAAGTACTAACAAAATCCAAACTTTAACACAAGAAATCAACCAAATGATGCAAAAACCACTAAACTTTTTCAAACTCAAAAACCACCTAAAAACCACTAGAAATCCAAAGATGTGCAAGATATGATCTAACCATGGCTCTTGATACCAATTGTTAGATATAACTTTTCACATACACATCAAACCATAACACAAAGTGGCGTATAAATGGAATTCTAGAGAGAAAGTTAGAGGTTTAGGGAACTTAGTGAGAGAAAGTGAAAGATATTATTATGAGCTCCAACTCTCTACCTTGGGAGGTAGAGAGTATTTATAGTCATTTCATAAAATGCCACACAATGGTACGTGGATCGGGCATGATGGGTAAAGACCGTCCGTCCTCCACGGTGTTACTTAACTAAATACTACTTAACTAAATATAACTATGACTACGAGCTTTCTAACGATTACATATACTTGAGGTGACCGACTCTTTTATAACTGGAATTTCTAATTCCTTTCGGTTTTAAGAAAGTAATGTCTGGTCCTTGCCGTCTTAGATCAAAACTAATGTTCCCATAATTCCCTCTCTGAGGGTAATCAATGACATTAAAGCGGCTAGACAATACTTAAAGTTAGACTTGTAATTAATTAGTGCGTGCAAACCTTGTAATGATGTGCCTTGAATTACATTTGCTAATCATGATGTGGTGTGATGCTTTGAAAGATTAAAATTGGAATATGTCGTTATAGAAAGCATTGGAAACCAGGAAGAACTTTTATAAAGATAGGTTTATTGGATACCTTTTGTTATAAGCCATAGGTTATGTGGAATAATCACCTTTTGGCCATAGAATAATGAGTTTGCCCTCAAACTGCTAAGATTATGCCCACTAGAAAATGGATGCCTCTTGGTAGAACTATTCCCTTAAGAAGTGAACATACTTTGAATAGGTCAAATCTGAACCTGACATTGCATCTATTTGATTCCATTGCTTCTCTTACGATATGGATGTTTCTATTTACGATGTGGGTGTTCCAATTTTGTTACTAACCAGTGGAACCATTCTTGCGGGATCCCAATTATCGGTTATCCATTCTTATGCGTGTTCAAGCTGCGGATCGTTCAAATCGTTACGTGGTACTGGACTCGAGGCGTTCCAAGCATATATTTGGAGACGGTGGAGACGATTGGCGGGGCCGGTCGCTGCTCATGAACCGTGAGCAAATTCATCGGGATTAGATTGGTAATGATCATTTGGTTGCAATTAAGAGGGTTATGGTGATTATGTTGTTGGTGATAGTGTTATCTCTAGAGTATACTATGTGGAAGGTCTTGTCATAATCGGTCAATTCGTGATTACGATCTAGAAGTAGCCTTGAGAAAACATACTTGTTTTGTTAGAGAACTTGATGGTAAGGAACTTTTAAGAGGAACTTCGTGGTTCAAATCTTTACACCATCTCTATAGAAGATATGATGAAGTCTTCTCCAATTTGCTTGTTGTCAAAGGCTTCAAAACAAAGTCATGGTTATGGCATCGTCGTCTCAATCACTTGAACTTCGGCACCATCAATGATCTCTCCCGAAAGGACTTAGTTGTAGGTTTACCTAGACTAAAGTATGAAAAGGATCATCTTTGTTCACATGTCAATTGGGAAAAAGCAAGAAGTATGCCCACAAACCCAAACCTACTAACTCATCACGAAGTTCTTCATACAATTCATATGGATTTATGTGGACCAATGAGAGTCTGAGAATATCTTTGGGAAGAAATATGTGTTAGTTATAGTTGTTGATGATTACTCTAGATTCACAGGGTCAAGTTCTTAAGGACAAAGGATGAAACTCACGATATCATCATCAAACTCATCAAGCATGCATCTTAACAAAACGGTCAGAATCATCTCAAGCAACGGAGTTCCTAATGAAAGTTTGTTCTCGAACAATCAACTTATGAACTTGTCCTACAGAAAAACACGATCTTCATTCCTTAAATGTGTTAGGTGCTTTATGTTATCAACTTAGTGAAGCGGACATTGGAGTTTGTAGGCTATGAAAGAAACAATTCCGTTATGTTTTGATTGGAATCTCCATCGAAGTGTTCCAGAAGCGCTTCTTCTGCTGACGTTTCACCAACAAATCTTCAAACAAGTGTCCGATTAAGGGATGATGTCATCTTGCTACTCCGAAGAGCGAAAACATATTTGTGTCCAGTTGAAAGCTTAGAAAAGAAGCAATCATTTGGATCCTCGTCCGGTACTTCGGGTTACCAAGAACAATCTCTTGATTTACTCATCTTCAAAGTTCTTGATGAGCATGGTGATGTTTCGAATTAGTTTCTAAAGGATACGGTTGAAGCTATTGCTAATCTTGCATGCTAAAGCGGCACACACAAAATCGTTGAAGGCTCGAGACTCCCGTTTTCATTTGAAGAACATTTGTTCATGGAAAGACACCATATGAACTTGTCGAGGCCACAACGATGAAAACCTAATCTCTCTTTCCTTCGTGTGTTTGGAGCATTGTGCTATCCAACTAATGAGGTTCAAGACTTAGGCAAACTTAGAGCTAAAGCGACATTAAGAAGGAGTATTTGTAGGGTATGCACCAAACAAAAAGGGATACCGAATCTACAATAAAAGAACCCGAAACATATCATGGAACCTTGTGACAATTCACGTTACGGTCGGGGTATATTATGTGGATGGTCAAATGATTACGCTTCTTGACAATCCAGTCAACCCGCACTAAATCAAGAAGTAGCCCATAACCCAAACCTCAATTGGTTCATCCATGGACCCAAACTCTTCTCAGAAACTCCATATGTACCTCCATCGGAAGATGATTTAAAGAAATTGTTTGATCCTATGTTTGATGAACTTTATGATCCGAGTACTAATGTTTCTCGGGGTGAGGCTTTACACCAAATGTCCTGATCCTACAGAGGTCGCTCATATTCGATGAATGAAGTCAATCCCCGATCTCAATATCTTTAAGTCAAGAAGTTCGGGCGCCTTCATTGATCCTTGTCTCATCAACAAATCATCATTCTTCAAATGTACATCATGGACCCTTGAATGTTTTGCATCAATGATGAAGTTAATCCCTTTGCTAATCCTGAAGATGCTCCATTTAAAAACATATTTGCTCACGAATCTTCATGAACCATCTTCTTCGGGGAGACATCGACTCTGCTACTTCGGATCCCTCAACAACTACCACATGAACACCTCAGAAAATGGACTCACGATCATCCATTAGACAACATCATTGGAAATCCCTCTCGTCCGGTATCCACACGGAAACAACTTGCAACCGATGCCTTATGGTGCTTCTTCAACTCCGTACTCTCTAAGATCGAACCAAAAGATGTTAAAACCGCCATGAATGAAGACAGGTGGTTCAATGCCATGCAAGAAGAAATTCATGAGTTTGATCGACTAGATGTATGGGAGTTAGTACTGCTCAGTTGTGCTATGATTATTGCTCTAAAATGGATCTTCAAAGTGAAACTTGATGAGCATGGTGATGTGTTGAAGAACAAGGCTCGATTAGTTGCTAAAGGATACCGTCAAGAGGAGGGTATAGACTTTGTAGAATCTTTTGCTCCAGGTTGCTCGAATGAGGCAATTAGAATCTTTTGGCTAATCTTGCAAAGTAAGAACATGGTAGTCTATCAAATGGATGTAAAGGCGGCATTCCCCAATCTAAGCGGAGATCTTAAAGAAGTCGTCTCACGTCGGTAACTTTGAAGGATTTGTGAATCAAGAGCATCCTACTCACGTTTATCGTTTGAAGAAGGCCCTTTATGGTTTAAAGCAAGCTCCAAGGGCATGGTATGATACGTTGTCAAAGTTTCTTCTATCCACCGGATTTAGCAAAGGAGCAGTTGATCCAACATTGTTCACCAGGAAGTCGGGCAAACATTTAATTCATGTTCAAATTTATGTTGATGATATTATTTTTGCCTCGAACGACCCAATGGAATGTGATCGTTTTTCTAATGAAATGAGTTCAAAATTTCAAATGTCAATGATGGGACAAATGTCATTTTCTTGGGATTACAAATTTCGCAAAGTCCGGAGGCATTTTCATAAATCAATCTAAATATGCAACTGAGATCTTAAAGAAATTTGGATTTGATTCAAGTGACCTGTTGACACTCCCATGATTGATCGAACCAAACTAGATGAGGACCACTCAGGCATCATGATTGACCAAACTATAATATCGTAGTATGATTGGATCACGATGTACCTCACGGCTAGTAGACCAGGACATCTTGTTATTTGTTTGCATGTGCTAGATACGGCTAAGCCTACTAAAAGCACCTTGAAGCGGTTAAACGGGTCTTTCGATATCTCCAAGGAACCTTCAACATGGGACTTTGGTACGAAAGACACTTGGTATGTCACTAACGGCTATGCGGATCTTTGATCATGCGATGTCAAGATACTCGTCGAAAGTACGTGCGGAGGTGCTTTCGGTTTTTGGGTGATAAGCTTGTGGTGGTCTTCAAAGAAGCAAATGAGTACTTCTATTTCCTCTCTGAGGTGAATACATAGCCATGTCATCTTGTTGTGCTCAAATCTTATGGATGAGATCTCAATTATCTGACTATGGCTTCGTAATCAACAAAATCCCTCATCTTGTGATAATAAAAGTGCTATTGCTCTCTCATGCAACAACGTTCAACACTCAAGAGCAAAGCATATCGACATTCGACATCATTTCATCAGGGAACAAGTGGAAAAGGTGTGGTGGAACTCTATTTTGTGAGGCGAATATCGGTTAGCGACATCTTCATCAAAGCTCTTCCAAGAGAACGTTTTGAGTTTATTCTTCCATGACTTGGCTTGAAAAGCCTTCAACCAGAAACACTCAAACGTCTTCAGGAGGAAGACGAGGAGTAAAGGTCTATCTTCATCTATCTCTTGTATATATTTATTCAAAAAGCAAAATACAAAATTACAAAACCCTCAAAAATCAAATAGAAAATTATAAAACTTTCAAAATCCATAAAAATGTGAAAAATTCGAAAAATCCTCAAAAATATTGTCATTCTGTCATGCTTTTCTCGGATTCGATATATCTACGGACTTTGTGTTGTCATTCAAAGAATGTCACGGGACTTTAGATGTTGAATGTACATAGTTTTCTTAAAAAAAAAAAAAAAAAAATTGAGAAAGAGAAAAATGGTTTATTGTCATTTGAGATAACCGTGTTCAAAGAAAGAACGAGCCATACTTTATCATGTTTTCAAAATTCCATGCTCGATTCTATAAACATTTATCAATGAAAACTAATTGCTTTGAAAATAAAAATAAAATAAAAATTACTCGGGCTCTATTTTTGAAAATCATTTTACTAAACATTTGTTCAAAATATCTATCTCTCAATCAACAACCTATGTCATTGATTGAGGGGAGAATGATTTCAATTAAATTAAAAGTTATTTGGCATTCAATTGTTTTCAAAAGATATTCAAGCATGTTTAAATCTTTGGAGTTAAAGTCTCAAAATTCGATCCTTATCAGTTAAAGCGTTTTCATAATCAAGTCACAATTCTCCTTAAAAGCTTTCAAAATTAATTTAAATCTATAAGAGATCACAAATCTCAAATGATTTGATAATTGTGATGGGGGAGAATGTGTGATTTAAATTGGATTTAAACTGATAATTCGGTAAAATGTTTTATAAGGATGTAGCTTCCTCCCATGTGACAAACGATTTCAAATTTTCCATGCACATGTTGAGGGGGAGCATCTATCTTAAACCTATGATTTGAAACGTGATAACTTATCTCAAGGTGCAGGTTCCCTCTAGTATGTGCAAAACTCTTTTCAAATCTCGAGGCACATATTGAGGGGAGCAAAATCATGAAAACCTCATCCTTCCCCAAAATGCTTTATTTCTCAACTTGATTGATTGGGAAGTGATGTTGATATTTTTTAGAAAATGGTAATCAAAAGAGAAGTCTCAATTAACTTTCTCTTGCCTCCGTGTAAAACAATTTCAAATACTTGATTCACATGTTGAGGGAGTTCTTCTAAAATTATCAAAACAATTCGGTACAAAATGCTTTGATTAAAATATCACAAGTATCTTGATTGATTTTCAAATGGTTTTCAATTGGTTCCTATGGCAGATGAACAATACCAAAAGACCGACCAACTTTACTTTATGTATGGTGATATAAGGATGATAAGGTTAGGATGAGGTCCCATGATCCTTGAGAACGGAGGGATCTACCAGGGACAATCCACTAGATAGTGTAGAGTCTTAGGTATGATGAAAAAAGGAGAAAAGTGAGATATGGGAAGAGTCGGGACTAAGGACTGAGCTAGTTGGAATAAACCCAACAAGGTTCTAGTTATGAAGTCTCGGTAAGCACTGAAGGGGTTGAAGAATGAAAAAGAATTGAATGAGAAAAGGGTGAAAAGAAATAGCCCTCCAATAATTCAACCTTAGAGCCGAAACCGGGTTCAATACATATGCTACTGGTGGTTACTAAGGTAACACCGGTATTGAAGACAAGGCGTCATGGACCCGATGGCGCCTTTGCACTAAACTTCCCAAGCTACTCAAGTTCCTCTTAAAAGGGCTTGTTTCATTCTCACTGGGAACCTACATAATCTATCGACTTTCTCTTAGAGATTATTGATATTGAATAAGGAGACCCTCTCCTAGTCTCCGGATATAGGAACCAAATATGCACAAATTGAGTCTAGAGCCACGAGATCATCAATAAATCTCATTAGGACACTTTCAATGAAGACTCACTATTTCACACAATGTGGAATGTGAGATTATGAGTCCTACGCACTATCCTTGTGGTATTGCGGAACATCCGTGATGTGCACATGAAGATGGAAAAGCCAACATCTAACAAGCTCTGGTGTGGCATGTGAGATCTATTATACAGATCATGTGGTAAACAATGAAGGCGATTCAATCTTTTGAATCAATCCATCGAAAGTTATGGATTGACGGATACCTTTGAAAAACCGGTCTTTGTGCTTTAAAACTCTTTTCATTAGCCGTCGACCGTGTACTAATTTTTCAAATCAAAAGGTGTTTTATGATTGATAATTGATTTTCATTAAAACTTCGTTATATTGCAAAAACAATTTCTATTGAGCAATACACGATTGTTTTTCTAATCTCTTTTCATCAATCGGTGGAACTATTATTTGGTTCACTCACTCCGTGTTGTCTTCTTTGAGGCGTTCGGTTTGAAACGGCTAGACAAGCTATGCGAAACCACTGTCAAGGAAATTCTTGAATTATACATGATCACAGAGCGTGTACTTATGCGATCAGCGGGAACCGTGGGCGTGTACCTCAATTCATTGAAAGTGATCAAAGACACTTTCGTGCGCTTTATTGCTAATTGTCTTATGCAGGTACACCCCGGCGTTTGCGGTGATCGAGAATGGAGCGGTCAATCCATAGCCGCATGCTCACACAACACATTCATATCTAAAGAAATCATGATTGGTGCATCAATGACTTTGATATTTTCACTCCATGCCACGCTTTCTGGCTAGCTGCCAATATCATGAATCAACTAAAGCTTCCGCCACTCGATGAGAAGATAAATCATGATCCAAAATGTGAGCATGTCGGTCCAAAGTCATAACATCACATAATTACCAACACCACAAAGGTTGAGTCGGAGATTTTCTATGGTGATGATCTCAAAAGCGGCTCAAAACTATTATCCGTGGATCGTTAAAGACCTCCACTTTCGGATTATCCAAACATGCAATTATGAAGAATCAAAGACTACGAGCTCTGAGAACAAAGAACATGGACAAGAATCCAAGAACATTCTCAATGTAATATCTGTTTGTATTCAATGTAATTTTTAATGTGTGTTTGAGGTGACCTCCCTTAGGGGGAGATTGTTAGAATTAGAAATTCCAGGTATTAAAGAGTCGGTCACCTCAAGTATATGTAATCGTTAAGCTTCGTAGTCATAGTAATTATTTTATGTTTAGTAGTATTTAGTTATGTAACACCATGGAGGCCGGACGGTCTTTACCTTGTATGCACGATCCACGACCGTAGGTGGCGTTTGTTTGTAAGACTATAAATACCTCTACCTCCCAAGGTAGAGGTTGGAGCTCATCAATACCATTTTTCTTTGTTTCACATAGTTCCCAACTCTCTTCCTTTCTCTCTCTAGAACTTTCTCTCTCTAAACTCTTGTGCGCCCCTTATATGGTTATGGTTTAATGTGTTTGTGAAATCCTATATCTAACAAACGTCATCTGAAACAGTAGACATGATTTCTAAACACATGGGATTTTACAACTCTTTGATTTAAAGCAGAAATCCGAATCTTTCCGCGAGTTTTAATAAATCAAGAGGAAGCGAAGTAGAATTCAAATCTTCAAGTGACAAATCTCAAGAGACAAATGCCCAACTATCAGTAAGCAATACACAAACTGCGCAATACTAGACAAAACACGAGAGATAAAAGCATAACACACATCGAGTCAGTGTGAGATACCAAAAGCGTAAGAACACAAACGCAACTCTTGACAACCAGCGAGAGACAAACCGCAAAATACCCAAAGCGCAGCTATCAAAGCGCGGTCGCTCAAATCGCAACCTGTCAACTCGCAAGATATCAAAACGCAAAGACACAAATCGCAATACTTGACAAAACGCAGGGACAACTCGAAGAATACCCAAAATGCAAGTCTTGTCAAATCGCAGAGACAAATCGCATAGCAAGATGACAAGTCGCAGGTCACTGTCAAAAGGTACAAGTGTCACTATCGTCCTTTTTGTCCTTTTGCTAACAAATCACAACAAAATATTAATAAACTAATCAAACCGCAGCAAAAGATC
>OU343224.1:64645869-64740343 GCA_910596185.1 Chrysanthemum makinoi
CTAAGCGAGTGTTGCAATTATGTTCTGAAATGGTTTAAAATCTGACGAAATGCTCCCTTCTGAAGTGCTCCAAGTAGTAAAGAAATCTAAGTGAAAGTATTTCAAGTGTTTGTAATTGCTTTGCTTTGACCAAAAAAGCTCCCCCTTGTTGAGGGTGTCAAAGTCTTCATGGGTATTTTGAAAATATACAAAACAAAGTTTAGAAAGAAAGTATATGATGCATAATTTTCTGCAAATGAGATTCATATTAGTGATAAAATGAGCCTCTGTTGCACGGATCCCACGGTTCCTTTCTGTGAGGGATCCGTCTAGGAAAAAATGAGGGATCTGTGTACCTGCATTCTTATGACAGCAATGTGGATGTAAAATGTGATGTTATCATCAAGAGGAGTTACGTATTATACCACCAAATATATTCTCATAACCATATAGCATACAACATGTAATGTCATTCAATAAAACAAGAGAAATGATGTACATAACTCTAAAACTTAAAAAATGACCCAAACTCGAAGTATGATTTCTAGCAAGTCGATGAGAACACCACTTGAATTCCTATGCTTAAGGATGATTAGATTTGTTGACCTCATCGAAACGTTCGAGGAGGTCATAGAACATGAAACGTAGCACATCATGTACTTCATGTACTAAGCCTTCAACATGGTGACAATGATAACAATATTTGTCATGGCTAGGAAATGGTGGTGGTAGGAATGGAGTGGTTTGAGGTAGAAGGTTGGATGAAGAAGGTGGAGGTTCCACAAAAGATGGAGGGATTTGTGGAGGCACGTTTGATGAGGTTGGAGGTGGTTCAACTAAGGATGAAGGTGGTGAAATATGTGTTGATGATGGTGGTAGAGAGGTATCTACTTCCATGTGATCCGGTTGTTGTTGATTCCTCATAATCCAAAATGGACCATTTTAGGGTGATGGAGAAAAGGATACGGGTTCTAGTGTTGTTTCAACACCAAAGTTTGTTTGATGTGCCATTTTCTCAATCGAGGAAAATGTTGGCAATGGTGGTGGATGAGATGGCCTAGAGGGCAAGTCCTCTAAGTTGTAAAGGTGTGGAGATGAGAGTGGGGTGGTGAAAGATATAGCTCTAGGTACTAGAGGTGATGGTTTAGGGGTGTTTGGTTTAGGAGGTATAGTAGTATTTGGCAAGGGTTGTCTTGTGGGAACAATCCTTTTGGGAATTGGTTTGATTGGTAGAGGTGTTTGTGAGGGAATTCTAGTGTTTAAGGTTTAACGGGTGATGATTCGGTTGAAGAGATTTCGTGAACAACCTGAGCAAGTTTCTTAGGAGGTCCTTTAGTGGATGAGTTAACACTAGGGGCTTTCCTCATGGTAAAATGGTAGAAAGGAAATATGTGAAAAGAGAGTTTTAGCTACTGAGAATGAGTGTGTGAATGGTTATTTGGATGTTCTAACAAGGAGGTTTATAAAGGGAAAGGATTAGTGAGTGAATCAAGTATTAAACCACTAAAATCCTTCAAATTGTAATGATTTGCATGCATAAAAGTTAACTACAGACTTGTACTGATCTAGGAAGTTTTAAGACAATGTGGAGTGTTCAAATTAACAAGGGAGGTTTGAAATGATTGTCTTAAGTAGGAATAGCTTAGTCTGTGCAGCCGGTTCCCATGGATCCTTCAAATGAGGGATCCGTCTAGGCTAAACCTAGGGAGCCGGCTCTTAGCAGCCAAAGAAAAGAAAGATGAAGTTTTTGTAAGGTCTAGTACCTACATATCTTGAATGTTTTAAGTACCTACATATCTTGAATGTTTCAGTCTCCTCAGGTGTCTTAAATGATATGAGACTTAAATGATAAAGTGTAATGAGTGAGGATAGCTAATGATGTCTTTTATGGAAATAAATGGGGTTTTTATGAACACCAATGGGTGATCAATGATGACACTAAGAATGTTGAGAGTTTTAAGTGGATTCAAATGATTCTAGAGATCAGATGATGATCTAAAGAAATTTAGAAAATTCTTTAAAAATTATAAGAAATGAAAAACTAGTTTTTAGCTTATTTTAAGATAAGAATGACTAAAATCAATTTGCTAAAATTGAGAGAGATATCAAGCAAGGTGTTTTAAGATGCGAAAAACAATGTGTGAACATTGGAGCGGAAATATGATGAGTTTTGATGAAGTGATAAATCAAAAACACCTTGAAAGTGATCATAAGTTATCTATGAGTGAATGTGAGATCAACTGAGTTTGAGGGAGACTTAAATGATCTTAAAGTATCATGTTTAACTAGTCTAATAAGATCTGGAAGATTGTATTGATGTGAAGATGTATAAAAAATCTACTTCTATTGCCCGGATCCCACGGTTCCCTTACTTGAGGGATCCAGCAAGTTATAAGTCAGGGATCCGGCATCTGGGACAGATTACTCAACAGTGAACATGCAATAATTTGTTCTAGGTGTCAAGACTTGAAACTAATGATCTCCATAGTAATTATACAAGCAAGATGTGGTAAGAACATCAAATGATCAACAAACGATTCATTTCATAGGTTATGATCATGTTACAAAGGAAGATAAAAGATAATAACTAGGGATTCAATTTATTTAAAGAAAGGACTAAATTCCTCATGCATTTTCATTTGATGGATCGTCGAGTGGGTTGTGATTAGTAGATGATTCATGAACGAAGAATGAAGTGATAAGAGATGTATTCAAAGGTTCCATCATTTTGTTCACAAGTATATATAAAGGACTTTGAAATTGAGGATGATATTACATGACATGATGATAAAGGCGTGTTAGGAACATTCCATATGTAATTAGTTTGTTCTTGTTACCTTGGAGGTTTACAATTCGTCTTGCGAAGAAGTAGGTGAGATTGTATGGTTGTTGAGTTAGGAGACAAGAAATCATGTGAGCACAATATGCGAGGAAGTATCTCACGGTTTCCTAAGACTCCAAACATTTTCACATTAGAATGACTGCTTGAGGTTTAAGATCATCCCGAAGATTACGTGTATGGATTACGTTTGGATTTGAGTAATTGGATTGAGGAGTGCATAAAAGGCGAGTTATTTCTTGAGGAGAGGGTATGTATGAGCAATATGAACTGTTTTCTTCACGGTAGTTAAAGAGAGTGTTAATACAAATAAGCCGTAAAAATGTTTATTTATATTTTACCATCTTCTAATGTTTTGTCGATAACAAACATAAAATCATTTTAACGAAATAAATAAAATATGTAATTGGTTTGAGCCAATAGTTTACTAACACACTTACATTTTCATATAAATCACTAAACAAGTAATAGTGTTTTCATGTTATAGTAATGCATATGTATAACAACTAGTGTTTACATATTGGGTAGATATATACATACTTAGTATGTATTATAATGGGTAATAGAATGGGTAGAAGTTTAAGTATTTGACCCTGTGGAAAACTAGAAGGGGGGTTGAATAGATTTACCAATAAAAACTTCGTTTTAATATATTTAGATTAACTTATGTCAATCTATTTAGATGTGTATGTTGGACGTTGATAGATAGATATATGAAAGTGTAATGAAAGATAAAGAGTAAGAAGCACATAACCACGAGACAAGTATTTTTAGTGGTTCGGCTACAAGGACACCTTCCTTGCCCTACTCCACTCCCCGAGTCACCTACTCGAGAGTTCGTAATCACTACACGACACCAACTCCTTATGGAGGAGAAGCCTTCACAATGTCGCCTACTCTTTTTCCGGTACTAGGCTAACCACCGGTTCTTTCACCAGGTGAACCACACCTACCCAACGTCCCCTACCCTTTATCCGGTCTGGGCTAATCACGAGTTCCATTACAAATGGAGGAACTACTACCCAACACTACACAACACCTAATCCCAAAGGAGACCCACTCCTTACTACAACACCATCAAGGATATCAACATCCTTGGAAACAAACTATCACTATTTGTATAACACGCACCTCATCGATTATAAGACCTTGGCATTCTTCACTAATGCCACTTGATTTGATTCCTAGGCATCTTTCACCAATGCCCTTGACACAAAAGCTTGGCACCTTTCACTAATTCCTTCGTCTTGACACCTTTAGCATTCTTCTCTAATGCTTTTGACACGGACGTTAAGCACCTTTCACTAATGCTTTCGTCTTGACTCTTCGGCATCCTTCACAATGCCGACACAACACTTCTTATAGAGGAAGAAAGAACTATCAACAAGAGAACCTCAGTAGTCTTGATGATGATGAAGCATGGCAACTCATGGACTTGAGCTTGCTCGACTTCAAGAAGTGGTGATCTCGCCTTTAAGAGGAACCTAGAGAATCACACAAAAATAAAAGAAAACTACATAGAAAGATCCCTTAGGATCGTTGGTTAGAGAGTTACAATACTTGGGAAAGTATGTGTGAGAGCAACAAAAGGAAGAAATGGCTCACTATTTATAGAGGAGAAACACCTATTGTTCCACGGATCCCACCCTCAAGGGATCCGTCTAGTGTAATGTTAGAGATCCGTGGGACGCTCCTCTTTGCCCATGGGTCATGGGTCATGGGTTATGGGTTGATCCATGGGTATTTCATTAGATACAATATACCTATTAGATGCAATGCATCTAGTCAAATGGGTATGGGTCAATACCACAGGCTATGGATATGCTCCATGGGTTGTAGTTTTTACCCATTATAATACATAGTAGTTATGTATATATTTGCCCAATATGTAAACACTAGTCGTTGTACATATGTATTACTAAATCATAAAATCACTTATACTTGTTTTAGTGTTTTATGTGAAAACGTAAGTGTGTTAGAAAACTATTGGCTCAAACCATTTACGTATTTTATTTGTTTCGTTAAAATGATTTTACGTTTGTTATCGACAAAACATTAGAAGATCGTAAAATATAAATAAACGTTTTTACGGCTTATTTGAATTAACAATCTCCCCCTTTTTGTTGATGACAAAACATAAAATTATTTAAAGAAAAAACTAAAATTTGTAAAAGTTTGAATTAGAGTTTTTACTCTCTCCTCCCCCTTTTTGTCGAAACAAAAAGAGCGACGAAAAGAAAACTAACACATTGTTTTAAGAAAAACATGTAAAAGAGAAAAAATGTAAAGAGCAAGTGACGGAATGGTACGTCTTGCTCTCCCCCTTGACGAGTTCATCCCTTTGTGAGGGCGTCAAGTAAATAAAAACTAATAAGCTAATGCATTGCAACTTTGTTTGCAAATGGTTTCGCCTTGTGAAAATGCTCCCCACCCGATTGCAACATTGAAATGGGATGCCATGAAGTGTAATCCAAATAAGGATTATATTGCAACTAGTTTTGCAATGTATGGTTTGACACAAAGCTCCCCTTAGCTTGAGGTGTCAATGTCTTCATGTGTAATTTGAAAATTTACAAAATAAAGGTTAGAAAACAAGTATATTGTGCATAATTTCCTGCAAATAAGACTCAAGTTAGTAAAAAATTTGTCTTCTGTTGCACAGATCCCACGGTTCCCTCCTTTGTGTGATCCGTCTAGGCAATTTCCAGGGATTCGTCTGTCTGGTGACAGATTTTTAGCAATGGTGATATACCAAACAATGCTAATGTGAGAGTGACATATGTAAACAACAAACATATACTCAAAGCAATATGGCAAATAAGTTATCATTCAATAAAACAAAGAGATAATCAATAAATCTCTAAAACTAAGAGAATGATTTAGCCATGTAATACATATTCTACTAATACTAGTAAGTTACTAAAACTTAAAGAGCAAACAATATGCTTGAGTCTAAGGATGAGTAGACTTGTTGATTTGGTCCAGAAATACTTCGTTCAGTTGCGTATTACTAATTGCAACTCATTTAGGTACTTTGAACAAGTCCTTGGGTGATTAGACAATTTGAGAAATTATTGTCTTGATTGGGAACTGGAGGAGAATGGATGTTTTGAGGAGGTTCTACGAATGATGGTGGGGTTTCATTTAGAGATGTAGGATGAGGTTATACTAAAAATGAGGGTGGTGGTAATGGAAATTCCTCCATATGATCAAGTCCTTGGTGGTCCCTTGTTTCCAATGATGGACTTGATGGTGTTGTAGGTGGTTCCCTATTTAACGAGAATGTTGGTGATTGGGAGGTTCTTGGTGGTGAATGCTCTAATGAATAAAGAGTTGGGTGAAGGATAGGGTCGGTGAAAGAGTGTAGTCCATGCTCTAGGAATGAGGACTTAGACGGCTTGCTAGAACTAGCTATGTTTGGTTTAGAACTAGATGACCCTTTTTCTAGCCCAAAAGGTTTGATGCTGATTCTTGCGGTTCTCTTAGCAATTGTTGAATGGTTTTGTTGAGGTGGGATTCTAGCATTGCTATCTCTTCTGGAGATGATTCGTGGATGAAATCTCATGAATCATATGACCATTTCTTTTTTGATGGACCTTTGGTTGAAGAGTTGTTGCTAAGTTCTTTAGTCATGGTGATGGTAAGGATGCAATATGAGCTTCTAACTACTGATTTTTGAGAGCTAGGTAAGAGTGATGATTTAACCTCAAGAGTGCTTGGTTTATAAAGGATGATTTTGAATGATTTTGAATTAGGGAATTAAATTCTTGGCCACTAAGATGATTAAGCATGCACAAAGATATTGTTCAGCTCTAGGAGAACATTAAATGATAACTAAAAGTGGTTAGATAACCAAAAGGCGGCTTAAATTTGAAGAGGAAAGCTGATTAAAGTCTTTTGACAGATCGGATCCACTCCACCCGAGGATCCGATGCAGTTATAAACCGAGGATCCGTCTGTTGACAGTGTGATGAAAAGATTATGCTTTTTGCAATGTCTAGTGCCTATGTATTTTAAGGTTTTGACTTTCCTTTGATGTCTTGAGTGGTGGATGTCTTAATTGCTCAACTATAAGGAGTGAGGATGCTTAATGATGGTTTTGAGTGGAAAAGTGGATTTTAGGTAGTCTAACTAAGTGCTCGAGAAGGATACCATTTCATTTGAAATGAAAACATGGTAGTAATTAGTCCTAGAAGTTAGATGATAGCTCAAGAGAAAATTGATAAAATCTTGAAAAATAAAGAAAAATAAAAAACTAGTTTCAAGCCTATTTTAGAGTAAAGGATGACTAAAATCAATTTGCTAAAATTGATAGAAATATCGAAGTAAGTGTATTGAGATGTGAGGAATAATGTGTGAGCATTGGAGTGGAAAGATGGTGAGTTTTGATGAATTGATAAGTCAAAAACACTTTGAAATAGATCCTAGGTAAGCTATGGGTGAGTGTGAAGCTTTCAAATGTTTGAGGAAGACTTAGTTGGTTCTAAGGTCTTATGTTTGACTAGTGTGAGGTGATCTAGTGAGCTGTTTTTGATGTAAGGAAGTCTGTATTCCTTATTTGTGGTCACGGATCCCACGGTTCCCTTTTGGGAGGGATCCGAGTAGTTATAGCGGGATCCGCCTCTTGCGGATCGAGAGGCTTTCAGCAAATGTGCAATTTTGCACTCTTAGCAAATGCTTCTCCTAGTTGTTTCTACAAGAACTAAAGGCAAGAACACATCAAGTATAACGCATAGGAAAGTGTGGGGGAACTAAAGGTACCTAAAAATGAGTGACGATGAGTACTTGAATGATTTCAAGAAGTCGTAAAATCTCATCCTACACGTTCCTAAGTTAAGATTGTTCAATGCCAAGTTATGTCAATACCTACATACTACATCCTACTCTACATAAGTATTGTTTAGATGTTACAAACCATTGTTTCAAATTGTTTCCACAAATTAAGGTCCTATGACCTTACCTTACTTCCACCCTCCCAGTCTTCATCCCTCCTCCACTCTTAATCACCATCTCTACTTCTTTCTTCAAGAAGTTGGACACTTGAAGATTTCCTTGGTTTGTTGCCATTCTTGTGATGGGCTAGGAATGTCCAACAATTGATTGATGTAACCCAAAGGGTCAAGATCGGTGTTTCCGAGTGGGTTGCTACTACCTTCACCTTATCTTTGCCTCTCCCAGTTCATCCGAGGAATCCTTGGGTGGGTGAGGCCTTTTGCCTTCCACCATAAACCTTGTAGTTCTACCCTCGGTCAATGACACCATAACTTTGTAGCAAAAGCTATGATCATAGGATTTCGGAGAAGGATCTAATGCAAAGATGAACGTTGCAAGACGGGTTAGGAGCATTTGTAACGGGAGCACTATTTTGTCCATGCTTTTTACACTTGCCATTCTCTTAATCGTGTAGTATGCAAGGTTGAAGCGAGTCTCGGTCACTAGGCAATAAATCATGAAACTTAGGCATGCGTTGGGGTGATCCTTGTTTCCTACTAAGCACAACACATTCTCCCTCACCACAACTTCCCATTTCCTATACAATACGTACATCTCGGAGAGCTCCATTTGGAAAGGATCCTTATAGATCACTTTTGAGTTTCTAGTGACCCTCGATGGGGATGCCCTTGGCATGAAACACGGTATCCCTTACCTTGGTTACTTCCGGGATTAACCTGTGGTAGATTTCATGATGATCAACCATATTGTGTATCTCCTCTAAAGACCACTCATTGGAAAACATGCAAACTCCTTGATATGGAACCCGTAGTATTCTTTCAAACTCCACAAGCGAAAGGGTGTACTCATGCGCATTTATGATGAAGAAAATTGAGATGGTCCCATCATCATTTCTAACAATCCTCATTGTCTTGTAGAACTCGATACAAACCGGGAAAATTTATTCGTTTATGTCCAATAAACAATCAAAGACAATGGTCCCAAAAACTTGTCGGATGTCAGTGTTGGCAAGAAACGATGGTTCTACTACACGACCTTCATGAAAATGTCTCTTTTCGAGCATTTTGAAAGCTTTCCTATCTTCCAGGCTAAGTCCATCCTTTCTATGGTACATTGGGATGTAAATCTTGATAATAGTCTTGTTGTCGGTTACTTGGCATGATTGTTCCTAAACAACACAACCACAATGTGGTGTTAATTATGAATAGTAGCCTAAAGGGTTTGATCACATTTTTGCTCCAATCATCTTTATTGAATTCAAGAAATGAGTTTAATTTGTATTAACAATGTTAATTATTTGATTTCGATTATCTTAGAAAACAATGTGGTAACAAATTATGATAAACCCATTTGAACCCAACTTCTAAAGATGAATAAATTGTAATCCTAGAAATCAAGGAATTAAATTAACAATGTAGTGAAGATTATACTTACACAAGAGATTGTTATGCTTGAAGGAAATGATCAAATTGCTCTGTGAGCGATAATTAGGTTTTCGTTGTGAGTCTTTGAAGGAAAGTGATTGTGGAACTTCCACGTGATCATTTCTAACTTATGATGTCTTACGTTTGCACGGATCCTCAATTAGGGATCGTGGTTCAAGCTCGGGGATCGGCATGACGGCAAAATCAGTTTAAGCATTCCTTGATAACTTTAGTTTGGGAGTTCTAAAATGCCTAGATTTTGATGTTTAAGCTCTATAACTTGTGGTTTGGGGTTTTGATAGTTTAATACTAATCCTATTTGATGTGATTCCCTTTTTATGATTTAGTCATAACTCGTGGGAGGTTTTTCAAAGATTATGATAAAATCCCATTTTATCATAATATAAGAAATTTCACATGGATATTCATTGACATAGATGAAGTGTCAATAATCCTTTTGTGATGAATAATGATTGAGGCTATCGAATAACCGAGATTTCATTATTACAGATGAGTAGTGTAGTCTATATAAATCAATCAAAGAATACTATTCTTGATGGTGATTTTAATATAGATAACTACTTAGGTAATTACTAATAAAGATTAATCATACAATTAAGACTTTAATAATATCGAAAAGAATGTAAATTATTAACGATCATACCTTTGCTAAATATTCTTTTTAAGGAAAGAAATATTTAGAGAAAATGCTTTGTGATCGTCTTAGAATCTCCAGATCCATGTATGAGGAAAACAATGCTAAACATTCTTTTTACGAAAAAGAAATATTTAGATAGTTTCTTCATGATCTTCTTGGTATGCCCAAATCCAAGTATGAAGAATTCTTAACAAGAAAATTATTAGAACATTCTATCATTGTCCAACAGTCACACTATAATGATTTTTAAAACATGAAAAAAAATCCTTCTTTGTAGTTTTCAAACATACACGGATCGTATCAAGTTTTTAAAGTACAGTATACTCTAAGAAACTTGGTAACGAAGCTTTGATACCAATTGTGGAAAACTAGAGGGGGTGTTGAATAGTTTTACCAATAAAAACTTCGTTTTAAAATATTTAAATTAACTTATGTCAATCTATTTAGATGTGTATGTTGGACGTTGATAGATAGATATATAAGAGTGTAATGAAAGATAAAGAGTAAGAAGCACATAACCACGACACAAGTATTTATAGTGGTTCGGCTACAAGGACACCTTCCTTGCCTACTCCACTCCCAGAGTCACCTACTCGAGAGTTCGAAATCACTACGACACCAACTCTTTATGGCGAGAAGCCTTCTCACGTCGCCTACTCTTTTTTTCGGTACTAGGCTAACCACCGGGTTCTTTCACCAAGGTGAACCACACCTACCACAATGTAAGCCTACCCCTTTATCCGGTACTAGGCTAAGTCAGAGTTCCATTACAATGGAGGAACTACTACCCACTACTACACAACACCTAATCCCAACCAGACGCCCCTTATTACAACACCATCAAGGATATCAACATCCTTGGAAACAAACTGCCACTATTTGTATAACGATGCACCTCATTAATTATACGACCTTGGAATTCTTCACTAATGCCACTTGATTTGATTCCTAGGCATCTTTCACTAATGCCATTGACGCAAAGCGCTTGCACCTTTCATAATGCCTGTCTTGACACCTTTAGCATTCTTCACTGCTTTGACACTGACGCGTTAAGCACCTTTCACTAATGCTTTCGTCTTTACTCTTTCGGCATCCTTCACTAATGCCTTCGACACAACACTTCTCTGGAGGAAGAAAGAACTATCAACAAGAGAACCTCAATTCTTGATGATGGCGAAATGGCAACTCATGGACTTGAGCTTTCGACTTCAAGTGATCTAGCCTTTAAGAGAAACTACATAGAAAGATCCCTTAGGATAAGTGGTTAGAGAGTTACAATACTTGGGGAAAGTATGTGTGAGAGTGGCAACCCAAAAGGAAGAAATGGCTCACTATTTATAGAGGAGAAACACCTACTAATCCACGGATCCCACGGATCCCACCCTCAAGGGATCCGTCTAGTTTAATGTTAGGGATCCGTGGGACGCTCCGTTTTGCCCATGTAAAACTATTGGCTCAAACCATTTACGTATTTTATTTATTTCGTTAAAATGATTTTACGTTTGTTATCGACAAAACATTAGAAGATCGTAAAATATAAATAAACGTTTTGACGGCTTATTTGTATTAACAGACCCATTGACTTAATACATTGAATATAGTTGGGTAAAACCCAAAGTCCATGACCTATACCCATGGAGCATGATCCATAACCCATCACCCATTGCATGACATCATGCATAAGTCAAAATGGGTATTATCCATGACCCATGGAGCTAACCCATAACCCATTGACTAGATGCATTGCAACTTCTAGATATATTGTATCTACTTGGATACCTATGGTCCAAAGTCTAGGACCCATGAACCATAAACCATGGATAATGAGGAGCGCCTCACGAATCCCTCAAAATACACTAGACGAATCCCTCCAACAAGGGATCCGTGGAATAGTAGCATATTTTTGTCTTTAAATAGTGAGCTATTTCTTCATTGTAAGTTGCCACTCCGATACATACTTTCTCCTAGTATTGTAAACTCTCTAACCTCATATCCAAAGGATCTTTCTATGTAGTTTTTGTTTGTTTTTGTGTGATTCTCTAGGTTCCTCTTAAAGGCGAGATCACCACCTGTTGAAGTCGACCAAGCTCAATTCCATGAGTTGCCATGCTTCGTCATCATCAAGACTACTAAAGTTCTCTTGTTGATAGTTCTTTCTTCCTCTCTAGAAGTGTTGTGTCGAAGGCATTAGTGAAAGGTGTTGAACGTCTGTGTCAAAGGCATTAGTGAAGGATACCAAAAGGGTCAAGTCGAAGGCATTAGTGAAAGGTGTCAAAAGATCATGTCAAAGGCATTAGTGAAAGATTCCAAGGGTGTACAATCCATATGGTGCATCGAGGTACAAATAGTGATAGGTTGTGTCCAAGGATATTGATATCCTTGATGATGTTTTAATACGGAGTGGGTCTCCTTTGGGATAGGTGTTGAGTAGTGTTGGGTAGTTGTCCCTCTCTTGTAATGGAACTTCGGTATCTACCCTTGCCGGGATAAAGTGTAGGCGGCGTTGTGATAGGTTTAGTTACTACCTGGAAGAACCGTGTCTAGCCTGTAGGAAAAAGTAGCGACGTTGTAAAGGCTTCTCCGCCATAAGGAGTTTTGTGTCGTGTAGTGATTACGAACTCTCGTGTAGGTGACTCGGGTAGTGGAGTAGTGCAAGGAAGGTGTCCTTGTAAGCAACCCACTATAGATACTCGTGTCGTGGTTTTGTGTTTCTTACTCGTTACCTTTGCAATACATATTTACATATCTATCTATTAACATCCAACATACACATTTAAAAAGATTGACATAAGTCGATCTAAATATTTTAAAACAAAGTTTTAATCGGTAAAACTATTCAACCCCCATTCTAGTTTTCCACAATTGGCATGGGGCTTAGTTACCAAGTTTCTAAGAGTATATTGTACTTTTAAAAACTTGATTCATGATTGAAAACTACAAGGAAGGAAATTCCTTAAAAACAAATGGACATATTTTAAAATCATCATATTTTATAATGTTGGATAATGATATATCTCTCTAATATTTTCCTTGTTGAGAATTCTCCATACTAGGATTTGGGCATCCTAAGAAGATCATGAAGAATTTCTCTCTAATACTTCTTTTCTTAAAAAGAATATATAGCAAAGGTATGATCTTTAATAAATTACTTACAAATATTTTTTTTTCTTTCACATATTTTCTAGATGAATTAATAATGTCATTTTTGTTCAAACATGATTAAGTTTAGTAGTATCATTACGCTCTTTTAAAAATCACTAAAGTAGTTATCTATATTGAACTCATCATCAAGAATGGTATTCTTCGTTGATCTCTATAGACAAAACTACAAACTATTGATAATGATATCTCGACTATTCGAGAGCCTTGATCATCACTCCTCACATAAGGATTATTCACATTTCATCTATGTCAATATGTATCCATGTGAGACTTCTCATATTATGATAAAATGGTATTTTATCATAATCTTTGAAAACTTCCCAAAGAAATATGATTTATTCATAAAAAGGGAACCTCGTCAAATAGGACTAGCAAAACACATCAAAACCCCAAACCATAAGTTATAGAGCATAAACATCAACCCTAGCCAAGAATTAGAACTCCCAAACCAAAATTATCAAGGATCACTTAAGGCTTCAAATTGCGATATGCCGAGATCCATGTGCTTGAACTAGCGGGATCCCTCATACAAGGGAACCGTGGGATCCCGAATGAGGCAGATAAGAAAGAAATGATCATGTGGAAGTTCCACTCTTCACTTTACTCTCAAAACTCACGAACATAAAACCCATTTCTTTGTTCACAGGAGTTAATTGATCATCTTCTCCAAGGAAACAATCTCTTGTGTAAGTATAATCTTCACTACATTGTTATTTCCATTCCTTGATTCTTAGGATTACAATTTTCATCTTTAGAAATTGAGCTCAAATGGGTTTGTCACAATTTGTTACCACATTGTTTTCTAAGATAAACTAAATCAATGAATCAACATTGTTAATACAAATTAAACTCATTTTTTGAATTCAATGAAGATGTATTAAGCAAAATTGTGATGAATCTCATTAGGTTACTATCAGACAATTAACACCACATTGTGGTTTTTATGTTTAGGACCAAACATGCCTAGCAACCATCAACAAGATTACCATGACACCGCTCACTACATTCCCATGTATCATCGTAAGGAAGGCTTGAGCCCGGATGATCCAAAAGCCTTCAAGATGTTGGAAAAGAGACTATTCCATGAAGGACGAGTGGTTGAACCCTCATTCATCAACAACACCAACATTAGCCAAGTCTTTAGGGCAATCAACTTCAATTGTCTCTTGGACATTAATGAGCAAATTTGTCTGATGTTTGTACTAGAATTTTACAAGACCATGAGAATCATTCAGAATGAAGATGGAACCATTTCGATAGCCTTCATCATCAATGAGCACGAGTTCACCTTCACTCTTTTAGAGTTTTCAAGGATACTCCGTATCCCATGTCAAGGAGTATGTTTGTACTTTAACGAATGGTCGTTGGCGGAGCTACATGACATGGTGGATCATTACGAGGTATACTTCACGGTCATCACGGAAGCAACTACGGTAGGGATCCGTCTTCATGGAAAGAGCATCTCCATCAAGAGTCACGAGAAACTCAAAGGTGATTTATAGGGATCCGTTTCAAATGAAGCTTTCGGAAATGTTCCTATTATACAAGAAATGGGAACTCATACTAAGGGAGAACATACTTTGCTTGGGAGGAAATAAGGATCATCCTAATGCTTGCCTAAGCTTCATGATCTATTGCCTTGTAGCCTTTCACTTCAACGTCGCCTATTACATGGTAAAAAGAATGGCAAGTGTGAAAAGCATGGACAAGATGGTACTCCCTTATCGATTCTCTTGACTTCGTCTTGCAACCTTCCCGTCTGCTCTAGATCCTTCTCCTTATTCCTATGACCACACTTTTTGAAACAAGGTCATGGTGCCTCTATCCGATGGAAAGACTACAAGGATCATGGTGGATGGCAAGAGACCTCACCCAGACTCATCGGATGAAGAGAAAGAGAAGGAAAAGGAAGCAGCAACCCCCTTGGTAACGTCCATCTCGACCCCTTAGCATACATCAACCAACTGCCGGATGTCCCAAGTCCTTCACAAGAGTTCCAACAAAATAGGGCCATATTCAAGTGTTTTGCTAACTTCCTCATGAAGAAGAAGTAGAGATGGAGGGGTGAAGAGTGAAGGCAATAGAGATGGAGATGGAGGTGAAGTAGGAGGATTAGTGGAAGGAAGGTAAGGTCTTAGACCTTAATTTGTGAAAAAATTATGAAATAATGGTCTGTAAACAATCTAAACAATATTTATGTAGTTTAGGACGTAGCTCAAGTAGAAGATGGCATAGACTAAGACATTCTAACTTAGGAACCGGGAAAATGGGAATTTTACGACAACTTGATCTCATTCAAGTAGTCGATGTCACTCATTTTGCTTACATTTTAGTCCTCCCCACTTAATATGCGTTATATTTGTTGTTTGTATATGTTTATTGAGTGTAGAAATGATTAGGATGAGTATTTGCTAAAGAGTGCAAAAGCGCATTTCTTTGAAGTTCTTGGTCATCGATGGCCGGATCCACGGGCTCTAGTGGGATCCCTGGATGAGAACAGTGGGATTAGTGCAAAGATATCGCATTTGGACCTTTATACATCAAACCATTCCCTTAGACCACATCAAACCATTCCCTTAGTCCACATCATACTAGCTAAACATGATTCTTTAAGACCACTTAAGTCTTCCTCAAGCTCAGTATGTCTCACACTCACCCATAGCTAACTTAGGATCAAATTCAAAGTGCTTTTGATTTATCAATTCACCTAAACTCACCATATTTCGGCTCCAATGCTCACACATTCTTCCTCACATCTCAAAACACTTAGCTTGATATTTCCCTCAATTTTAGCAAATTGATTTTAGTCATCCTTACCTCAAAATAAGCTTAAAACTAGTTTTTTATTTCTTTTTATTTCTTTGGAATTTTTTTCAAATTTCTCTCAAGCCACCATCTGATCTCTAGGATCAATTGTCCTCATTTTTCATCCTTGAATACTTAGTCGCACTCTCAAAAAGTCCATTTTCCTAACAAAAACTATCATTAGGTATCCTCACTCTTTATGGTTGGACATTTAAGTCACATACCATTTAAGACATCCAAAGAAAGCCAAACCCTCAAGATTTATAAGTACTAGACTTTAAAAGAGCATAATCACTTCACCACTTTGATGTCTATCAGACGGATCCCTGACATATAACTAGACGGATCCCTAGTGAGAGGGAACCGTGGGATCCATGTCTACAGAACAACTTGTGATCAGCTTTTCTTCCAAATTCAAACTCTCTTTGGTAATCTAAAACACTTTTGCTTACCATTTAATGACTCCCTAGAGTAGAACAACACCATAGTTGACTTTGGTGCATGCCAAATTTCATAGTGGTCAAGAATTTAATTCATTAACTCAACTTCATCCTTTATAAACCAAGCACTCTTAAGAGCTTAAGTCACCATTCTTACCACAATCCTAAAATCAGTAGTTAAAGACTTCTACTACACCCTCTCCTTCACTTTGACTAAAACATCTAGCAAGAACTCTTCAACCAAAGGCTCATCCAAAAAGAATACTCATATGGTCCATGAGATATCATCCACCAAGTCATCACCCGTAAGAAGTCCAAATGCTAGAATTCCCCCTCAACAAACTCAATCAACAATAGCTAAAAGAACTGCTAGAAATAGCATTCGACCTTTTGAGTTGGAAAAAGCTTCATCAAGCACTAAACCAAACACACCTAGTTCTAATAAAACACCCAAGCCTTCATTTCTAGAACCTAGACTACATTCCTTTACCGAACCTCTTTCCCATCCAAATCTCTACTCATTAGCGCTCTCACCACCAAGGACTTCCCACTCACCAACTTTCTCGTTAAATAGGGAACCACCTACATCACCAAATAGTCCATCTTTGGAGATAAGGAATCACCAAAAATCAAACCACATAGAGGACATTCCATTACCACCACCAACTCATACATCATCACTTTTAGTGGAACCACATCCTACATTGCTCAACACACCTCCACCATCTTTTGTGGAACCTCCTCAAAACATCTCAACTCCTCCGGTTTCTAGTCATGACAATAATTGCTCTAATTGTCAAATCACCCAAGGACTTGTTCAAGAAGTACGAAATGAGTAGCATTTCATGTTTAATCGCCTCCTTGAACGATTGGACCAAATTAACAAGTCTACTCATCCTTAGATTCAAGCACGTTGATGCTTTTTAGGTTTCCATCACTTCTTAGAATTAGTAGAAAATGTATTACATGTTTGAATCATTATCTTAGTTTTAGAGATAGGTAGATCATTTCTCGTATTTTTATTGAATGAAATTACATGTTATATGCCATATTGTCTTGAGAATATGTTTGGTGCCTTAATATATATCTCATTTTGATGATAACATCACATTTTTTCACCATTGGTGTCTTGAGTGTACAGGCAGACGGATCCCTCAGATTTGCCTAGACGGTTCCCTCCAAGGGAGGAACCGTGGGATCCGTGCAACAGAAGACTTATTTATTACTAACTTGAGTATTATTTGCAGGAAATTATGCATTATATACTTGTTTTCTCACCTTTGTTTTGTAGATTTTCAGTATACACATGAAGACTTTGACACCCTTAGCTAGGGGGAGTTTCGTGTCAAAGCAAAACATTGCAAAATCATTTGCAAGACTTTCAAATTAGGTTACATCACTTGATTTCCTCCTTGCAAAGGTGCAATCATCAAGGGGGAGCATGCTCGTCAAAAATGACGAAACCATGTGCAAACATAATTGCAATGCACTAGCTTAATATTTCTACTTACTAGAACCCCTCACAAAGGGATGGACTCGTCAAGGGCGAGCTAAGACGAGAATACTTCTCTTCTCTTACTCTCTATTTTTTTCTTTTCACATGTTTTTCTTAAAACAAATGTGTTAGTTTCTTTCGACTCTCTTTGTTTAGACAAAAGGGGAGAAGAGAGTAAAACTCAATTCAAACTTTTATGAATTTTAGTTTTTCCTTAAAATAATCTTATCTTTTGTCATCAATAAAAAGGGGGAGATTGTTAATACAAATAAGCCGCAAAAACGTTTATTTATATTTTACCATCTTCTAATGTTTTATCGATAACAAACATAAAATCATTTTAACAAAACAAATAAAATACGTTATTGGTTTGAGCCAATAGTTTAGTAACACACTTACATTTTCATATAAATCACTAAAAAAGTAATAGTTTTTTCATGTTATATTAATGCATATGTATAACAACTAGTGTTTACATATTGGGTACATATATACATATTTAGTATGTATTATAATGGGTAATAGAATGGGTAGAAGTTTAAGTATTTGACCTATTGACTTAATACAATGGTTATAGTTGGGTAAAACCCAAAGTCCATGACCCATACCCATGAAGCATGATCCATAACCCATTACCCATTGCATGACATCATGCATAAGTCATAATGGGTATTATCCATGACCCATGGAGCTAACCCCTAACCCATTGACTAGATGCATTGCATCTTCTAGATACATTGTATCTACTTGGATACCCATGGTCCAAAGTCTAGGACCCATGACCCATAACCCATGGATAATGAGGAGCGTCTCACGGATCCCTCAAAATACACTAGACAGATCCCTCCAACAAGGGATCCGTGCGATCCGTGGAACAGTAGCATGTTTTTTTCTATAAATAGTTAGCCATTTCTTTATTGTAAGTTGCCACTCCTACACATACTTTCTCCTAGTACTGTAAACTATCTAACATCAGATCCAAAGGATCTTTCTATGTAGCTTGTGTTTATTTTTGTGTGATTCTCTAGGTTCCTCTTAAAGGCGAGATCACCACTGCTTGAAGTCGAGTAAGCTCAAGTCCATGAGTTTCCATGCTTCGTCATCATCAAGACTACTGAAGTTCTCTTGTTGATAGTTCTTTCTTCCTCTCTAGAACTGTTGTGTCTAAGGCATTAGTGAAGGATGCCAAAAGGGTTAAGACGAAGACATTAATGAAATGTGTTGAACGTCTGTGTCAAAGGCATTAGTGAAGGATGCCAAAAGGGTCAAGTCTAAGGCATTAGTGAAAGGGGCCAAAAGATCATGTCAAAGGCATTAGTGAAAGATGCCAAGAGTGTACAATCGATATGGTGCATCGATGTAAAAATAGAGATAGGTTGTGTCCAAGGATAATGATATCCTTGATGATATTGTAATAAGGAGTGGGTCTCCTTTGGGATAGGTTTTGTGTAGTGTTGGATAGTAGTTCCTCCTTTGTAATGGAACTCGGTATCTAGCCTTGTACCAGATAAAGTGTATGCGACGTTGTGATAGGTTTGGTTCTACCTTATGGAAGAACCCGGCTTCTTCACCATAAGGAGTTTTATGTTGTGTAGTGATTACGAACTCTCGAGTAGGTGACTCGGGGAGTGGAGTATGGCAAGGAAGGTGTCCTTGTAGCTGAACCACTATAAACACTCGTGTCGTGGTTTTGTGTTTCTTACTCGTTACCTTTGCATTACATATTTACATATCTATCTATCAACATCCAACATACACATTTAAATAGATTGACATAAGTCGATCTAAATGTATTAAAACAATGTTTTAATCGGTAAAACTATTCAACCCCCCTTCTAGTGTAACATATTGGATTTCACAAACACATCAAACCATGTTTAATGGGGCGTACACTTTGGGGTTTTAGAGAGAGAAAGTTTAGAGGTTTAGGGAACTTAGAAAGAGAAAGTAAAATCTTATTATGAGCTCCAACCCTCTACCTTGGGAGGTAGAGGGTATTTATAGTACCTACATAAGCCACCTATGGGTTGTGGATCGAGCATCTGATGGGTAAAGACCCGTCAGTCTCCTCCAGCGGTGTTACTTAACTAAATACTAACTAACATTAAATAAGCTGTGACTCTGAGCTTTCAACGATTACATATACTTGAGGTGACACTTTAATAATCGGATTTTCTAAATCCTAACAATCTCCCCCTAAAAGAGGTCACCTCAAATTACATAGAGTACAAACAGATATTACATTAAGATTGTTTTTGGATTCATGTTTAAGTTCATAGCTCAGTAGCCCGTAGTCTTTGATTCTTCATGTTTTTCATGTTTGGATAATCCAAGTGGAGGTCTTTAACTGATCCACGTGATAATGAGTTTTGAGCCAGCTTTAAGATCATCAGCTAACATAAATCTCTAACTTTTCCTTTGTAGTGTTGACATTATGTGAAGTTGTGACGTTGGACCGACATGCTCACATTCTGGATCATCATTTCTTCTCATCAGAGTAGCGGAAGCTTTAGTTGATTCATGGTTTCTTTAGATTTGAATGTGTTGTGTGAGCATGCGGCTATGGATTGACCTCTCCATTCTGATCAGCTGCAAACGTTGGATGTACCTGCATACAACAGTTAGCAATAAAGCGCATGAAAGTGTCTTTGATCACTTTCATTGAATTGAGGTACACGGCCCACGGTTCCCGTTGATCGATAAATCGCCTTTTGTGATCAGGTATGAATCGAAGAATCTCCGGAGGGTTTTAGAGTCGCTGCTCTAGCGTTCTCAAACGGGCGTCTCGCGAAGACAACACGGAGGGTGAACCAAATAATTGAGATTCGATTGATGAAAAGAGATTTGAAAAACAATCGTGTCTCAATATAAAGTGTAATACAGAATTTCTAAAATTCACAAAAAGACCAAAATACCCCTATAATCAAAAAGTATGAATAACTAATTTAAAGAATACCAAATAAGCTATGTAAATTCAGAAAATTATTAAGAAATATCACACATGATCTAAATAAATATTAAACACTTTGAAAAAGGTAATTTTTATAGTTTATGATTTTATAAAATTCGTTTTGTATTTTACTTAATTAGCCGAATATATTTATTTAGATTTATTAAAGAATTTAATTAATAAAAGCCCAATATAAATTTATATCATTAAGAGTCCATTTATTTTAAGTCCAATACATTATAAAGCCCACAAGAAAAATTGTAAATCATATAAAAACACATTATACGGTTCACTCTAAATCCTAATAACCGATTATACCTAAAACCGACCTAAAAACCCTACATAATTCGACTTCCAGTTTCCAGAGCTTAAAGCCATTTTTATTGGACAAGTTTGAAGGTAAAGAAGGTGAGAAAAATAGTGTTCGAAGTCCTAAGCTGCTGTTTTGAGCGTGGTGAGTTTTTGGGTCAATTAGGGTTTCGGCAAGTGAGGTTTTTGTGTTTTCTTGTTCTAACGACCAAAGCTCATCAAGGGTAAGTTCTTAATGTTATTTTCAGTCCTATAAGTCATATGGAACACATAAAAATTAGCCATGCATGTTTAATAAGTCGTATGGAATTAATTGGAACTAAAACCCTAGAAAGCGTATAAATATAACAAATGAGCTTATGATAATTTTTAAGACCATGATTTGATTTTTCCAGAAGCTATTACATGTTATAAGACCTGAATAAAATACATGTCCATGAATTCGGAGCTTGTGTGAATTGTCTTGAGTTTTATGGTTCGATTAAGCATGGAAAAAGGAAAGATTTAAAAAGGAACGATTAGGATTTGCATGAACTAGGGTTTTCTTGTTATCATTAAGGGTAATAAATGAAGTAATAATGATGAGCTAATGATTGGTTTAACCTAGGTTTAGGGCTTGTACTTGAATTGTACATTATTCGATTTTTACATAAAAGGTTTGGGTTGGTTTTGTAAATATTGAAACTTAAAGGTTATTTTTGTGAACAGTAAAATAAAGGTACAAAACATTATAAAATAAGTATGGGGGTTAAACGTGTAATTTTGGATATTTAGAGGGCCATTCGAATTGTATTTAACTTAAAGGGTATGTTTTGTAAATTCTAAAACCTTTGGGCTAAAAGTGTAAAATCTAATAATAGAAGGTTAGATCGTATAATTAAAGATGTTAAAGGTGTAATATGTAATTCTGAGTAATTATGGGTCAACATGTGTAAATGAATTACGTAAGGACATGCATGAGTTAAGTTAATTTTCCGTTTGAGTTTTCATACGTTCTAGGTCAAAGTGGAAATCATTAAAAGAAGTAACATGTGAATTAAATGCGTAATAAGTAATATTAAAAGTATGGAAACCCTAGAACTTAAATAGGAAGTGATTAGGGTTAAAAGCTAAGTGTGTAATTTCGTTATTTCATGTAAGTTAAAGATTATGTAAACCATATTGAAAGAGGGTCTTAAAATCCGTTATTGACATTTGTAAACCCTATACTTCGAAAGATGATCATATAAGCTCTTAAATAAGATAATTATCATATTAAGCCCTTAAGTTTACCGTTTGTCATTTGCAACCCATAAGTTAAACTAATTAATGATTAAGACTCTAAAACATTGTAATTACGTAAAGTCATTACTAAAAATGAGAATAATCTGACAACTTTAAAAGTATTAATGAGATTGATCCGTTATACTAATAAGTATTAAATAAATCATAATCCGTGTAGATTTGTTGAAGGAGACGCGCGTTACATCTTACGTATTCGTTCATTCGTTGCTTTTCTCTCACTTGCTTTAAGATGCGGATATTACTGTCTTACTTTAAGACACTTAGGTTATCGTCTGAGATATTAGACCTTTTAGTAAAGGTTCCTTATGATGTTCTTTTAGTTAGCTTTTCTATTTCACTTATTAGGATTCCCGATGCCATTGCTATGAACCCTTTCTTGAATGTTTGATCTGTTACTTATCTGAACTTATGTTCTAGTGAACTATGCAATATCTGATGTGAACTTATGTTAGGAAGATTTTGATATGCACATCTGTTGAACTTTGCTATGGTTGATTATGAACCTTATGATATGATGTTATCTGATAAGTTATCTGTGACCTTTATGATGAATTATGATCTGTGTCATTTATGACAATCTGTTGACCTAAGTTAGTTTGACACCCGAGCCAAATATTTAACTAGTCATGGGGTTCCATGTCCGTATCGATGATGCACCTCATATGACTCTAGGCGATAGAGTGATGTTACGCCACGTCTCGGATGGTGAAGCATATTTGTGAATATGTAGGAAGGGGCTATGGATGCATCCTAGATCTGTATCACGTTATCGATATGTTTTACGGTGAATGATGTCGTGTGCAATACCCGTCTTCACAAAATTCTGGGAGCTAGCTACTCCATTGGTTATCCGAGGTCTCCTCGTATTATATAAGGTATTAGAGGTCACCCTCGAATACAATGGTTACTTATGATATGTTATGATCTGATATGTTTCTGGGCTCGTGGTAGTTGACTAAATCTTTATTTGTTACTTCTGTGTTAAGTATTATGTATGATTCGGTATTTCGAGTGTTTATATTATGTATTTTGATATGATATGTTAGTGAATGTGCTTATGACGTGTTTGTTCAAGTGATCATTAGTTGCCATGCTAGGATAGGATTAATATGTTTGAAAACATGATTCGTATATCTGATATTATGATTTGTTATTGTTACGTGAATGCGTTGATTTGCGAGATGAATGTGCTAGTGTATAATTGAGTGTTTTGAAGGTTAATTATCATGCGCATATGTGACCTGCCATGTTAAAACTCGCTAAGGTTAGGATTTGATCGAGAACTGGTTTAGCTATTATATGCCGCCATGACCTATCTGCTATTTCCGCTGCTATAATATTGAATTAAGTGCTTTAAATGTTGATTAATTGATTTGTATGAATGCCATGTTTATTTTCTAGGAAGCGTTTAGTTAGTTTTGAGACTCTTCGTTTGTCTTATATGTAATCTGTTATTTTTTATATGCTATGTGTTTGGTTGTTCTGATATGTTGTGTTTGTGTCATTGATGTGCTATGTGATGTCTAAACTGTTATGTGGTTGTTTGGATTTCTGTATATTTGTGTTTCCGCAGAATCCTAAAAGATCCTTCGTCATCGTTTCATTTTGATTTCATTATTCGTATATTTGTTTTGTTTAGTTTTTGTTTCGTTATATCTGTTCACTGGGCTTTGTAAGCTCGGCGCTTTCTTTTCATGCGCGGTATTTAGCATTCAAGATGAGCTTATGGGATAGTGATGGGTTTGAGAATAGAGACGAGAGCAAGATTTGACCATAGAGATCTTAGATTTATTTTGAATATAAGTTATTTATATTATTTTTGTAAGTTTTTGTTAAGGCTTCCGCTATTGTATAGTAATTAAAGTTCGATATGAAACGTATTGTGATATCTTTACCCTTGTCGGGGGTTTACAATTTATGGTATCAAAGCTCTAGGTTTTAGGACCCTTAGAGCTTAGGCTATGACCTGTGAGGAGTGGGTAGACATTAGGTTTCGTCGTTGAATATCTTCGATTCCTTTTGATGGTCGTTCGGATTTGACTTGATATCCTTTTGCCTTCATGGTTGGCCCTCCTTTGTTCGCTCGAATTTTGTTATTTTGTTTTCGCTCGTCCGTTTGTCGATCGTTAGATGGAGACTACCCGTGGAGCCGAAGAAGATGGTGCTGACGCACTGGCGTTCTGCGATGGTTCCTATCTTTGGAGAGGTTCGTGAAGCGAAGCCACGCTGCCGTGTTGTTGGAGACATCGAGGATCTTTGCTAGAGGAAGTTGGACGGATCAACTAAAGACGCATAGCAGCGAAGACATGATTCAACCGGTGGGAAGGTTCATCTACTTCATATGATTTGGGCGGCGTATGTCACTCGATTTGTTTGTCATGCGTTACAAGACGGTTTGATATTACGATAAGTGACTCGATCGTATTGCTTTTCTCGATTTGTTGAACTTCGGTGTGAATCGTGAAGTTTTATCGTTTAGCATTCGGTATATCTCGGCTTTTCTTTGGATCGTCAGTAATAAGTCATGAGGAAGAATGCGAGGTGGATTCGGATTTGGAGTCTACGGCTACTAGTAGGTTTAATCCGACACAAGAATAGGATATTGCGCTCCTGATTAGTTGTCCTCTTTATGGGAAATTTTCTGACATTTGATTTTGAGTTAGGTTCTTTTGTTTTCATTTAGACGATTGAATCTTGGATTATTAAGTTTTGTTTTGGAAGTTCATCTTAAGACGATTCTGCAAATTTTGTTTGATTAATGGAAATAAAACAAAAACTTGAAAGTATAGTTCCTGTCTGTTGTTTCTTTCTGATAGATTCGCTAAGTTTCCGTTAGTCCTCATAAGTTTCGTCTGCTATTTATTTTCTTAGTGTTGTTGTTTAATTACCGCTTGAATGATGTATGACCATCATGATGGTATACTCATGTGTATCTGGTTTGTTATAGGATGTTATTTGCTATCTGTGTATTATCCGTATGTGGTATGTTTTGTTACGATATTAGTTATGTGTTTTGTCATGACCCGAGACCGAATATAATGACAATAAGAACTTGTTATGTGATGCAAGTATTATGGCCTTTGATCAGCGTAATAATACGAGATCATATAATCTGAACTTATTGAAGGTATCTGACGTCTGGGAAATGCTGATTGATGTGTGAATAGACTTTGACTTGTATACATTATTTGGTGCTTCTAATTCCGTAACTATTTGTGAGATTTCGTCGATATTTGTTACGTATAAGTTTTATGCGTTTGGAATCGAGGTTGTTATGATCATGCACGAACCTATAGATTGCTATGACCACCTTAACCTTATATGTCTCCACATATTTCTGCGACTATTGAGGCCGATAGGATTTATTCCGTCTATGCATATGATGTCCTCATCATTAGATATCTGGATAAGTTAGAATTTGTCGTTTGATTTTCTGCGTCTCATCTGTTCTCCGCCATTACTTGATAAGTATATAATTATCTATTATAACTATTTGACTATTGATTTAATTTCTGAATAAGTATGAGTTCAAATATTACGATAAGAAATCCATTTGTTAGAGATAAGATTAGCGTTAGTTATATTCCTAGAAGTTCGAAATTCGATTAGTTCTACGTTACATTCCGTCTTGTCCAATTTCGAGGACGAAATTTTCTTTTAGAGGGGAAGAATTGTAATACCTGAATTTCTAAAATTCACCAAAAAGACCAAAATACCCCTACAATCAAAAAGTATGAATAACTAATTTAAAGAATACCAAATAAGCTATGTAAATTCAGAAAATTATTAAGAAATATCACACATGATCTAAATAAATATTAAACACTTTGAAAAAGGTAATTTTTATAGTTTATGATTTTATAAAATTCGTTTTGTATTTTACTTAATTAGCCGAATATATTTATTTAGATTTATTAAAGAATTTAATTAATAAAAGCCCAATATAAATTTATATCATTAAGAGTCCATTTATTTTAAGTCCAATACATTATAAAGCCCACAAGAAAAATTGTAAATCATATAAAAACACATTATACGGTTCACTCTAAATCCTAATAACCGATTATACCTAAAACCGACCTAAAAACCCTCCATAATTCGACTTCCAGTTTCCAGAGCTTAAAGCCATTTTTATTGGACAAGTTTGAAGGTAAAGAAGGTGAGAAAAATAGTGTTCGAAGTCCTAAGCTGCTGTTTTGAGCGTGGTGAGTTTTTGGGTCAATTAGGGTTTCGGCAAGTGAGGTTTTTGTGTTTTCTTGTTCTAACGACCAAAGCTCATCAAGGGTAAGTTCTTAATGTTATTTTCAGTCCTATAAGTCATATGGAACACATAAAAATTAGCCATGCATGTTTAATAAGTCGTATGGAATTAATTGGAACTAAAACCCTAGAAAGCGTATAAATATAACAAATAAGCTTATGATAATTTTTAAGACCATGATTTGATTTTTCCAGAAGCTATTACATGTTATAAGACCTGAATAAAATACATGTCCATGAATTCGGAGCTTGTGTGAATTGTCTTGAGTTTTATGGTTCGATTAAGCATGGAAAAAGGAAAGATTTAAAAAGGAACGATTAGGATTTGCATGAACTAGGGTTTTCTTGTTATCATTAAGGGTAATAAATGAAGTAATAATGATGAGCTAATGATTGGTTTAACCTAGGTTTAGGGCTTGTACTTGAATTGTACATTATTCGATTTTTACATAAAAGGTTTGGGTTGGTTTTGTAAATATTGAAACTTAAAGGTTATTTTTGTGAACAGTAAAATAAAGGTACAAAACGTATAAAAATAAGTATGGGGGTTAAACGTGTAATTTTGGATATTTAGAGGGCCATTCGAATTGTATTTAACTTAAAGGGGTATGTTTTGTAAATTCTAAAACCTTTGGGCTAAAAGTGTAAAATCTAATAATAGAAGGTTAGATCGTATAATTAAATATGTTAAAGGTGTAATATGTAATTCTGAGTAATTATGGGTCAACATGTGTAAATGAATTACGTAAGGACATGCATGAGTTAAGTTAATTTTCCGTTTGAGTTTTCATACGTTCTAGGTCAAAGTGGAAATCATTAAAAGAAGTAACATGTGAATTAAATGCGTAATAAGTAATATTAAAAGTATGGAAACCCTAGAACTTAAATAGGAAGTGATTAGGGTTAAAAGCTAAGTGTGTAATTTCGTTATTTCATGTAAGTTAAAGATTATGTAAACCATATTGAAAGAGGGTCTTAAAATCCGTTATTGACATTTGTAAACCCTATACTTCGAAAGATGATCATATAAGCTCTTAAATAAGATAATTATCATATTAAGCCCTTAAGTTTACCGTTTGTCATTTGCAACCCATAAGTTAAACTAATTAATGATTAAGACTCTAAAACATTGTAATTCTGTCCGTCACTAAAAATGAGAATAATCTGACAACTTTAAAAGTATTAATGAGATTGATCCGTTATACTAATAAGTATTAAATAAATCATAATCCGTGTAGATTCGTTGAAGGAGCGCGGCGTTACATCTTCGTATTCATTCGTTGTTTTCTCTCACTTGCTTTAAGGTACGGATATTACGTCTTACTTTAAGACACTTAGGTTATCGTCTGAGATATTACGACCTTTTAGTAAAGGTTCCTTATGATGTTCTTTTCGTTCGCTTTTCTATTTCACTTATTAGGATTCCCGATGCCATTGCTATGAACCCTTTCTTGAATGTTTGACCTGTTACTTATCTGAACTTATGTTCTAGTGAACTATGCAATATTTGATGTGAACTTATGTTAGGAAGATTTTGATATGCACATCTGTTGAACTTTGCTATGGTTGATTATGAACCTTATGATATGATGTTATCTGATAAGTTATCTGTGACCTTTATGATGAATTATGATCTGTGTCATTTATGAAAATCTGTTTGACCTAAGTTAGTTTGACACCGGGCCAAATATTTAACTAGTCATGGGGTTCCATGTCCGTATCGATGATGCACCTCGATATGACTCTAGGGCGATAGAGTGATGTTCTCGCCGCGTCTCGGATGGTGAAGCATATTTGTGAATATGTAGGAAGGGCGTATGGATGCATCCTAGATCATTATCTGTTATCGATATGTTTTCGGTGAATGATGTAGTGTGCAATCTGCGTCTTCACAAATTCAGGAGTTAGCTACTCCATTGGTTATCGAGGTCTCCCTCATATTATATAAGGTATTCCGAGGTCACCCCTCTGAATACAATGGTTACTTATGATATGTTATGATCGATATGTTTACGGGCTCGTGGTAGTTGACTAAATCTTTATCTCATTACTTGTTAAGTATTATGTATGATTCGGTATTTGAGTGTTTATATTATGTATTCTGATATGATATGTTAGTGAATGTGCTTATGACGTGTTTGTTCAAGTGATCATTAGTTGCCATGCTAGGATAGGATTAATATGTTTGAAAACATGATTACGTATATCGATATTATGATTTGTTATTGTTACGTGAATGCGTTGATTTCTTGAGATGAATGTGCTAGTGTATAATTGAGTGTTTTGAAGGTTAATTATCACATGCATATGTGACCTGCCATGTTAAAACTCTGTTAAGGTTAGGATTTGATCTGAGAACTGGTTTAGCTATTATGTCTGCCATGACCTATCTGCTATTTCCGCTGCTATAATATTGAATTAAGTGCTTTAAATGTTGATTAATTGATTTGTATGAATGCCATGTTTATTTTCTAGGAAGCGTTTCCGTTAGTTTTGAGACTCTTCGTTTGTCTTATATGTAATCTGTTATTTTTGATATGCTATGTGTTTGGTTGTTCTGATATGTTGTGTTTGTGTCATTGATGTGCTATGTGATGTCTAAACTGTGGTTGTTTGGATTTATATTTGTGTTTCCTTGAGAATCCTAAAAGATCCTTCGTCATCGTTTCATTTTGATTTCATTATTCCTATATTTGTTTTGTTTAGTTTTTGTTTCGTTATATCTGTTCACTGGGCTTTGTAAGCTCAGCCGCACTTTTCTTTTCATGCGGCAGGTATTTAGCATTCAAGATGAGCTTATGGGATAGGCGATGGGTTTGAGAATAGAGCTGAGAGCAAGATTTGACCATAGAGATCTTAGATTTATTTTGAATATAAGTTATTTATATTATTTTTGTAAGTTTTGTTAAGGCTTCGCTATTGTATAGTAATTAAAGTTCGATATGAAACCGTATTGTGATATCTTTACCCTTGTGGTCGGGTGTTACATAAAGTGTTTTGCAATACAACGGCCGGTTTTCAAAGGTATCGGTCAATCCATTTCTGGACCAAGGTTGATTCAATAATGAATCGCCCCATTGTTTCAATCCGGTTGTCACATGTTTGATCTATTGGATAGATCTCACATGCCACCTACCAAGAGCTTGTTTGATGTTGGCTCTAGAAGGCTTTCCATCGTCATTGTGAATATGTTTGGATATCACTCAGATGTTCTGGCAATACCACAAGGATAATGCGTAGGACTCTTAAAATATATTCTCTCTTTCCACATTGTGTGAAACAGAGAGTCTTCATTGACGGTGTCCTAATGAGATTTATTGATGATCTCATGGCTCTAGACCCAATAGTGCACATTTGGTTCCTATGCCAGAGACTAGGGAGAGGGTCTCCTTCTTCAATATCAACCATCTCTAAGAGAAAGTCGATAGATAATGTAGGCTTCCCGTGAGAATGAAACAAGTCCTTTTAAGAGGAACTTGAGTAGCTTGGGAAGTTGTAGTGCTGATCGTCCTTTGGGTCCATGACGTCTTGTCTTCAATACCGGTGTTTCCTTAGTAACAACCAGTAGCATATGTATTGAACCCGGTTTCTGCCCTAAGGTTGAATAATTGAAGGGCTATTTCTTTTTACCCTTTTCACATACAATTCTTTTTCATTCTTCAACCCCTTCAGTGCTTACCGAGACTTCATTACTAGAACCTTGTTGGGTTTATTCCAGTTCTAGCTCTATCTGAGTCCGCACTCTTCCCATTTCACACTTTTCTCCTTTTTTCATCATACCTAAGGACTCTACACTATCTAGTGGATTGTCCCTGGGTAAATCCCTCCGGCTCTGGCGGGATCGTGGGAACGAATACCTAACCTAACCATCCTTATATCTCCATACATAAAGTAAATTTTGTCGGTCCTTTTGGTATTGTTCTTCTGCCATTGGATCCAATTGAAAACCATTTGAAAATCAATCCAGGTACTTGTGATATATTATCAAAGCATTTTATACCTGAATTGTTTTGATATTTCAGAAAAAGAGCTCCCCCCTCAACATGTGCATCAAATAATTGAAATCGTTTTGGCACATGGAGGCAAGAGGAAAAATTCAATTCATTGATTAACATTTTCTAAAAATATCTACATCACCTTCCCGATCAAAATTAGTGTTTCAAATACTGTTAAACATATTTTTGGAAAAGGATGTGGTTTTCAAAAAGTTGCTCCCCCTCAATATGTGCATCAAGATTTGAAATTGTTTTGCACATATTAGGGAAAACCTGCACTTAGAGACAAATCAATCACGTTTTAATCCTTTTTGGTTTGATATAGATGCTCCCCCTTAACATGTGCATGAAAAATTTGAAATCGTTTGGCACATGTAGGGAGGAGAGCTTGCTAATCAGTTATAAAACCATTTATCGAATTATCAGTTTAAATCACAAATTCTCCCCCGATCACAATTTTCAAGTCATTTAAGATTTGTGATCTCTTATAAATTTAAATTGTCTTTTTGAAAGCTTTTGAGGAGAATTGTGACTTGCTTATGAAAACATTTAACCGGTAAGGATCAAATATGAGACTTTAAACTCCAACGATTAAACATGTTTGAGTATCTTTTGAAAACATGACATATGCCTTGGTCTAAACCAATTGTATGACAAATAATCTTTTGATTTAATTGAAATCATTCTCCCCCTCAATCAATGACATAAGTTGTTGATTGAGAGATAGAGATTTTGACAAATGTCAAGTCCAGATGATTTTCAAAACTTGAGTGCGAGTTATTTTTCAAAGCTATTAGTTTTCATTAGATAACAAATATTTTTCAAAATATTTGAAAAATAAGATAAACATTACAAACATTTGTTTTTAGAATCAGAGCATGAGATTTGAAAAATAAGATAAAGCATGGCCCTGTTCTTTCTTTTAAAAACGGGGTATAGTCTGAAATGACTATAAACCTTTTGTTTTTCATTATCTCAAAACATTTTTTTTTAAATAAATTATGTACATTCGAACATCATCTAAAGACCCGTGTCACTCTTTGAATGACAACACAAAGACCGTAAATGAAATCGAATAAAAGAAAAGATGGGAAAAATATTTTAAGCTTTTTTCAAAGATTTTTTGATTTTTATGGATTTTTTAAAATTTTATATTTTTCTATTTTCTTTTGTGGGTTTTATAATTTTGTATTTTGCTTTTTGAATAAATATTTACAAGAGATGGATGAAGAAAAACTTTTACTCCTCGTCTTCCTCTTGAAGGCGTTTGAGTGTTTCCGGTTATAGACTCTTTAGACCAAGTCGTGGAAGGATAAACTCAAAACGTTCTCTAGGAAGAGCTTTGGTGAAGATGTCGCTAGCGGCATTGGTCCTCACAAAGTAAAGTTCTACCACACCTTTTCCACTTGTTCCGGATGAAATGATGTCGAAGTGTCGATGTGCTTTGCTCTTGAATGTTGAGCGTTGTTGCGGAGAGAGCAATGGCACTTTGTTATCACAATGTCTGAGAGGAATATTGTTGAAGTCAAAGTCATAGTCAGATAGTTGGGATCTCATCCATAGGATTTGAGCACAACAAGATGACATGGCGATGTATTCACCTCTGAGAGGATATCGACGATACACATTTGTTTCTTAGAAAACCAGCTTACAAGTTTTTCTCCCAAGAATTGAGCACCACCAAATGTGCTTCGACGTGTATCTTGACACCCTCCATGGTCTGCATCTGCATATGTTGTTAGTGACATGTTGGTGTCCTTTGGATACCAAAGTCCCATGTTAATGGTACCTTGGAGATACCGAAAGACCCGTTTAACCGATTCAAGGTGCTTTTGGTAGGCTTGAGTACGGTCTCTAGCACACATGCATACGTGAAAGAGAATATCAGTCTGTGAGGTACATCAGGGATCCAATCATACTTCGATATTTCGTTTGATCTACCATGATCCTGAGTGGTCCTCATCCAGTTTGGTACGTTCCACCATGGTAGTGTCAACAGTGTCACAAGTGTCAAATCCAAATTTCTTTAAAATTTCATTAGCATATTTAGATTGATTGATAAAAATGCCTCCGAGACTTTGTAAAATTTGTAATCCCAAGAAAAATGACATTTGTCCCATCGTAGACATTTGAAATTTGGAACCCATTTCATTTGAAAAACGGTCACATACAGTAGGGTCGGTCGAGGTAAAAATGATATCATCTACATAGATTTGAACGTGAATTAAGTGTTTGCACGATTTTCGGGTGAACAATGTGGGATCCATTGCTCCTTTCTTTGAATCCATAGATAAGATGAACTTTGTGAGTATCATACCATGCCCTTGGAGCTTGTTTGAACCATAGAGAGCCTTCTTTAGCGATAGACATGAGTAGGATATTGGATCCACAAAACCTTACGGTTGGTACGACGTACATGACTTCTTTCGGATCTCCTTTAAAAAGCGTTTTACATCCATTTGATAGACCACCATGTTCTTACTAGCGATTAGCTAAGAAGATTACGATTGCCTCAATACGTGCAACTAGAGCAAATGATTTCTCAAAGTCAATACCCTCCTCTTGACGATATCCTTTTGCAACAAGTCTTGCCTTGTTCTTTAATACATCCCCATGCTCATCAAGTTTCACTTTGAAGATCCATTTGAGAGCTATGATCATTGCACACTCAGGAGCTGGTACTAATTCCCAAACATCAAGTCGGTCAAACTCATGAATTTCTTCCTGAATTGCATTGAACCAAATTGTCTTCGACATTGTTGTTTTGACATATTTTGGTTTGACTTTTGATAGTATGGAATTGAAGAAGCACCATAAGGCATCATTGCTGTTTGTTTACGGGTGGATACCTGACGAGAGGGATTCCCTATGATATTGCCCAACGGATGATCGTGTGTCCATTTTACGAAATGCTCGTGTGGTTGTGATTGAAGAAGCTGAGGTAGCGAGTTGTTTTCCCTGATGAAGATGGTTCGATGATGGTTCGAGAGCAAATATGTTTTCAAAGGGAGCATCTTCGGGAGTAGCAAAGAGGTTATCTCCATCATAGGTGCCAAAAAAAATTCCATGATGTACACTCGATGATTGAGTATTTGATGATGAGAGGCTGAGTGATCGCGTGAGGCTTCTTGACTCAATGACATAGAAAGCTGAAGGATTATCTACGTTGGACGGTTAGGTGCGACCTCTTTAAGGATTAGACTGATCATTTGCAATAGGCTCATAGTGTTCATCAAACATTGGATCAAACAATTTCTTCAAATCATCTTCTAAAGGAAGTACATATGGAGTTGCTGGTGAAGGATTTTGTACAAAAGAAGAACTAATGGGACTACTTAATGAAGGTTGAGATCTTTGGTCGAACTTGATTGTCACGGAGCGGTTGCTCGAATGACTCATCGAACGTGACTTGAATAGTTTCCATTATATCTCGAGTTCTTTTGTTGTAGATTCGGTAACCCTTCTTGTTTGATGCATTACCCACAAAAACTCCAATGTCCGCCTTAGCTCTTAATTTTTCTAAATCTTGACCTTCATTCGTTGGATAGCACAAAGCACCAAATACACGAAGGTAGGAGAGATCGGGTTTTCGTTTATGGACAAGTTCATATGGAGTTTTTCCATGAGAGGTGTGTATGAGGGAACGATTTTGGGTGTAGCAAGCAGTGGCAATGGCTTCAGCCCAAAGAAACATTGGAACATTTGAGTAAATTAGCATTGTTCTTGCAGCTTCAACAAGGGTCCGATTTCGTCTTTCAACTACACCGTTTTGTTGAGGCGTGCGTGGAATACTTCTTTGATGACTGATTCCAATGTTTTCATAGAATTGACTTAGGTCTTTGTTAACAAACTCAGTGCCATTGTCTATTCGAACAATTCTAACAGTCATATTAAGTCGAACTGTTTGATAAGTTTGATGATGACATCAGGAGTTTCATCCTTTGTCCTCAAAAACTTAACCCAACTAAATCGAGAGTAGTCATCAACAACGACTAATACATATTTCTTCCTATTTATCGTTTGCACTCTCATAGGTCCACACAAATCCATATGAAGAGTATGAAGAACTTCCATAACTGAGTTTGCGGTTTGGGTTTGTGGGCATATTCTTTGCTTTTCCCAATTGGCATCTTGAACAAAGATGATCTTTTTCATACTTTAATCTGGGTAAGCCTCTTACAAGGTCCTTTATGGAAAGATCATTAATGGTGCCGAAGTTCAATTGATTGAGACGACGATGCCATAACCATGACTTTGTTTTAGAAGCCTTTGACAACAAGCGATTAGAAGACTTCATCATGTCTTCGATAGAGATGGTGTATAGGTTTGAACCACGTGTTCTTCTTAACAGTTCCACACCATCAAGTTCTCTAACGAAACAAGTATGTTTTCTAAAAGCCACCTCTAGATCGGAATCACGGAATTGACCAACAGAGAACAGGTTATGACCAAGACCTTCAACATAATATACCCGGAGATTACACGTCATCAACAACATAATCTCCATAACCCATAATTGCACCAAAATGGTCGTTCCCAAATCTAACCCCCGATGAATTTACTCACAAAGTTCATGAGCCGATGGCGATCTCGGTCATATGCTTGGAGCGGCTGAGTCCAAGTACCACGAACGATTTGAACGAATTGTAGTTGAACACAAACAAAATGGATAAGCGGATAATTGGGATCCCTATGCAAGAATGAGTTCCATTTGGTTAGTAACAGTGATTGGAACACCCACATCGAAGCGAATCAATGGAATCATTAGGGATAGATGCAGTACTAGTGTGCAAGTTAGACCTATTCAAAGTATGTTCACTTCTTAAAGGAATAGTTCTACTGGTAGGCATCCATTTCCTAATGGGCATTGACTTAGATAATTTAGGGCACATCTCATTAAGATTAAATTTGCGGCCAGTAGGTATCCACTAATAACCTATATTACTAAATTTTCTTCCTGTGGGTTTCCAATGTTTTCTAACCTTCTTCCGCCATTGCATTCTAGCCTTCTTAGCTTGATTTTTGACATTAACAATTTTAACTGGGTATTTAACAGCATTAATCAAATCATTCACACCACATACATGATTAGTAGCAGAAACCAAGCAATCATCATTACATGTTTTGCCAAAAGTAGCAGAATTCGCATTAATTACAGCATGCTTAGAGCTAACACTAGAATCAACACGCTTCGTTTTATTCAACATAGTTTCATTTTTCCTAAGGTGATCTGCTACTCTCTTCCACTGAACATTCCTAGCTTGCAAGGTCCTATCATTCTTTGTGTTGCCTTGAGGCTTTGACATGCTCGCTTTGGTGTCACTTTTTACTCCTATAGAGGGAATGGGAACATTAGTTGGTTTTGCTACTTTTTGCATTTTAGGTTTAGAAGTGTTGGGATCTGAACTACTTGAAGGCACATTAAAGTTCACTTTCTTAACACTGGGCATAGAGCAAGGCATGACAGCTTTATCTTTCTCACATCAGGATTTAGGACATGTTGCTCTTAAACATTCTAAGACTCGAGATCGTTTGGCTGTATGCAAGCAAACCTAATTTCACTATCAAGTGGCTTATTTATGTGATCCTCTTCTACAATCTCACGGAGACATTCTAGACTATCCTTAAGGTGAAAGAAATAGTTATGAAACACAAGTTCGTTATTTCTAAGATGAGGAGGAATGTATTTAAGATTCTGATATATTTAGAATCTGCAGATGACTTTGATGCAACGTTCTCATTAAAGACAAGTGGCATTTTCCCTTTTACGACTCTTCGATTCTCAATTTCCTTTTGTAAAGACGTTATTTTTCATTGTTTTTGTCACGAGTGACTTTCATTGAATCATATAACTCTTTGAAGTGTCTTTTGACCTTTTCATTTTCTTCTAGAAAACTCTCATTTTCTTGTTGTAATACGTTAATGATGTTTCGAAGATGAAAGTTTTGTGAAAATTGAGAATCTAAAGGAGGAGGCATTTGGGAGCCCGTCACATTGTTCTTTTCACCCTTTAATTATGGAATTTGGGCTTTCAACTTTCTGATCGTGTTACAGTGAGCTTGAATCTGTTCGTCATGTTTGTTTATTTCAAAAACTGCATCAAACTCTGGAACATTTGAGCATGTCTTGATGTTTGAGATTTTGACATTTTCTTTGAGATGTTGATATTTTATTTGCAAATCAAAATGATAAACTTCTAGCTTAGAAAAATGTTTTACCAAATTATCGTGATCATCCTGATCAATTTTCTCATTTAGTTTTGAGTTTTTGTTTTCAAGCTCAATGACACGATCATGGGAAACTTTCAAAGCAACAGATAATTCATGAAATTGAGAAGCGAATGAATGCTTAGTAACAATATAAAACACATCTTGAGCCACACAACTCAATACTAAGTTCTCATTTAAGATATGCAGATTCTTCCTTTCAATTTCATTATATTTGAGTTCCCGGTCATAATCATTGACCTCAACTATCATTGCATCAAAATTCCTTTTCCATTTCTTTAATATCTGAGTCTATCCCTTTTTGAAAACTCTCAAATTGACATTTTAGTTGTTTAAAGAAATGTATGACTTCAGTTAAATAGCATTCTTTAGTTTGCTCAAAACCCCTTTCCCCTTCAGTTATCCCTGTAGGAGTGATTCTCTTCTTACATGTCTTCTCAAAATCAACGAATAGTTGACAAACAACATACAGGCTGATTAAGGTCTTGCTATTAGTGGAAATAGTTCTAGGAACTAAATGCATTGGTGTATTCGGAGGATACACAGTAGCTGCAGGCACTTTCCTATGGGGAATGTTTATTTCAACAAGTACTTCTGCTTTTTGCTTATCCATATCTTTCTTCCAAAAAATTTGTTCTGTGGTTAATTGAGTTTGAGGCTTAAACATGTTCAGGGAAATCCAATTTTCTTTAATGTAATCATGGGGTTTGATCGTTATGTTTTTCTTTTTACACTCAGGATCTTTTAGCTTCTTATCCATCTTCCGTGCTTCCAATACATGATGGTGTTTGCCTAGGCTTGAGGATCTCATTACCATCATATACAATTGTATGGAAAGCTTTATCCTTTTTACAATACTCGGGATTTGGCTCCTCTACTAGGGGAATACTATGCTTATCGCTTAAGACTATGTGCTTAGTGATCATGTGAGCAGTCTGAATGGTATTCCCTTGTACGTACAACTTATTTTCAAGCTTGTTTTTCAAAGTTTTTAGATTGGAAAAATCATTCAAAAGTTTTGATTCCTTAGCATTAAATTCTTGTTTAAGCACTTTAACATTATTTTGGAGTTCTTGCTTTTGCTTAACAGTTTTAGAAAGCTTTTCTTGTAAGGAATTTAACTCTTTTTTTAACACTTCTTCTCTAAAATTACTTTTTCTAATAATTGTACGCATTTGGTCATCCATTTCCTGCTCACGGGTAGTTAACTCAAACTTAGCACATTGTTCATAAATAGCAACTTGTTCTTTATAGGCATTCAGTTCAGAGATAACAGAATCACCAGGGGCACATGCAGTGTATTCATAAAAAACATAGTCATCATTGACTGCAGAAGATGTATCACTTGGTACAATCTCACTTTCACTTTGAATCATATATTGATCATATGGAACAATATTACTATTACCCACATTATCTATATCTGATTCATTAGTTTCATGTGATTGTACTTCGTTATGTATCTTTTGCTCATCAACTTTGAAATGATTGAATCTTTGGATGGACCAGCCTGTTGTGGTGATGAGACCTTTGGAGAGACCATTGGTGAAATGCTAGCCATCAAGATTGTCGGCAAGAGGTTCATCATCGACATCGAGTCAAATGCATCACACAACTTGAAAGGCATTTTGATGATTGTGACCTACTTCCGAATTGGTGCTCATCCACATCAGCATCATATGTTTTGGCATTTCCTCGGAAGAAACACAACTCTTCTTCATTCAAAACCGCTCCATTGTCTGAGCTTGCACCAGAGCATCTTGTCCCTGAAATACTCTAAATTTTGAGGCGTTTTGGAGATGTGCGAGTTCCTTGCAATATGTCCATCACCACCACGGTTGTAGCACTTGATTGGCTTTCCTTGTCCTTGAATTGCATTCCTTCCACAATTCTGATTAGCCACATACCCTCCACCTACTCCACATTTTCCTTGTTCATATTGTCTTCCTTGCACTGGTTGCACCATGATCTTACCATCTCTGACAATAGCATGATTGTGTAGATTGCATGCGATTCGATATCATTGTTAGTGTGTGGAGTGAGGTTCAGATTTTGATTAACCATAAGAGCTAGTTGATTGATGAAATGTTCCATGACGCATCAATCGGGTTGCTTGAACCTTGGATCGGGAATGAGTTTGTGGTTACCATTTCTAGTAGGTATGACTTGTGAAGCTTTGGTAGTAATCCCTACATTGGTGTAGAATGCAGTTGAGTCATTTGAAGAGCTTGCATCTCCATGATTAGATTTGAACTTTTCAAGAATCATTCGTTCAAACATAGCATGCTTCTCATTCTGAAGTAGGAAGGCATACAATTTCTCATAGTTGGTGTTCCTTAATCCTTTGGTTAACTTGACTGAGGTGACAAATTTGTGCCATTCAGGATTCATGTTATTCACAAACTTTGAATTGATCTGAATATTTGGCATGGTCATTTTGATATTCCTCATATCATTCACAAGTTTGTGGAACCTCACATAGTATTCAGTGACACCTTCTCCAGGGTTCATTTCGAAGTTCTCAAAATCATCATACAATTGAGATTCTATGTCTTCTTTGGTCAATTCAGAACCAGAGAGAAGCATCTTGAAATTTTCCCAAACTGCCTTGGCTTCAGTGTTGTGATTGATTAACTTGTAGATGTCTTTTGGAAGACCCTAAAGTATAATTTTTGAGGCCCTGATATCAGCATCGTATCTCTTTTTCTCCTTATCATTGAGCTCATCATACGTCTTTGGTTTGTCCAAACCTAAGATCACTGTACCATCCGCAGCAGTTTCAAGTGTGTCTCTTGTAGTCTCAATCTGATAAGGTCCTTCATCAATTTATTTGAGAATGTTAACCTCACTTTCCTTTCCCAAACAGTACAACCTAATTCGTTGAGCCCATGAGTCATAATCAGTTTTGTCAAGCATAGGTGGACGAGTATCTGATCCAGCTGCTTGAACGTCCTCAGCTACAGAAGAGATGATTGTAGGCACGTTGGTAGACATGATTACAAATTTCACGGGATTTTATAACTCTATGATTAAACCGAGAAATAGATTCTTTCACAGGATTTTACTAAATCAAGAGAAAACCGTAAAATGTAACAATCAAAAACAATAATTAACCAAGTCGCTTTAAACCTTGAAGACAAGTCGCTTTAACCCAAGTCGCTAGGTATACAAGTCGCTTCAATGGACAAGTTGCTAGAGTGACAACTCGCTAGAAGAACAAGTCGCTAGTGACACAAGTCGCTATGAATACAAATCGCTAGTCACAGAAGTTGCTAAAGTAACAAGTCGCTATATGGACAAGTCGCTAGGGACAAATCGCTAGACAAAACAGTACGACCACTACTTTGTACTATTTTTCATTTTGTCTCAAAAGACAAATCGCTAGAGCACAAGTCGCTTCCCATAACAAAGACAAGTCACTGAAGAGCGTAGAGACAAGTCGCTACGAAGAACTCAAGTCGCTAGATATAAATATTCAAAAGTAACACTTTTCAATCCAAAAACTACCCAACCACACTGATTCAAGCCTTCCAAATCAAAACCTAAGCACTTATGATGATTCTAAACACAAAAGTACAATTAAAATTCAAACTTTAACACTAGAAATGGTCCAAATGATGCAAATACCACTAAACTTTTTCAACCCCAAAAACCATATAAAACCACTAGAAATCCAAGAACATGTAAGAAAGATGATCAAACCATGGCTCTTGATACCATTTGTAACATATTGGATTTCACAAACACATCAAACCATGTTTAATGGGGCGTACACTTTAGAAAATTTTAGAGGTTTAGGGAACTTAGAGAGAGAAAGTAAAATCTTATTATGAGCTCCAACCCTCTACCTTGGGAGGTAGAGGGTATTTATAGTACCTTACATATAACGCCACCTACGGGCTGTGGATCAGGCATACAGCGGGTAAAGATCCGTCCGTCCTCCACGGTGTTACTTAACTAAATACTAACTAACATTAAATAACTACGACTACGAGCTTTCTAACGATTACATATATTTGAGGTGACCGACACTTTAATAACTGGATTTTCTAAATCCTAACATCTAGTTTTCCACAGAGAGAATCAAGAGACCAATCTTCAGTCAAGGCACATTGTCCATGATTTGGAATTCGGAGAATGTGAGCAAATTGCTCAAGAGTCAAAACAAACTTTTGGTTTTTGATCCAAAACCATAGTGATAGAGAGCAATCCTCGTTACGAACGATTTCAACTTGACGGAAGAATTCCAAGACAAACTGCGGACAAATTTTCTCATTAATCCCGAGAAGACCTTCTAGTCCTATGGTGCGGAATGGGTATTGATACCTTCTTGGTATAATAGAAGTGAGTCAACAACACGTCCTTCATAAAAGCAACGAATTTCGAGATTATTGAACCCACGAACATGATTGCCAGGTGTGTTGGGCTCAAGAGATATATTGGGAATGTAGACACAAGTGAGTTGATGATCGAACTCATATTCATGATTCATGATGAGACCTATAGACATGAAATGAATGGTTTACATGAGTATGTTAGTGCATAGTAAATCTCCGAAAGTGAAATTGTTTTTCTCGATTGGTAATACTTTTAAGTATTTTAATAAATATCATTTCCTATTGTCTATTCTATTTTTATTAACAATGACTTTTAACTTTCTTCTTTTTTGACAATTTAGAAAGGTTCTGTTTTTATGGAAAGTTTTCATGAAATGGTTATTATGTTGCATGAGTTTCTGTCACCGGATCCACGGTTCTACCGGTTCCCTTTTAAAAGGGATCCGGCTAGTTAAAACTCAGGGATCCGTGGATCTGTAGTTTTGACAGAAAAATGATCTCGATGTAGAATTGATTTTTGCAACTTTTATTTTATAAAGAGAAGTGTCTTTTAGCCAATGTTACTACTTAAGCATGCATTGGTGATTTCAAAGCATGTCAAGGTTTGAAATGTGCGAAAAAAAAACAATATAAAAAACACAATATGAGAAATAAACGAGATAAACTATGACATTAATTATATTTCATTTCAATGCTTAGAGCAATACAAAGGATCGGATAGATGAAACAAATGTAGATCAATAAGACAAAGTACATGTCTCCATGAGAAAACTTGATCATGGGATACACGAGAGCGATGAGCGATATGATGATGAGCACGAGGGCGATGTAAACCAGGAACCATGATGATGGAGATCTTTCTTGGTTTAGATTTCTCAAAGTGAGATGATGAAGAAGATGAAGTTTGAATGTGAGTTAATTTGAAAGTGGAATATTTGAAAAATGAGGTTTGTTGGTGATATTGGACAATCGGAGGGAGTTTTTATGCGGAAGGAGGAATTTTTGAGATTTGTGTTTTGTTTTATTAGTATTTAGAAAGATTTGATTTTTAGGAATTAGGTTAAGATAACACATATTTATATACCTAGTTTTAGGCGGATGATAACACGTATGCACGAAGATTTTCTAATGAAGCCACGTATATCACATAAGTATATAACGAATGTTGACGTATAGTCCGGAATGGGCCAGACCTAATGGGCTGAAACCAATAAAAGGGTGGCCCGGCCCACATCCTACATAACCCTAATCTATGCACTATAAATATAAGGGTGGGATCATCATTTCCAACAGGTTATGTTCTCTCACTAAACACACATACTTCTCTCTACTTATACTGACTTGACCGTCGGAGGGTGGATCCCGGGGCTCCGGCCTTGGGTCCCCTTCTAACCGGTTCTTCTTTGTGTGTAGCATTATGCAAGGCTTAGAAAGACAACGAACGGCACCAGGAGAGTCGTCAAGACCGGCCCAGCACAATTTATGCTTCAACAAGTGGCGCCATCCGTGGGACCCCGAATAAACTATGTTTCGTGTTCTCATATTACCGAAAAGTAGAAATCAGTTTCCAAAGTCGGTAACTCTAAATCAGTAAACATCATGTGTTTTTAACATCACTTTAAAAGCACCTGCTTGTATTTAATAATGATGGCATGCACTTCTTGTGTATCCGCTCCAAACATTATGTCTCGGCTCGGCTTCTTTATATTTATGGTCCGTTCTAAAAATAATGCCGCATGTTTCCGATCCGTCCCAAACATTATGTCGCGGCCCGGCTTCTTTATATTTATGGTCCGCTCTAAAAATAATGCCGCATGTTTCCAATCCGTCCCGAACATTATGTCGCGGCCCGGCTTCTTTATACTTATGGTCCGCTCTAAAAATTATGCCGCGTGTTTCCGGTCCGTCCCAAACATTATGTCGCAGCCTGGCCTCTTTACATTTATGGTCCGCTCCAAACATTATGTCGCGGCCCGGCTTCTTTATATTTATGATCAGTCCCATGATTTATGATTATTCAAATATGGCCCTACTTCTTTATATTTATGATGATCCGCTCTATGATCATTCAAATATGGTCCTACTTCCAAAAGTTTATGGTCCGCTCCGTGAAAAATAAATCATTACTTCCGGAACCACTTTTATGGAATATACAAAGTCATGCAAGGGTCCGATCCATATTGATATACAAAGTCATGTACATGTCCCCAAAACTGAATGAATGATGCACGTGTCCATATTTGATATACAAGGATGCACATGTCCCCAAAGTCATTCACCTTTTAGATAATATATACGAGAACTTCGAAGGCTTGTACACACATGTCCCCCAAAAAGAAATTCACGGTACCTTGCTAATATATACATATATCCGCCATGTCCCCCGTAGATAATATATCCGGACACATTTTACTTTTTGGTATTCGCGGTCGCAAGCTCCGACTTATGAAGATATTGCTGTCGAAGTAGCCAAGTTAGAAGCTCTGTACTTTCATGACGCTCCGCGCGTCCGGACATATTTTATTTTTTTGGTATCCGCGGTCACCAACCGCATCACCATTGCGGCCTCGAGCCTTCCGGAGGTAAATCACCGGTCAACGAACTTGGACGCTTCCAAAGTCTTTGTAACTTACATTTTGAAGTTTACTTCAGAATGACGAACATCATGAGCCGCGAAACCTTTATCCACACGGCATCTTCTGATTACCAATGCAGCGGACATCCGCTCTTCTGTCATAACGATTTTCATTGCTCGCCCAAGCATGGAGACGCGGAGCTACAACCCCTCTATGCACTCATTGAACTTTTGATGAGTATTTGAAATTATACATTATATATTTGGAGTCAACTACTTACCATGTTGATCCCCCTGTTGAAGTGCCGCGGTTATCCTCCGGATTCTTGAACATCCGAACCACTACTAATGAACTTCTCATCGTCTTCAAGGAAAGCCTACTGCCGCTGCCTTTTCTAGGTACGTCTCCGGATCCTTTTATCCTTAATTCCGCGGCTCCGCTACCTTTTAGTGGCGCTGAAATCCAAGTCTTTGCATATAATGGCAAAGTACGAATTGTGGTACCTCATTGCTTACCACGTCTCAAACTTTGGCCACGACCAATATTAATTTTATTAAAAGCAAGCAATACGTGGAGATATTAAAAGCAATACAGCCACTATTAATTTTTCCTGGGTCTTTCGTTAATAAATAAATGAAGTGGTTTTAATTAACATCCTTGTATGAGTTCAATACTACTACTCAGTAGTACTAAACAATACCACAGTTAAACCATATCGCATATTGTGGAGCCACCTTCCTATTAAGCTCCGTGTTACGCGGGCCACGGCCTGTTGGGGTAAGTGCTAAAATTATTCATGGTTTTTGAATACTTGAGCATGTAAATTTAATGCTACTATTAGAGTGTAGCACCATTAAACTTGGGGGGCTATAGGGGTATGGCGATGCCACTATAATTATCTTCGTGCATGTCATGTAAGTATCTCCGGATATAGAAAGTACGTAAGAGGCATTGCAATCCCGGTACTAAGACGGATGTCATATCCGCACCAAGTACGTAAGAGGCATTGCAAGCCCGGTACTAAGACGGATGCCATATCCGCACCAAGTATGTAAGAGGCATTGCAAGCCCGGTACTAAGACGGATGCCATATCCGCACCAAGTACGTAAGAGGCATTGCAAGCCCGGTACTAAGACGGATGCTATATCCGCATTACTCGGCCACAGAAGCATGTCTTCCACCGGCAATAAGTCGGATGCTATATCCGCATTACTCGGCCACAGAAGTATGTCTTCCACCGGCAATAAGTCGGATGCTATATCCGCATTACTTGGCCACAGAAGTATGTCTTCCGTCGGCCTTTATTATACAGAGTCCACCTTCACTGATATAAACCCTCCTCTTCATCCTCTCATACGAGATAAGACAGAGGTATCCGGACAACGCTAGTGTTACCCCGACTATAGAAAACATATTCTTCCTACGAGGTCTTTACCGTCCAGCCACGGGAAACCAAGCGTCCGAGCATAATCACCCGACACATATACGCATGTGCTGCCTAAGATAGGGCATGATGACGTATAGTATATTAGTGTGGACCGACTCAGCCCACTTATACTGTTATGGGCTTACTTGCTGAGGACGTATAGCATAAGTCTAGCATAACATGTTCAAGAACCATATCATACTAGATTGGGGGACATGTTGACGTATAGTCCGGAATGGGCCAGACCCAATGGGCTGAAACCAATAAAAGGGTGGCCCTGCCCACATCCTACGTAACCCTAATCTATGCACTATAAATATAAGGTTGGGATCATCATTTCCAACAGGTTATGTTCTCTCACTAAACACACATACTTCTCTCTTCTTATACTGACTTGATCGTCAGAGGGTGGATCCCGGGGCTCCGGCCTCGGGTCCCCTTCTAACCGGTTCTTCTTTGTGTGTAGCATTATGCAAGGCTTAGAAAGACGACGAATGGCACCAGGAGAGTCGTCAAGACCGGCCCAGCACAAATTATGCTTCAACAACGAATATTTAAATAAATGAAAATAAATATAACCATATAAGTTTTCATTTAGTGATATGCAAGCATACTCATACTTAGCTAATGTTACTTAGAGATAAGTTTAAAAAGATATACCTCTATTGCAATTTGAGTGTCCCTTTCTTTTGACAAAAAGTATCAATGGACAACTCCGGTTTCTTCGAGATCTAGTTGGTAGTATGTTTAGACACCCTTTATGAAAAGGTTATCTTATTACCAAGGAATCCTGATGGCTTGTTTATTGTGAGATTATCTAAACAAGAAGACAAGAAATGTTAGTACATTTTGTAAGACAAAATACGGTGTAGAAAAAAAATTAATGTTGTCATCTAATCAACATCCTACAAGAGTGTTCTTAAAACCTAGTATTTTTTTAGAAAGTTTCCTTCTTTGTAGTTTTCAATCATACACGGATTGTATCAAATTTTTAAAGTACAATATACTCTAAGAAACTTGGTAACGAAGCGCTGGTACCAATTGTGAAAAACTAGAAGGGGGTTGAATAGGTTTACCGATTAAAACTTCGTTTTAAACTATTTAGATCGATTTATGTCAATCTATTTAATGTGTGTGTTGGATGATGATAGATAATCATATAAATAAGTAATGCAAAGATAAAGAGTAAAGGAACACAAAACCACAAAATGAGTATTTATAGTGGTTCGGTTACAAGGAAACCTTCCTTGCCCTACTCCACTCCCCGAGTTCCCCACTCGAGAGTTCGTAAGCACTACACAACACAAGCTCCTTAATGTGGCGGAGAATCCTTCACAACGTCTCCTACTCTTTATCCGGTACTAGGCTAGACACTGAGTTCTTCCACGAAGTAGAACCACACCTATCACAACGTCGCCTACACTTTATCCGGTACAAGGTTAGATACTGAGTTCCATTACAAAGGAGGAACTACTACCCAACACTACACCACTACACGACTACCCCAAAGGAGACACACTCCTTATTACAACATCATAAGGATATCAATATCCTTTTAAGCCAAACTAACTATCTTGTACATCGATGCACCATATCGAATTGATAACGCTCAGATTGTGCATGTTTTTAGTAGCGTTATGTGTGCTTTTATATCTGTTGTTTGGTTATATTTGCGTGATTATAGTGCTTAAACGCATCAAAAGATGTTTGTCTAGTGTTTATAACCAAGTGCAGAGAAACGAATGGAAAATTAAGAAATGTTCAAGAAACGAAGATTCCCGTCTTAGTAAGTCTGAATCAGTATCTCAAGGACCTTTGAAGACCATAGTGATTGAAGAACCAAGTTCTACAAAGCAAAGTGCAGAAAAGATCAAGTTTTTAGATCTCGGAGAATCCAACCGGATCGGTTGCTAATCAGGCCGGATCGGTGGAAAACGACCGAAACAACACAATGACCATCACCAACCGATCGGTCGCAACCCGTAACCGGATCGGTTGGCCAGTTTTTGTAGAAGACCAACCGGATCGGTTGGTCGTATGACCGATCCGGTTAGAGAAGCTGCAGTTGCCAAATCTTCATCACTAAGCTTCCCCTTTGCATCCAAACGATTCTAGGACATTCTCTTGGTGTATTCTAGTCCCTTCCTTACTCCTTGGAGGCCAAGTTCAGCAATTAATACCCTAGGCCTTGAAACTAGTATAAATAGAGGTTAATTGTGAGCATATGACACACACCTCAAAATACAAATCTCTCTACTCATCAAACAAAGCCTTAAGCTCTCAAAATTCGTCCTTAGAAGTCCAGAGAAGTTTGGAGATCCAGAAGTTCCACATTTGGAGGCCAAACCACCAAGAAGTCTACTCCAATACTTTGAAAATCATTACTACACCATTTGTAATCTTATTCCAAGCATTGTAAGACTTTTAATCATGTTTTCTAATGTTCAAAGTTCTGAGTTTATGTTCATGTTTGCTATGAGTGGCTAGTTTCTATATGCACTTGCTTAAATGATGTTGATTATCATATGATTAGTTAGTGATTGTTTTAACATGTTTTAATTCAATTTCAAGTTGATTCTAAGATCCAATTGTGCTAAAGTTTCATAGTGACATTTGTTAATCAAGTTTGGCTAATTGATAATAATCGTTGGGGTCGAAAGAACTTATTGTTATTCAACTAGTCATAATCATCTTGTCTATGGATGATTGTTTTTACCCATTATTCTTGATTACACAAAGGAACTAAGGTGTGATTGTAATAGAAACGCTTTTTGATTATCAAATTGGATTGGTTGGAAACATCTAAATGGTCGTAAGATTAGTTGTTGAGAATCAATTGTAGCCTTTTGTCTATGATCGGTTACCTTTTGTATTGACCATTTCTTAAGCAATTTGATGAACAAGTGGATTTTTTGTGTTTAAGTTTATGTAGGTAGACTTATGAAACTTGAATTGATCTTGAATTGATTGGTTAAACTTAATGCTTGTTTTTATGAACTAAAATCTTGACGAAGGTTTAACTTGTAAGAACAATAGATTAGTTTTCAACTAATTATCACAACCAACATGTTAAGAGGTTAACACAGTCACATTAATCTATGATATGAAACTAGTTTAAGCAAGTGTAGTTTTTAATCAACTGAATTCATTATATCTATTTGCTTTGTTATATGTTTTGGATAGACTCCGTTAATTCAAACTTGTGTTTAGATTCACTCAAATCCCTGCGAACGATCCCGACTTACCTTCATAATCTTGCTATAACGGACGAGTATACTTGCTCGTATGTGTTATCGGTAAAATTGGTAATTCACCTTTTTATAAATTTAAAACTTGCTCCAACCGGGCACATCAAGTTTTTGGCGCCGCTGCCGGGGATTTGATTGTGTTTCAACAAGTTTTTGAATTTCCCTCACCCCAAAATTTTTCTCAGAAACCTTAACCGGATCCGGTTGTACCTCAACCGAATCGGTTACAATTTGTCCCATAACTCAGCTGGTCTAACCGATCGGTCGCATCCCGCAACCGATCCGGTTACCTATTATGTCCCATAAAAACTGTTTTCGTTGTTTGTCCGTGTGTTTAGATATTGCCTGGATTCTCTAGGACATTGTATGAACACTCGAGCAGCGGGAATAGAACCAATTACACATCTTACCAACCCTGAACGTTTGATTCAAAGAAGAAGAAGAACACTTTTCATACCATTGGAAAATCGTGTACCCAAAGTACCAAACCCACCATTTGATAACCTCGTAGAAGCCAAAGTTGTTTACAACCCTTTCACCAATTTACCTTTTCCCATGGCGGACGATCAACCCATGTGGGGAACCAACCGAGCCGTAGCACCAACTCCCGGAAGTGCTATTGTTGCTATCAATCTTGGTGACAACTTCACCGTGAAGGGACATCACCTTTCTATGATCAAAGACCGTCAATTCGATGGCCGTGCGCAGGCCGATCCGCATAAGCACATTGCCGAATTCATCGAAATTTGCGGCATGTTCCGGTATGGCGACACCGATGTCAATGCCATCAAACTCAAACTTTTCCCATCATCACTCGTCAGAGATGCTAAAGTATGGTACAATGAATTAACCCGAGGAATCATCAATACTTGGGAGGAGATGAGGCAAGCTTTTGTAAGCCGATTCTTTCCACCTGCCATGTTTGATCGATTAATGGGAGAAATTCGTGCTTTCAATCAAAACCCGAACGAATCACTTGTCGAAGCTTGGCTTCGAATGAAAGATTTGCTTCATAGTTGTCATGGACATGGATTATCAAAAGGAACCATTATCCAAATATTTTACCATGGACTAGATGAAATCTCTCATGACATCCTTGATCTTTGGAGGAATTTTTCTTTATAAGACTCCCAACGATGCACATCAATTGCTCGAAGATCGAGTACTTCTCAAACTTGATTGGTCCAAATATTCCAAAACCAAACCTCTCCGAAAAACCGTTGCTTTTGTCGAAAACACCGATACATCAAAACTCCTGGAGAAGATGGAAGCGTTAACCTCAAAAATCGACTCGCAATACAAAGATATCAAAGAGGAAATGAAGGATATGCGAGACGGATGTAACAATTGTGGAGGAAATCATCCATCGTCCGAGTGCGACGATAAACCTATAGGTGGACCAAAGGAAGGAGAAGCAAGTTACGCTCAAGGAGGATACCGTGGAGGAGGGTATCGTAGTAATTATTACGCAGTCGAAATTCGGAAATTGGCAAGATCGTCGACCAAGGGATGACAACCGTGATTCTCAACCACGAACTGATGATCCACCACCACAAAATCCCGACAAAAATATGGAAGAAACCGAATTCGAGAAAACCATGAGAGAATTCGTGGTACGCTCAAAATCTTCAAATGATTTTATCAAAATTCAATTTTTCAATCTCAAAGCCAAAGTTGAGCAAGGACAGAAAAATCATCAAGCATCTATCCAAGATCTTGAAAACAAGTTTGTGAACTTTCGACCAACATTCCTCTTGACCATCTGGTTCATTGCCAAGTAACACCCAATCCAACCCAAAACCATCAAATGATAAAACGTCACCGCAGTCCACCACAAACAAGAAATGAGCATATCAATGATGTCTTCACAAGAAGTGGTCTCTCAATGCGATCCACCACCTAATCCTAATACTCCTGTCACCATTGATAGTGAGGATGAAACCAAGGAACCAAACACAACTCAAACCACCAAAAAGAAAAACATTCCATCCGTTAAGGCATATACACCAAAAATTCCTTATCCTCAACGCCTAAAGAAGGAAAAGATGGAAGAAGCTTATAAGAAGTTTATTGAAATAATCAAAGAGGTTAGACTCAATGTTCCACTCGTTGATGTTATAGCCGGAATGCCCAATTACGGTAAATTTTTGAAAGAACTTCTTAATAACAAAAGCAAGCTTGAGCAAATATCGGCTACTTTTCTTAACGAAGAATGCTCAGCTATTGTCCAAAACAAGATCCCACCAAAGCTTCGGAGATCCCGGGAGCTTTCTTATTCCATGTACTTTCGGAAATAATGTTAAATGTGATGCTTTGGCCGATCTTGGCGCAAGCATCAATTTGATGCCTTATTCGCTCTATTCCAAGTTGTGCAACAATGACCTAAAACCAACAAAATGAGCATCCGATTGGCAAATCATTCCTACCAATATCCTGTGGGAATGCGAGAATATGCTTGTTCAAGTCGGTAAATTCATTTTTCCCGTGGACTTCGTGATCTTGGAAATGGAAGAGGATAGTAAAGTTCCACTCATTCTAGGAAGACCTTTCCTAAATACTGCCGATGCAATCATCAAAGTGAAAGGAAAAGAACTCAACCTTGGAGTTGGGGAAGATCGAATCACCTTTCTCATCGATAAAGCAATGCGCTACCCACATTCCAGTGATGACACTTGTTTTAACATCGATATTATTGATGAAGTCATTGAAGAAGAATTGGACGCATTACTTAACGAATCCGATCCATTCATGACTACTTCTAAAAAGATCAATGAAACAGACTTTGATAAAGAGTTTGATGATTTCATGAAAGTAGAATTGAAGGAGATAACTTCGAGAAGAAGAAGAAATAGAGGAAGAGGAAGAAAATTTTGAAGAAATAACTTTCAAAGACGAGATGCGAATTAAATCCTCTATCGAAGAACCACCCACAGATCTCGAACTAAAACCTCTCCCAGATCATCTTGAATATGCTTATTTGGAGGAAAACTCTCTTCTTCCAGTAGTCATATCTTCATTGCTCGAGAATAGTGAGAAAGAAAGTTTAGTTTCGTCCTCAAAATCACAAACAAGCTTTAAGCTTGGAAAACATCCGACATCGGGGAATTAGTCCCAATTTCTGCAAACACAAAATCAATTTCGAAGAAGGGATTAAACATGTGGTAGAACGTCAACGTCGACTCAATCCCAACATGAAAGAAGTTGTTAAAAAGGAAATCATAAAACTTCTCGATGCTGGAATCATTTACCCAATTGAGGATAACCTTTGGGTAAGCCCTGTTCACTGTGTTCCCAAGAAAGGAGTAATGACGGTTGTGACTAATGAGCAAAATGAACTAGTTCCAACTAGAACTGTCACTGGTTGGCGCGTTTGTATTGATTATCGTAAGTTAAACAAAGCCACTAGAAAGGATCATTTTCCGCTCCCATTCATGGATCAAATGCTTGAAAGACTGGCAGGAAATAAATTCTTTTGTTTCCTTGACGGATTTTCAGGATATTTTCAAATTCCCATCGATCCTAACGATCAAGAAAAGACCACTTTCACTTGTCCTTTTGGAACCTACGCATATCGCGTATGCCTTTGGTCTTTGCAATGCACCTGCAACTTTTCAAAGGTGTATGATTGCCATATTCCAAGACATGCTAGAAACCTCCATGGAAGTTTTCATGGATGACTTTTCATTCTTTGGAGACTCATTTGAAGCTTGTCTTTCTAATCTCGATAAAATGCTCGAAAGATGCTTGCACATCTTGTCCTTAATCGGGAAAAATGCCACTTCATGGTAACCGAAGGAATTGTGCTTGGCCACAAAATCTCTAGTGCTGGAATGGAAGTAGACAAGGCAAAGGTCGATGTCATCTCAAAACTCCCACCACCAACTAACGTCAAATCCGTTAGAAGTTTTTAGGACATCTTTGGTTTTACCGCCGATTCATCAAAGATTTTTCCAAAATATTTCGTCCGATGACGAAACTTCTTGAAAAAGAATCTATCCTTGACTTCAATGTTGATTGCATAAAAGCTTTCGAAACACTGAAATCTCAACTTACTAGTGCTCCGATCATGGTTTCACCTAATTGGTCACCACCCTTCGAACTTATGTGCGGCCGCAGTTATTTTGTTGTTGGAGCTGTCTTAGGACAACACGAAGGAAAACACTTTCGGCCTATATATTTTGCTAGCAAGACACTAAATAGTGCTCAGAAAAATTATACCGTCACCGAAAAGGAATTATTGGCCGTCGTTTTCGCATTCGACAAATTCCGATCACACCTCGCTCTCAAAAATCGTTTTTTACCGATCATTCAAGACTCAAGTATCTGTTCACCAAGCAAGATGCCAAACCACGTCTTATTCGATGGATTTTGCTACTCCAAGAATTTGACATCGAAATCAAAGATAAGAAAGGAGCAGAGAATCTTCTTTGTTGATCACCTATCGCGTCTTGAAAACCCCAACCTTGAGGAGTTAAAAGAAGAGGAAATCGATGATTATTTTCCCGATGAAATTCTCATGACCATCGATGAATCTGACGATCCCTGGTTTGCTGACTTTGCGAACTACCTCGCGGGAGGAATTCTCAGAAAAGGTCTAACTCATGCTCAAAGAAGCAAATTCTTTTCGGAACTTAAATACTATTTTTGGGAAGAGCCATATCTCAGAAAAGGTCTAACTAGGCCTTGGAACTAGTATAAATAGAGGCTAATTGTGAGCATATGACACACACCTCAAAATACAAATCTCTCTACTCATCAAACAAAGCCTTAAGCTCTCAAAATTCGTCCTTGGAAGTCCAGAGAAGTTTGGAGATCCAAAAGTTCCACATTTGGAGGCCAAACCACCAAGAAGTCTACCCCAATACTTTGAGAATCATTACTACACCATTTGTAATCTTATTCCAAACATTGTAAGACTTTTAATCATGTTTTCTAATGTTCAAAGTTCTGAGTTTATGTTCATGTTTGCTATGAGTGGCTAGTTTCTTTATGCACTTGCTTAAATGATGTTAATTATCATATGATTAGTTAGTGATTGTGTTAACATGTTTTAATTCAATTTCAAGTTGATTCTAAGATCCAATTGTGCTAAAGTTTCATAGTGACATTTGTTAATCAAGTTTGGCTAATTGATAATAATCGTTGGGGTCGAAAGAACTTATTGTTATTCAACTAGTCATAATCATTTTGTCTATGGATGATTGTTTTACCCATTATTCTTGATTACACAAAGGAACTAAGGTGTGATTGTAATAGAAACGCTTTTTTTGATTATCAAATTGGATTGGTTGGAAACATCTAAATGGTCGTAAGATTAGTTGTTGAGAATCAATTGTAGCCTTTTGTCTATGATCGGTTACCTTTTGTATTGACCATTTCTTAAGCAATTTGATGAACAAGTGGATTTTTTGTGTTTAAGTTTATGTATGTAGACTTATGAAACTTGAATTGATCTTGAATTGATTGGTTAAACTTAATGCTTGTTTTATGAACTAAAATCTTGACGAAGGTTTAACTTGTAAGAACAATAGATTAGTTTTCAACTAATTATCACAACCAACATGTTAAGAGGTTAACACAGTCACATTAATCTATGATATGAAACTAGTTTAAGCAAGTGTAGTTTTTAATCAACTGAATTTCATTATATCTATTTGCTTTGTTATATGTTTTGGATAGACTCCGTTAATTCAAACTTGTGTTTAGATTCACTCAAATCCCTGCGAACGATCCCGACTTACCTTCATAATCTTGCTATAACGGACGAGTATACTTGCTCGTATGTGTTATCGGTAAAATTGGTAATTCACCTTTTTATAAATTTAAAACTTGCTCCAACCGGGCACATCAAGTTTTTGGCGCCGCTGCCGGGGATTTGATTGTGTTTCAACAAGTTTTTGAATTTCCCTCACCCCAAAATTTTTCTCAGAAACCTTAACCGGATCCGGTTGTACCTCAACCGAATCGGTTACAATTTGTCCCATAATCCTGGTCTAACCGACGGTCGCATCCGCAACCGATCCGTTACTTATTCTCGTCCCATAAAACTGTTTTCGTTGTTTGTCCGTGTGTTTAGATATTGCCCGGATTCTCTAGGACATTGTATGAACACTCGAGCAAATGAATAGAACCAATTACACATCTTACCAACCCTGAACGTTTGATTCAAAGAAGAAGAAGAACACTTTTCATACCATTGGAAAATCGTGTACCCAAAGTACCAAACCCACCATTTGATAACCTCGTAGAAGCCAAAGTTGTTTACAACCCTTTCACCAATTTACCTTTTCCCAACAAGATGCAATGTATTTAGACATTGGGTCATGGGTCTTGGGTCATGGATCATGGATAATACTCAACATGACTTCATGCATGATGTCATGTAATGGGTCATGGGTTATGGGTCAAGCTCCATGGGCATGGGTCATAGATTCTGGGTTTTACCCAACAACATTAATTGTACCTAGTCAATGTATCATGGGTCATGGACTTTGCTTTTTACCCATTACATTACCTATTATATCTATACTACTTATATCATGGGTCATGGATCCCTCCCCAAAGGGATCCGGCTAGTGCAATCCCTGGGATCCGGCTGTTGGGTCATCTAAGTCCAGATTTCGGGTTGCAAACCGGGTTATGGGTTATGGGTAATGAATTATAGATACCCAACAAGATGCAATGTATTTAGACATTGGGTCATGGGTCTTGGGTCATGGATCATGGATAATACTCAACATGACTTCATGCATGATGTCATGTAATGGGTCATGGGTTATGGGTCAAGCTCCATGGGCATGGGTCATAGATTTTGGGTTTTACCCAACAACATTCATTGTACCTAGTCAATGTATCATGGGTCATGGACTTTGCTTTTTACCCATTACATTACCTATTATATCTATATCTATACTACTTATAATAGACGAATGAATCTCTCTCCTCATGGTCTTAAAATTAAGACTTACAAAATACAAAGCCTATTGTACAATACACAATGCACAATTAATGATCTTTCTCATCAATCTTAATTTTAAGACTTACAAGTCTTAAAGCTTAATGTACAAAATACAAAACACTATTAATGTGATCAAGATATTTAATGTAGTCAATTAATTAACATGTCAATAAATACAATTAATGCAGTTATTAAAACACCCCTTACACAAGAAATACAAATTATCATGCATACTATACAAGCAATTTAAACACAATTCATGCATTAAATATCACTGATACAAATAATAAAGCACATTATACAAGTTTTCAAGCCCGAACGCAACGCCAAATGGGTCCGGCCTGAACGGTCGAGCCCAAAGGGCACGGCCAAACGGTCGAGCTCGAACAAGAACGGGCCAAACGGGCTCGAGCACGGACTAAACAAAATTCTTGATCCCCGTAAATTTATTGTCAAAAAGAATATAATAAACTAAAATACATGATTCACCGAAAAATTTTATTTCAGGGTACCCGCCGCCGCAACGCGCGGGTACCATGCTAGTTATGTACAAAGTATAAGTACATTTCCATATTATGTAAGCACTATGTTATTATGTATTTCTATAAAATGTAAACAAGATTACTTGTTTAGTGTTTATATGAAAATGTAAGTGTGTTAGTAAACTATTGGCTCAAACCTTTTACGTATTTTATTTGTTTCGTTAAGATGATTTTACGTTTGTTATCGACAAAACATTAGAAGATCGTAAAATATAAATAAACGTTTTTATGGTTTATTTGTATTAACAGACATGTATCTCCTGCAAACTAAAGTACTTTGTTTGTAATTAGACTTTGCTAAATTATGCAATATTTTCTTATGAAAAATATTGGAAATTCTGAAAATTTTAAACTTTATTGTTGTTCTATGTAATCCTATCCATTGGCCCTCAAAACAAAATTTAATCTTGCAAAGAAACTTATCAAAATCGTGAATTCACTGCCAATCAAACATGTGAAAACTCACACACAACAACTTGGAAGTCCAAAATCCAATACGCACGTGTGGGTCTAAATCCATAAGCATGTGCTCAAAATGTTGTATTCTTGAATTAAGGGCTGCTTCAACAACCCGAAATACCTTTATATCAAAATTGTTATTACAACTTGGCACAAAGTGTAATTACAGTTCTGATTACTGTGAAGTGTGACACAAAGACATGTAAATTTATGTTTATGAACAAATATTAAGGGTCGTATAATAGTACTTGCCCCAGTAACCGGTCTGCCTATTTTTCTTTCAAGCTGATACAACAACATCACCAGATATCGAACGACAAAGGACCACACAGCAAAGACGATAACACATAAATAAATCTAAGTGCCTAAAAATGTTACTAAGAGGGTGTTTTAGACAGCGTATTTAAGCGCATATCAGCTAAAGATATATAGATATATGTGTTTGATCAAAACTTTGAACTCTATCAACTTATTTTAGATCAAATAATTACTAAGATAAGTAGAGTGTACATACTTACGCAGTAATTTGAAACAGGTTCAGCAAATCCAAGGGCCTTTAGTGCAGCCATCTTTAAGCCGTTTACGTAACTCACAGCTATAAACCATTGTTGTAATGCTTGAGAAATCAATAGAGCTGAAAAAAATGCAAATGTCAATTTAGGATTTCAACCAAGGTATGCACATTTCTTTATAGGGTTATTATACAAAAAAGTCACTAAAGTTTGCGGAAAATTTGTCCTAAGTCACTAAAGTTTAAAAGTTGTCATTCATGTTATTCAACGTTAAAAAGCATACATGTCTATAATTTCAGCGACTTTTACGTTTATTTTTTTTATAAGTTAAGTAACAAAAATGTCATGTCTTTACAAGTTCAGTAACCTGTATGACAACTTTCATAAGTTCAGTAACGTGATTGACAACTTTCATAAGTTGAGTAACCTGAATGACAACTTTTAAACTTTAGTGACTTAGGACAAATTTCCCGCATACTTTAGTGACTTTTTTGTATAACCTTCTTTATACTATGAAACATTACAAATTTTTTAGCACACAACATATATATTTAAGGCACTCAAATAGAGGTATGAAATATTATAGTTTTTTACCGAACAGGGCTCGCCCTAATATTACATGAATTTTTTAAGATAAATGGAGTAAAGTCTTACGTAACATTAATAAGCAGTTCCAATAAGCAATCTTGTACTACTAATTCAAGATACGGAGTAGTTTGTTTAAACAAAACAAACAGATGAATAATTTTCATGCAATCCCAAATACCCCTAATAGCAGCGTAATTTGGTTGATATTTCTGCTATAAATAAGGAAATGATATTTCGGTTTTAAATTTTTTTAAATTAGCTGTAATATCAATGTATCATAAGAGTAAGTAATTTCTTGTTACATAAAATCAGGGATAAGAAATTTTTTGAATTATTTTTAAATAAAATCTTCTTAAAAAACAAATATGATCATCTAAGAGTAACAAATATCATAACCAAACTCTTAAAATAAACATAAACATAGAAAATCACTTAAAAAATCAAATACTAAAGCGCATAACATAAATCAAATAAAAAATCTTGCATGTGTATATAACATTAACATATTGGACAACAGTGTTAAAATGAAAAAGAAGTAACTGAAATAATCATTTATTAAAATAAGAAAACTAACCTGTATTCATACATATTTAAGGTTAACATCACAAATGTTACTGGAAATTTGATGCCATCAGTTGTCTAACCGAAAAACTGCTGATGCATTAAACATTAACAACAATAAATCAAATAGATCAAAAACATTAACACGATTATAATCAGGTTTAAACTAAAAACGTGTAGTTGACAACAATTTATAATCAGAATCAAATTACTAAACTGGAGTCCATAAGATTAAAGGTTACAATGAAATGGGTGGCCGGATGATTTATAGAGTCCGTGATGTCGCCGGAAACATACACAAGCAAACATAAACAGATTAACAGATTTTTTTATTTTATTTAATGTCGTCGGATAATCGATGCAGTCCATGATGTTTACGAAAATTAACGGAATATCTTATTTGATTTAAATCTGTTATAGGGATTAGATGACAAAAATTGGTGGTGGGTTTTTTTGGAATCTCAAGATGGAAGGGTTTAGAGTGTTTATTCGATCGTGGTGTAAAACATATTTGAAAGTTGAAAAAATGATTAGACGAAAGGAATTTATGATGGTGATTATTTTCCATATTCAATTGATAGGAGCGGATGTGAGGAGTAAATAGCTGGGTTTTCAAAATAAGTGAGAATGAGTCAAATTCAGTTTTAAATACAATATGTCATGTCACACTTTTCATTTGGCATTTCTCTTTGTACACATGGCATTAATTCTTGTCATGTCATTATTAAAAGAGGAGTGGTAGGCTCACTCATAATTTACAAAAACTTTCTCACACAATGAGGTAGGTGCTTACTTTGACTTGGTGACTAGGATCCCACTAATTCTCTTTCTTTCCTTTTTACTTTCTTTCTTTTCTTTTAGGGAATATGATACCTGTTTCATAATACTCACCCACTTCAACCTCTAAACCTCATTAACAATCACATAATTCATTCCCTTTTTTTATCATGTTTTATCAATAAGGATTTCTATAACTTAAATGAAACCTTATATGTTAAATATAATTTTTTTTTTAATTTGTGGATGAGGTAAAAATGCAGCTTGTTACAGATGCGAATACAATGCTATATTAAGTTATAGTAAATGAGATTTAGTTCTTATTGTTTGATACTTTGTTTCGTTAATCATTAATCGATGAGTTTGATTAAACTTTAGATTAACTTAACATATAGGAAAGTGTAGCTTATAACTATCAAGAACTTGTTTTGCATGCAAACTGTACTACCATTTAAACATTTGAAATATGAAATACAGTATTTTAAACTTGTATATCAGTTCTTCTTCATTCTAAGAGTATTATAAGTTTACAGTTTTACGAATGTTCAAAGAAGGCTTATGCCCTATTATAGGTTAACCGCGGGGTACTTGTGGTTCCATGATAATGTCAACATGTTCCCTACCCTATGCACCACTGTTAATGTTGGATATTTTAGTGTAATTGGATTAACGTGTTTGACCAATTTCATCATAATAAGACATCATTTAGGTTTGGAGGTGCGGAGTGCACACCTACTTGAATTTGTTATGATCTTAGGGGCGAAGCCCCTAAGGGACGAGGGGAGTCCGGGGGCAGTAGTGGTCTAAGGGCCAGGCGCTGGCAGGTCCAGCGGGCACCGGCAATGTCGAAAAATTCCTCAGAAAATTAATTTTTCGGAAATTGAGGGACAAAATTTGACAAGTTGGAAACCCTAAAACTTATTGACGGTATATACGGTTTATTTGGTCAGATTTATCAACTGCAGCAAACTTATTGACCGTGTTTTTGAAGATATCCGGTGTGCCAGATCAAGAGTTGTGAGATATTTACCTCCATGGGTGCACCTGTATGCAAATAAAACATTATAAGACACTGAAAATATAAAAAAACTGGACAAAATGCACAAGTTTTTTTCAAGGTGTGATATACTTTTAATCCACATGAAATCGAAACATGATAACCATTATGCCCCATTAATATGCGGTTAACTCCCATATGTGTATGGAAACCACTGCTAGCTTGTGATCTTTGTTACGCGACCAAACATGGAAACCACTGCTAGTTTTAATTCGTTTCCACTGCTAGGCTTCTCGAAACCACTGCTAGTGGTATCGGGTACCATTGCTAGGCTTCTCGAAACCACTGCTAGTGGTATCGGGTACCACTGCTAGGCTTCTCGAAAAAGCCAGAAAAAGAAATACTAGTTTGGTTACTTCTAGTTCTGAATATAGCACACAAAGCTGTTAAAAAATAGAATACAAAGCTGTTAAAAAATAGCGTATAAAAGCTGTTAACAAGAAAATATTTCAGCAATCCAAACAGCATATAAAAGCTGTTAAAAACAGCATACTAAGCTGTAAAATTTGTTTAAAAACTGCATAGAAAGCTGTTAAAAAACAACATAGGGCTGTTAAAACAGCATATAAAAGCTATAAACAAGCATATATTTCGGCAGTCCAAACGGCACATAAAACCTGTTAAAAATCAGCATAGAAAGCTGTTAAAAAACAGCATATAAAAAGCTATTAACAAGCACATATTTGAGCAATCCGAACAACATATAAAAGCTGTTAAAAATCAGCATTTATAAGGTGTACAAGTAGCATATAAACTTGTAACATAATCAAACGCAAAACAAAAAAAGAAAGAAAAGAAACACTGATTAATAAAAGCACAATTGCATTCATCTCAAAAATACACAAATGTATCCAACACTTCATCTTATCAAGCAACTACACAAAATCATAATTTGAGATAAATTGACAATGTGATTAACAAAAATAATAGACACCATCTACGCAGGATCAAGTGTCGTAGTTGGAGGGCTAACTGTTGTATTCGGGGAGTTCACTGCTCCATTCAAAGAGTTGAGATATGATGATTGTTGCATTTGGACGTTTCTTAATACCTCTTCATCCTTCTTAGAACGTTTCTTCGTTGTTTCATTATCCTCGGCTCCAATATAATCAAAATCTTGCAATTTCTACAAATCAATGAGCATAAAATGAAAAGGTCAGACATATTCATTAACTTTTTAGTGGAATAAATTTTTCAATGAGAATACCTTCTTCCTTCTCTTGTTTTTTGTAATGATATTCTCATATATGGACTTGATTCTACCACGGATGACCTTTTCCATTTGCTTTTGCAGGATCACCAATCTTATCTTTATCCTTGGTAGAAGCACTCATACGTGGTGTACATCTAAGGCTACTAGTGCTAGTTTTTCCACCCATAATTTCACTCTTTAAGCCGTTGACTCGATCAAGAACAAGACTACATTTTTCGTCTAGCTCAGATGCCAAGTCCGCAACTTCAGAAAAAGCATTACACATTTTGTCATAACGACGCCCAACATCAGAGACAACCCAATTACTATAACTTACTTTAACCTTAGTATGCCTTCTCTTAACATCTTTTCTCCATCTTCGTAAAATGTACTTATTTGGAACTAAATATATATTCTCATTGATGAGTACCGTAAGTGCATGCCTACATAACATTCCCCTAAACTCAAACAAACGACACATACATCTAATATCACACTCTTCAGGTGAATCACCCTTTTTGAACCAAACGACAAATTGCTTCTTTACTATATTTCCATTATCCATTATATCCTCTAAGACATCATATTCTAAATACTCATTTTGTGATTTTAAGGAACCAATCACACAATACATTTTTCCCGTCAACTCTTCCGTGAACTCTTTAAACTTAGCATTGGTTAAAACATTCTTCATTTGCTCTTCCATGGCATAACAGGTAATTAATGGGTACCACGAATTATAGGAATTAAAATCTTCTATGTTCTCCTTCTCGACCCTATCCCTCAACGCATTTTCGTATTGTTCCACAAATTGCTTTAAGGTAGTTTTCTTATTTAAATATTTATCAAAAAATGAATTAATGCTCTCACTGCGTTGTGTAGTAAACATCCCCTTGTAAAATATCTTTCACAAAACAAGGTACCCATCGATGCCTTTCAACATACAAGTCTTTAAGCCATTTATTATTTTCGAGTTTATACGTTTCTAACATTATATTCCAGGATTCATCAAATTCAGCCGAAGTCAAAGAATCATAAACAACCTTTTTAAGCTTGTAATTGATTGACTTGTATTTCTTATGTTTACCGAACTTTTCAGGCAACTTCTTCATGATATGCCACAAACACCACCTGAAATATTATTAAATAACAAGCAAATACTTTTCAAACTATAAAATTTCAAGATTCATGACTATGTAAATCTAAGTGTATAGCTTTAGACTATATAAGTGGGTTAGAAATTACCTATGACGTGCATCCGGAAAAACTATCTCAATTGCATTTTTCATAGCTTGGTCTTGGTCCGTGATAATGGCATTGGGAGCACGCCCTGACATACATGTAAGCCATGACTTAAAGAGCCATGTGAATGTCTTGGTATCTTCATTTGAAATCAATCTACAACCAAGTAATACTGATTTTCCATGATGATTTACTCCTACAAAAGGAGCCATTGGCATCTCATACTGATTTGTCAAATATGTTGTATAAAATGTGATGACATCTCCAAATTCCTCATAAGCGGCCCTACACCTTGCATCTGCCCAAAACAAACTCTTTAGTCTATTTTCCTCGTCCAATTCCCATGCATAAAAAAATTCCCGATCTGTAGACTAAACCTTCATGAAATAACCTTGAATTGCTTCAGCATCACCTTCTCCAAACTTTAACCGTTTAACTTTATCAACATAGTTACGACAATCTTTTTCCGTAAATGGTATATTTTCATACCCCCCACTCTGTACCACAAACGTATTATAACTCTTATTCATTCTTACTCCCGCTCTTTGATGGATTTCAAGCTGTCTTTTCACGCGTCTATTTACTAACCGATGACAACGATAAAATCGTCCTTTGCTAGGACTAAAAAGGTGATTATGTTCGAGATTAACTTTCGACACATGCCACTTTTTATCAGCGCCAAGAACTACACAAACTCTAGCGCCACAATTTGTTTTTGTAATGGGACGAGGGTTTAAGGTATTTTTTGATTTTGAAATCGACTTCTGAGCCCGATTACATGCAACAGTAACATACTTTGTTACTTCATCATTTAAAGACTTTTGGGAAGATCTTTTGAACACTCCAAATCCCATTTTCTTTCCATACATTGCATAAAAATTAGTAAGCTCTTCAATAGTGTCAAAAGTCATGCCAATTTTGGGTTCTTCAACTCCTTCATCATGATTTACATTCATGTTATAATTATGTTGAGCATACACTTCTTTATGACATTCTCCCTTTTCTTCATTCAATTTTTCGCAATTAGCATCATTTTCCAAGTCAACACAACAATTCCTACAATTACGGGATAGCAGATTATGATTTAAAAAAAAAAAAAAAAAAAAACTCATTCAATTTGGTATAATCAATAAAAAATGTGATTTAATAGGTTTATCTATTTCTAATAAGTTTTCTCCTATTTACCTAAAAAAATAAATAAACAAATAAACTAAATCACTTTTCGTAACTGTAATGAAACATAGAAAATTTGAGTAGTAGTTAAAGACTTACTTGGTTGTTTTGGACAAATCATCATCACCATAATCATGTAAATGAGAAGAAATGTACGATGATTCATCTGATTGATATGCAGAAATATTTGGTGCTTTTGACATCGATGGTTCATCTAAGATGGAGAAGATGATTGTTGCAGATTTTGATGGATTATAAAGGATTAGAGAGAGAGAAAATTATTATGTTTTAAAGAAAAAAATAGGAGTGAGTAACTTGAAAGTGAACAAGATTAGATTTGGTTGTGTGGTTTTTTTTTGTCCAAGTCAACAGTCCAAGTAAGCATGTCATCTCATTGTGTGGTTTTTTCTTTGTAAAGTGTGAGTGGTTGTAGCATTTCCCTTATTAAAAACACTCTATTATATAGGTTGGGATTAAACTTAGCTTATTTTGTAAGTTTTTTAAGTTTTAAGAAGAGTCTTTTTCTTTTTATATTGGGTAAATTACAAATTTCGTCTATATGGTTTCTAATTTTTTCCCTCCGTGTCACTCTAAAAGATTAATTACAATTTTTGTTATTATTGTTCACATTTTGTAACACTCCACGTCCTTTTGCGTTGGCCATCTGTCAAAGGCCATTGGAAGGACAATAATATCCTCGTCTTCTTCCTATTTTAATTTGCTCTTGAATTTAAGATTTTTTATATTTAAAACCCCAAAGACCCACTAAGTTTCCGAATTTACCCAAAAAAAATTCAACTAATTTCCATGCAATAGGTTGGTTTACATGGGAGGTGTTGCTAATTTTACGCGCAATATGTGAGCCTTTAACTCGCCAATCATTTTATTTTGTTGACTAAGAGATCGCAAAGATTCTGGTATGACGTGATCATAGGTATAAGCATTTACTTAGTAAATTTTCCTTCCTTTACTTAGTAAGCCCTAGTAGAGACCAAAATAGATTTGTTTAATTTTGTCTTGTTTAAATATAATCAAACAAACCTATTGCACATAACAGGTTGATTTCAAAGAAGCCTATGTCACCACTAGGGGTGGCATCATGTTAAAACTGGACTGGACAAAAAAACGAATCGGACCGAAACCGTTTTAGCTCAAAACCCATGGATCAAAGATTCAAAGACCGGACCAAATGTGTGTTCGGTCCGGTCCTTCGGTCGATTCGGTCCGAAATAGCATTATTGGTCAGTTGTACGTAAGATCGGTCGATTGTACGTAATTTCACACAAAATAAATTCGTGTTCTTGAGTTTTTTTTTAGAGAAGAGAAAAGAAGATGAGAGTAAATTTGGTTAAATTTCTCTCTAAAACTTTTTTCCCAAATATGAGATGATTTAGAAGGAAGTTATATTAAGAAGCTTGTAATATATATAATTATTTAAATGACATAATATAAAACATAACTTTTATATATAACAAAAGATATAATTAAAAAATCATCAATTATCTCTTCTTTTCTCTCTTAACTCGGAAACACGATATACAAAGTCAATATATCATTCTTCTCCTCTTTTTTTTGCTCATTTTTGTCTCTTCTCTTCTTTTATTTCATTTCAAAATTCAGGAACAAAGTGTAAGGGAGACCACACCCATCATTTGGGAAAAACTCAAAAAATAATTCATTGCGAGAGTTTAGTGCCGAAAGAGAAGAGAAAGGGAAGAGAAGAGAGAGTGTATATTATTGGTTATTGTAGGTAGTTGTGTGTGTATTGAAAGTATTTTTAAATGATTATTGGAAAAAAAAATTGAAAAAAAAGAGAGAAAATATGCGGCGATAATTGAGGGAAAATATAAATGAAGTGTTTTTGATTACGTGAAGGTGGTGTGGCGATAAAACCCTCGACCACACCCTCTACACTAACTCTATAAATGTAAGATACGGCGGCATAGAGGGTTCAACACTATAAGTTCCCGCATAATATTTAATTATTTATAACACTATCCCAACAATACATAAATACATTCGTGACTATGTTGCAGAGTTGTATTAATCATCGGATCATATTTTAGTATGCATTCCCGGCCAAAATATATATAATTAACTCTTATGGGCGTCTCCTTCTTGCCTTCTTGTTAATGATATGATCAGATCAGCCTTTAAAAGTCTTCAAGGTGATATACCCTCTACCATACGGACCTGCATGAGTTGGTATATCATCGAAACCTTTATTAGACAATATACGTATCCTCAAAACTTATAAGATTATATTTGAAAAATAAATGTCAGAAAGAAGAAAAACATACTGCAATATTTGATGTGTAATTACAAGATGTCAAGTTAAAGTAAAAAAAATATATATAAAAAATAAATAAATTACTACAAAGCATAGCTCTACTTAGAAGGTTACATAAATAAAAGAAAAAAAGACAACACTCGGTATTTCATTAGTCCAGTCTTAATGTTAATCAAGTCCAATTTGGTCAAATTATGTTTTGTTTTCTGAATCCGTCAAACATAGTAAACTATTAATCAAATATATTTAAAAATGATTTGAATCCATGATCAACAGGTTCTAAGAAGCTAGTAATAGTCAAAGGCCACTGCTACAGTATGTTTAACTACAGTGCAGTAAAAGTGAAGACGAAGGTTGTGTAGGTATAATGATGGGCGAAGCCAAAAAAATTATTGCCAGTACAGCAAATTTCCATATATATATATATATTTTTTTAAGGGACGTCCCCTCCCAGCCTGCTTTCTGTCTCGCCAGTCGCCACAATGTATAACAAAAGGAAGCATCAAGCCATTGACCATGATTCAATATGTAATACGTGTGGCACTTAATTATTCACCAACTAGAAGTAAATATATTTGGTTTTGATCGAGCAATTAGAGATGATGGCCAAAAAGTAGAAATTGCGGAAGTTTTATATATATGTATATATATATAGGAAATCGTTACCTTAGCCAGGAGCTTCCATATGGTTCATCTTGAATTACTAACACTTCACAATGAGGATGAGGAATTGGGCATGTATGCGCTATGCATATACCTGCATTAGAATTAGGTATCATTGAAAACTATATTAGAAAAAAAATGTAATGTATTAATCTTAATCAGTTGTTAACTGAAAAAAGGACTATTTATATCTTTACAACATCAGACACCTATTTATGTTTTTACAACGTACTATACATTTAATAAACTATGAGAACCATTGATATAAACATGTTTTCTCATTTAACCTTTTAAGTACATATATTAAGAAAAGAATAAGAGTTGTTAACGCACCTGGTGGTGGCGGCGGCCAACATGGTGGTGGCGGCGGTGGTGGTGGTGGCGGTGGAGGTAGAGAAGGTTTAATTACCTTTGGCGTCGGAAGTGGTGTGTACACTCGTTTTTGATAGTGTGAGTGCTCCTTGGCTGTATTGTTTAAGGACCCATAAAAGTTTACAACAAAAGAAAATGAGATAACAGGAATTAGTTGAGACTCATTTTGTCTACTAACAGCTACAGATAATGAAATGATGTACCTTCTTTTCTTTTCTTGTAAATGATAATTCCAGCTGCAACTATACCAACAGAAGAAACAACCCCAACAACTGAGGATCCTATCGTAATCGCGAGTCTTTGCACCCGTTTAAGTTTTGGCTTTCTTTTTCTTTTTCTTTTATGGTCATGATCATCATCGTCATTATCATTATAATCGCTAGTATCTGCACGCAGGCAATATTTTTACTATGTTAGCGTCGTTTTATGCCAATAATAAGCTATAATGATTATAGGAGTAGACACTTACCTTGATTACCATATCGTATATAACAACTTCCTAGGTACATATCACTCCAAATCGAAGTTTCACACTCTGATCTTAACTGTGCACGAGCCTCCAAGAGGCAATCTTCACATGCATCTAAAGTTATATATTGTGTGCATTGTGCCACACCATTTACTCCCCCATAACCACCCGCGCGAAAATATTGTTGGTTATCAGTAGTCAAATATGTTAACGCTTTATCTATATTGGCCATACCATCCGAATTATAGCCAACTGAAGGACCACATCTCTTAAACACCTGCATGTTGTCCTCAACCCCCAAAGATGATGTATTATCGTATTTCACAAAACATCCTTCTGACTGTAGTGTTCCACTTGTTGACACAGGACAAGTTGTTCTGAGTTGACTTAGAGAGCTCGCTACACAATCTCTACAGTTGGAAAAGTTAAGGTCACCTCGACATTGAAAAAGGCCATAAAGATCATTACTTCGGGAGGAATCCGAAGGGGAGATTTTTAAAGTGTTGAAATTGCAGACTGAGGCTGAATCGACTAAGGAAGTGAATAAAGAGTTGACATTCGACTCGTATAGCGTCATTGGGGTGAAATAGAGCTGAGAGCACTTATAATAGACTAAAGAGTTCGCTGCGGACACTGGTATAACACAAAAGATGAGAGAAAGTATTGGAACTATGATAGATGGAGTTTGATACATTTTAAGAGCATCCAAATTCAAAACTCTAGCAATTGTAACATATATACGTGCGAGTGTATATCAAGTTCTCCCTATGTAAGGTGCTATATTATATATATATTGATCTCTCATGTACGTGAAAGGTCTTATGAAATTACTATGTAAAAAGAATATTTGAACAATCATTAATTTTCCTATTATTTTCAAGGTTGGGTACGTTCTTTGTTCATACTTTCTGATGGAAAACTGTACTAGTTTACAATCAATAATTACAATACTTTAAAGAAATTAGGGTGCGTTTGGTAGGGGGAAATGGAATGAGGAAATCATAACGGATATGATTGCAAGTGTTTGGTTAAGATGTGTATCTTTCAAATATGGGATTGAAAGATACATATTTTCCATACTCCGTAGTACTCAAAAGAGCAAGGTATGAAACTTTCATACCTGTGGACGCCACCTTATATCCAAACCCATACCTATTGTGATTTATGAAAACATACCAAATGCCACTACTGGTTCCAACTTTTAGTTGACTTCAAGTCTTCGACGCTTTAAAGATTTCAAACTTAATTAATACTGTTTGGTTTGTTTCAATCCTCTTTTGGGTCCATTGTCATTAACTTGAGTCTTTATATAATAGTTGACGTAGAATATTTGAATATGAAGTATTTTGCTGACGTGCATGGTTCACAAAACAAATTTGTTGGTATTTACTAATCAAGTCTAAACATTTTCATTTCAAAAGTTATATATATATATATATATATATATATATATATATATATATATATATATATATATATATATATATATTTTTAACGGCAATTGTATAAAACTAGCAAAAAGCTAAGAAAGGAGATTACATGATACAAGAGAGGGCGCTAGGGGTTAGAAACCACTCAACCCAATTACAAAAGGATTTCCTATATCTATTAGAGATCCAACTATATGAAAGCATTTTTACATCATTTAAAATAAACTCCTTCTTTGGTCTTTTAAGCTTGAAAACTGTCTCATTCCTAAAGCGCCATAGAATCCAAAATGTTGACTGAACCACGCCATCAAATAACTGACATAACTAGGACGGCAAATTAGAATGGTCCGCGAGGGAAATCGCTTCGGTAAGACTTAAGAGATGTAAGTCTTCAAGTTGCCACCATTTAAGGACTTGAAGCCATGTATCAACCGCAACCGAGCAGTTAACAAACAAATGTCTTTCCGATTCGATGTCATCATCACATATAGAACATCGAACTGAATTTAAATCAATCCCTCGCTTGTCTAGATTTAAACGTGTTGGGAGTCTTTCGCTCCAAATCCGCCAAGAGTTTATGTTAACTTTTATGGGAACCAAATTGTTCCATCTTGTACGTTCTGGAAATGGGGGAGGGGTTGCATTGTTGACGAGCTGACGAATAGACCTAACAGAGAACTTCGAGATGGGCAGGACGTGTATTCTCAGTGGTCTTGTGAAGAGTACATATACGTAAAAATGCTTGAAAAATGTCTCTCACTTACAGGGACGGACCCACATGGGAGCCGGGTGTGGCACGGGCCACACCCAATTTTAGGTCACGAAATGTAAATTTTTAATAAAAATATATTTTTTCTGGACAAGTGCAACACCCAATTTTACCTAATAAATTATTTATCGGACAACTTTAGTACTTATATTCATAAACAAAAAATTTGTGCAACACCCTATCAAAAATCTTGAGTCCGTATCTGCTCACTGAACATCCTGTAACAGGCTAACAGCATTGATATCTTAAACTTGCACTTCTTTTAACGGTGGAATCATTTTAATACTACCATATCAGGTGAACTTCCTATTCCTATTCGAAATCCAAAGACGAGAGTGACTCATTATCTCGTCCCCTATTGTGTTTCTTCTCGGACGCTTGGTTCCAACATCTCCATAGTAGCCACAAAATTGTTTAGAGAACTATTGGAAGGTAAGCAACAAAAGGCAAGGGGCTGTTTATGCAATATGGTGAAAGTATGATATGTGACCAGATATGAAGAATTGTCAAAGATTTGTACTTAGCTGCACCCGTCACTAAAGATGAAGGATTAAAGAGGAAGGTTTTAATTTGGTTCCGGATTATAGGATGAGTTGTAGGAAGGCCCACTATATATGGATAATAATAATATCATAATACAGTAAGTGCGACTGACTACCTAGAATTATGCAACATGTCATTAAAAATCGTCAGGTATGTGTCCTCCGCTACCATCCATTTAAATCGACAATACACTATTGTTTCACGGGTCATGCTATCAAAACATCTCTTAAGGGTGTTTGTACTTGTCGGTGGTTGGGTGGTTGAGAGTAGCTAGTGGTCTGTGAGAGTTGCTTTCCTGACTTGTGTGTTTTTTTTTCGATTTCCATACCATAATCATACTTAGGGCGGAGCATTCCGACCGTTCGGACCGGACCGACTGACAAAACCGACCGGACCGAAGGACCGGCGGTCCGGTCTCGGTCCTGACTTTTACCTTATTTCGGTCTCGGTCCGGTCCGGTCCGGTCCGACCAAAAAACCGAAAATCTTGCCTATTTGGACCGGACCGACCGAAGACCGGACCGGACCGGACCGACCACATTCGGTCTCGGTCTCGGTCTCGGTTTTTACCTTAATTCGGTCTTCGGTCTGTCGGTCTCGGTCCGGTCCGGTCCCGGATCGATGCTCACCCTTTATCATACTATGCATATGTTTTTTTTTCTTTCACTTTTTTGCTACACTTTCACATACATAAAGTTTTTAAACTTTGACATATACAAAGTTTTTTTTTAACTTTTTTTTTCCTTTTTCTTTTTAAAGTTTTTATAACTTTTTTAACTTTTTTTATAACTTTTATAACTTATTTTCTTTTTAAAGTTTTTCCTTTTGCTTTGTGGTCTCGAAGTTCGAACCTGGCTCACTCTCATCAACCAGCCTTCAAGCAACTTTTATAACTTTAAAAAAAAAAACGTAGTCGAAAAATTCTAAGGCTCAGATTTGAAGGTTGTAAAGTGAGATTTTATCTCACTTTACCGTCCATTCGGTTTCGGTTATCATCATCGCCTTGTCTCAAAAGTTAGGAAAGATTCTCAAACTGCATCAGTTCACAAGCACAACAGAAATATTCTCAAACTGCAGCAGTTCAAAATTTTAAACGTTTTCATTGTGCAAATGTTGTAAACGTTTTGATTGTGCATAAAAGATTCTCAAACTGCATCAGTTCACAAGAAAGCAAGTCTCAAACTGCAGCAGTTCACAAGAAGGCAAGTCTCACAGTTCACTTCATTATAATCCTCATCACATTCACAATCACAATTCACATTCACAAGAAAGCAAGTCTCACAGACCACCAAGAAAGCAAGTCTCACAGACCACCAACAAGCAACAACACCAGCAAGTCTAGTTCACCATTTTACACACAAGAGGTAAAAAACGTATCGAGATATTAATAGGCTCAGATTATTAGCTTTTTATCATGTTGGCTGCAAATTCGAAGGTTGCAAAGTGAGATAGAAACTCACTTTACCGTACATTCGGTTATGCCACGCCAAAACTCTAAGTTTTTTTTTATAAAAATCATCATCGCCGTATCTTTTTAACAAACTGCTTATTTCACAAAAGATACTCAAAAAAGCAGTTAACCATCAACTTATTTCACAAATAAAACATCACAGATCTGTTTTGATGGGGTGTGGGATTAGTTTTTCATTGAAGGTTGCAAAGTGAGATAAACACTCACTTTACCGTCTGTTAATACAAATAAGCCGTAAAAACGTTTATTTATATTTTACGATCTTCTAATGTTTTGTCGATAACAAACGTAAAATCATTTTAACGAAACAAATAGAGTACGTAAATAGTTTGAGTTAATAGTTTTATAACACACTTACACTTTCACATAAAACACTAAAACAAGTATAAGTGATTTTATGATTTAGATACATATGTACAACAACTAGTGTTTACATATTGGGTTAAACATATACTTAAACTAAGTATACTAAAATGGGTAAAAACTAAGTGTATGCTAAAATAGGTAAATACAAATATATACTAAATGGGTAAATACTAGCAAATGGTTTTGACCCATAACCCATGGTTTTATATATACCACTTAACCAAGTTCATTGTATCCTTAAGATACATTGTATCTAGAAAGAAAACCATGGATCAACCCATAACCCATGACCCATGACCCATAACCAAAAATACCCATGGGCAAAGAGGAGCGGACCACGGATCCCTAGCTTTGTGCTAGCCGGATCCCTTGTGGTAGGGATCCGTGGGATCCGGGGAACAGTAGAGGTTTTTCCTCTATAAATAGTGAGCCATTTCTTCATTGTTTCTCACCCTCTCTCAATATACTTTCTCCCCTGAGTTAAATCTCACTAACCTTAGATCCAAGAGATCTATGTTTGTAGTTTTGTTTTTGTGTGATCTTTAGGTTCCTCTTAAAGGCAAGATCACCACCTTTGAAGTCGAGCAAGCTCAAGTCCATGAGTTGCCATGCTTCCTCATCATCAAGGCTACTGAAGTCTTCTTGTTGATGATTCCTTTCTTTCTTCAAAGAAGTGTAGTGTTGAAGACATTAGTGAAAGATGTCTCAAGAGTCAAGACGAAGATATTAGTGAAGGGTATCTATCGCCTATAGGATAAAGCACTTGTGGTAGCTTGTCAAGAAGAAGCATTAGTGAAAGGTGCTTTAGACACATTAGTGAAATCAGAGTCCACACTTGCATGTATGTACATTCGATATTGTGTGTTTCGATGTACAAGATAGACTAGTTTTAGATCCAAGGATATTGATATCCTTGATGATGTTGTCAAGGAGTAGATCTCCTTTGGGATTAGTCGTTGGTGTAGTGTGGTAGTAGTTCCTCCATTGCAATGGAACTAGGTGCTTAGCCTAGTACCTAAAGGGTAGGCGACGTTGTGAAGGTGTAGTTCACCTAAGGTGTGAAAGAACTAGGTACTTAGCCTAGTACCTTATAAAGGGTAGGCGACGTTGTGTAGGTGTGGTTCACCTTGGAGTGAAAGAACCCGGTGGTTAGCCTAGTACCAAAAAGAGTAGGCGACGTGTGAAGGTCCCATAAGGAGATTGGTGTAGTGATTACAAACTCTCGAGTAGGTGACTCGGGGAGTGGAGTAGGAAGGTGTCCTTGTAGCCGAACTACTATAAATACTCGCGTCGTGGTTTTGTGCTTCTTACTCTTACCTTTTTCATTACTTACCTTTATATGCTTGTTTATCAACATTCAACACACACATCCAAATAGATTGACATAAGTCTATCTAAATAGATTAAAAGGAAGTTTTAATTGGTAAAACTATTCAACCCCCTTCTAGTTTTCCACAATTGGCATCGAGCTGTTACCAAGTTTGTTGAAGTATATTGTACTTTAAAAACTTGATACGATCCACGGTTAATTAAAAACTACAAAGAAGGTCTTTCATAAAAACAAACACCATGTCTTTTAAAACTATATGTTTGGATGTTGATTTGATAACAACATTTTTATTTATTTTTAATTGCACTAATCTTCTTTGTCATGTTGATTAGTCAAAGCTCATACCCACCAAGCTTTAGGAGTCCTTGGTAATAAGAATACCTTCCTTAAAGAAGGTATCTTAAAGGAGCAGGAATCGTCTAAGTGACATTTGTTGTGTCATTTGTAAAGACATTCCTAAGTACGCTAGAGGTATGATTTTCTTTTTCACTTTGCTTGATAATTAAGTATACCTATTTAGGTATTTATATGATTATCTTTTGTGCTTATACATGTTTTACATGAAGCTTCATTAGGAAGCCTTTTCCCCACATATGTGTTTTATTTCTCGTCTAAAAATCGTGGTATATAAAACTTATGTTTTGTTTCTTTTAAATCCAATAATAAAACATAACACGAATTTCAAAATTTCCTCCTTCCCTATAAAAACTCTCACCGTCAACCTATCTATCAAATCCTCACTTTTTTCAAATCATCCAATTTCAAAAATTCCCTCTCACTTAAAAAGTTCATCTTCCTCCTCATTCCATCTCAACCAAAACCAAGAAGACCCGTCATCAACATGGTTTACATCGCACTCGTGCTCATCGTCATAACACTCATCGCACTTGTGTTCCCTATGATGAAGTTCACATACGGAGACATTTACTTTGTGTTGTTAATCTATATTGGGATCATTTACCCAATCCTTTGTATCATCCTTAGCATTGAAATGCAATATTATTAATGATCTAGATTATCTAGGTTGCTTTTGTTATAGTATGTTTATCATTTCTTTTGATTTATATGTTTCATTTCTTTCGTGATACATTAGAAGTCATGTATGCATGTTAAAAGAAAAATGTAGGATAAAACATATTTTCATGGTATAAAAACTATAAAATCTGTTTCTGTTACTACAGATCCACGGATCCTGGAAGTTATACTAGCCGGATCCCTTTTGAAAAGGAACCATGGGATCCGTCCTACTGGAAAACAGTTTTTCATGCAAATCAAAAACCTCTTTTCGTCTAAGAGTAATACTCCACTTGTATGTCAAAACCATAAGTGAGTTAAGTGTATTTCCTGTTAAAAACCATTGTTAATAAAAATTTAGTAAAAACATTAGATTAACATACGTTGACCACAAACATTTCCTTTATTAACTTGTCATTTCTATAGGTTCAACTATGACGCATGAATATGAGTTTGATTTTTCACTCACTACTAGCGTCTACACTCGAACATCTCTCAACCAACACCGCAATCATGTCCGGTTCAATAATCTCAAAACCGTCACTTCCACGGGACGTATTGTAGACACCTCTCTACATTCGAAGAAGGTATCAATACCTCCTTCCGAGCCATAGGACTAGAATGTCTTCTTGAAATCAACGAGAAGATATGTCCAAGGTTCATAATGGAATTCTTCCGTCAAGTCGAACTCGTTCGTAACGAGGATCGCTCTTTATCTCTTTGGTTTTATATCAAAACCAAAAGTTCGCTTTAACCCTTGGGCATTTTGCGCACATCCTCCGGATTCCAAATCATGGACAATGTGCCTTCACCGAAGATTGGTCTCTTGATTCTCTTTTCAACTTTCGTGAAGAAAATAGTCCATATTGTTCACACATACCCTCCACGGAAGATTTAAATCGCATAATATGCAAACCGACCATATTACTCCGATCCAAACATTATCTTTACAAGGGATATCCGAGAAGAGTACAAGCCTCTTGCACTCATCCTACGTGAAAATGTTTGGAGTCTTAGGGGAAATCGAGAAATCCTTCCCGCTTGTTGTGCTCACATGTTGTACTGTTTGCTAACACAACAACCATACAATCTCGCCTACTCGCAGCGAATTGCAAATCTTCAAGGTTCCAAGAATAAACTCATCCCTTATGGAATGTTTTGACACGCTCTATCATAATGTTATGTACTTCCATCCTCAATTTCAAAGTCCGTTGTACGTACTTGTGAACAAAATGATGGAACCGCTAAACATATCCCTCCTGAATACTTTCTTCATTCTTGACTCCACCAACACTCATCAATCACTTAATGATCCTCCTAGCGAGAACACTCAAGGAAACTAATAATATTTCAAAATAGGATCAAATCTATTGTACTCGTACTTTATCAATGTAATCCAATTTCCTTCATGAAATAAAACATTTGATATCTTAGTATTTAGAACTCTCTTTAGACTATCCTTGAGATATAATGCATTGTCAAGATCATTGCATACCTTTATTAAAGGTCCTGCTGAGCAGATGGGCGGATCCCAAAGATTACACTAGACGGATCCCTACTCTAGGGAACCGTGGGATCCGTCGAACAGAAAATGTAATTACAAGCATTGTATTTCAAAGACATTCTTAGATCACCTCACACTAAGCTAAACATAGTGTCTTAAGGCAAATTAAGTCCTTATCAAGATAGGTTAATCTTTCCCATTCATACATAACTCACCGAGGTTACACTCTAAAAACGCTTGTAGATTTACCGTTTCGTTTTAATCCATTACTCTTCCGTTCTTAAACTCACACCTTATTTTCTACTTGATCCCTCACATCTAGTCTTAGAAATCTTTAATTTTGTCAAAATTGATCATAAATCATCCTCACCTCCAAATTAATCAAATTTGATCAAAATCTAGCCTTCTCATCTTAAAACTTCTAGGATATTTTCCAAAACACTATCCTAAGACACAACCTGATTTCTAGGATCATCTAGCTTCAATTGACATTCTAAATCTTTAGTGTCATCCTTGTTCATCCGTTGGTACTCTTGAAAGTTCCAAATCCTTCCACAAAATACAATCATTAGCTACATCATTCATTACCTTCAAGTACTCAAGCATCCCTTCATTTAAAACACTTAGGAGGACTGAAACACTCAAGATGATATAGGTCTTAGATCTTAGAAACATCATTTCCAATCTTTCATAGCTGCTGAGAAACGGATCCCTAGGATTAGCCTAGACGGATCCCTCTGAGGAGGGAACCGTGGGATCCGTATGACAGATAGGTCAAATCTTGCTAAAGCAATCATTTCAACTCATCTTCCTAACTCAAAACACTCCATCTCATCTTAAATGAGTTCCTAGATCAGTACAACCTCTGAAGTTGACTCTTGTGCATGTCAATCATCACATTCTAATGAATCCTAGTGGCTTAAAGCTTAAATGCACTTGCCAAATCTCTTAGTTTATAAACCACCTTATTAGGACCTCCATAGTCATCACTTTCATCCTAACTTTCAGCTCTTGCAAACTCTTGAAATCATCTCATCATGAGGAAAACCCCAAGTAGTAACTTATCCACCAAAGAACCACCCATGAAAAGAGCTCGTGTTATACATGAAATTTCCTCAACCGAATCATCTCCCATCAAATCAACAAATGATAGAACTCTTCATCATCCAATCAAACCAAATCCTAAAAGGATAGTACCCACAAAACTACCTATGCCAAACACCACCATACCTCATAGGCCAAACAATGTCATCTCCACCAAACCTTCACCATTGGTTCCTAGAGCTATTTCATTTACATCCCCACTATCATCACCACACCTCTACAATTTAGAGGACTTGCCTCCTAGGCCGTCTCATCCGCTTCCACCGACAACATTCTCCTCATTAGGAGGAATAATGGTTCAAAATCAAGGTGTTGAGTCAACACTTGCTCCTTCCTTCTGCGTCTTCATCATATAATCCCATTTTGATTATGACAAATCATCAAAATCAACCACCCACCATATGGAAGTTGACACTTCTCTACCACCACCATCATTCTTGGTTGAGTCATTCTTAAATGCACCTCCACCAATCCCTCCATCGTTTGAAGCTCCACAAGCCGCTTCACTTGATCCTTTGAATCAAGCCATCTCATTTCATCCACCACCACTACCTAGCCATGACAAAGATTGCTATCATTGTCAACATGTTGAAAGTTTGATACATGAAGTAATGAAGACACCAACGTTTCATGTTATATCATCTCCTCGAACGTTTCGACGAGATTAAACCTAAACAAAACTTGAGCTAGAAGATTATAGTGGTGTCTTAGCTTCAAGCGTTAAAGTGATCTAATAATTCCTAGGCATGTATTGTCTATTGTCTTGTTTTTCGAGTCATGTATATCATAACTCTTGTTTATTAAATGAAATTACATGCTACTTGCTATATTTCTGAGTATGTGAGTATACTATATAATCCATATCTCTTGTTAGTATTAACATTTCTTGTTATACCAATCTTTGCTGACTTTATTCATCACAGACGGATCCTCAGATTTACCTAGACGGATCCCTACTAGGAGGGAACCGCGAGATCCGTGAAACAGAAAGCTTTCTTTCAACTAACTTGAAACACATTTGCAGGAAATTGTGAATTATTCTTGATTTCTAACCTTTGTTTTGTAGTTATTCAATTTATATATGAAGACTTTGACACCCTAAAGCTAGGGGGAGCTTTATGTCAAAGCAATACATTGCAAATTACTTGCAATACTAGGTTTATATTTCGTGACATCCCTTTGCAATTATTGCAATCATCAAGGGGGAGCACATTCGTCTCGTAGACGATATCTTTTGCAAACTTATTTGCAAACAAACTAGATTAGTATTACTTTCTTGACGCCCTTACTTAGGGATGGACTCGTCAAGGGGAGTAAAGACGAGATCCTTTCCCGTTATTTGCTCTCTATTTCTTTTTACTTTTTCTTTCACATGTTTTTCTTAAAAACAATGTGTTGCCTTCTTCAAACACTTTTTGTTTCGACAAAAAGGGGAGAAGAAAGTAAAAACTACAAATTCAAACTTTTACGAATTTTAGCTTTTCCTTAAAATAATTTTATATTTTGTCATCAACAAAAAGGGGGAGATTGTTAATACAAATAAGCCGTAAAAACGTTTATTTATATTTTACGATCTTCTAATGTTTTGTCGATAACAAACGTAAAATCATTTTAACGAAACAAATAGAGTACGTAAATAGTTTGAGTTAATAGTTTTCTAACACACTTACGCTTTCACATAAAACACTAAAACAAGTATAAGTGATTTTATGATTTAGATACATATGTACAACAACTAGTGTTTACATATTGGGTTAAACATATACTTAAACTAAGTATACTAAAATGGGTAAAAACTAAGTGTATGCTAAAATAGGTAAATACAAATATATACTAAATGGGTAAATACTAGCAAATGGTTTTGACCCATAACCCATGGTTTTATATATACCACTTAACCAAGTTCATTGTATCCTTAAGATACAGTGTATCTAGAAAGAAAACCATGGATCAACCCATAACCCATGACCCATGACCCATAACCAAAAATACCCATGGGCAAAGAGGAGCGGACCACGGATCCCTAGCTTTGTGCTAGCCGGATCCCTTGTGGTAGGGATCCGTGGGATCCGGGGAATAATAGAGGTTTTTCCTCTATAAATAGTGAGCCATTTCTTCATTGTTTCTCACCCTCTCTCAATATACTTTCTCCCCTGAGTTAAATCTCACTAACCTTAGATCCAAGAGATCTATGTTTGTAGTTTTGTTTTTATGTGATCTTTTAGGTTCCTCTTAAAGGAAAGATCACCACCTTTGAAGTCGAGCAAGCTCAAGTCCATGAGTTGCCATGCTTCCTCATCATCAAGGCTACTGAAGTCTTCTTGTTGATGATTCCTTTCTTTCTTCAAAGAAGTGTAGTGTTGAAGACATTAGTGAAAGATGTCTCAAGAGTTAAGATGAAGATATTAGTGAAGGGTATCTATCGTCTATAGTATAAAGCACTTGTGGTAGGTGCTTGGAAGTCAAGACTAAGAAGCATTAGTGAAAGGTGCTTAGAAGTCAAGACAAAGAAGCATTAGTGAAAGGTGCTTAAGAAGTGAAGACACAAGACATTAGTGAAAGGTGTCTTGTAGATCTAGTCAAAGGCATTAGTGAAAGGTGCCTTAGATGTACATTCAATATGGTGTGTTTCGATGTACAAGATAGACTAGTTTTAGATCCAAGGATATTGATATCCTTGATGATGTTGTAAAGGAGTAGATCTCCTTTGGGATTAGTCATTGGTGTAGTGTGGTAGTAGTTCCTCCATTGCAATGGAACTAGGTGCTTAGCCTAGTACCTAATAAAGGGTAGGCGACGTTGTGAAGGTGTAGTTCACCTAAGGTGTGAAAGAACTAGGTACTTAGCCTAGTACCTTATAAAGGGTAGGCGACGTTGGGTAGGTGTGGTTCACCTTGGAGTGAGAACCCTGGTTAGCCTAGTACCAGAAAAAGAGTAGGCAACGTTGTGAAGGCTTCTCCGCCATAAGGAGATTGGTGTAGTGATTACAAACTCTCGAGTAGGTGACTCGGGGAGTGGAGTAGGGCAAGGAAGGTGACCTTGTAGCCGAACCACTATAAATACTTGCGTTGTGGTTTTGTGCTTCTTACTCTTATCTTTTCATTACTTACCTTTACATGCTTGTTTATCAACATTCAACACACACATCCAAATAGATTGACATAAGTCTATCTAAATAGATTAAAAGGAAGTTTTAATTGGTAAAACTATTCAACCCCCCCTTCTAGTTTTCCACACCGTCCATTCAAGAAACCAAATAAACCATCACAACTGCTTAAGTAGTTTCAAGAAACCAAAGAAACCATCACAACTGCTTAACCAGTTTCAAGAAACCATCATCAATTGCTTAAGCAGTTGTGATGGTTTCTTTTGTTTCAAACTGCTAAGCATCATCAATGCTAGCAAGTTTCATGGTTTTATCATAAACCATCCAAGAACACCATCATCACCAACTTAAATTTAAAACCAACCATCACTATCAAGAAACCAACCATAACGGTTTTTTTTCTACCACCGATCTAAAAAGATCTAACAAAGCGTTATAAAAAGCATCACAGTTTCAACAACAGTTTCAACAACAGAAACCACCAAGAACATCAAGATCTACAAAATTTCTTAATTGTTTTTCACCAACGGTTTTTATCTCACTTATCCCACCCCATCAAAAGATTTCACAGATTAAACACAAAATTTCAAGATCGATAAGATTTTTTAGATCTATAAGATTTTTTAGATCTAAAAAAAACCAACAAGAACCATCACACCCATAACTGTCGCAACAAAACCATCACACCCATAATTGTTGCAACAAACCATCAGCGAGATCTAAAAAAATCATAACCACCAACAGTTTTTTTTTGTTGCAACAAAACCAACACCATAACCACACAAGCCCACAATGAGACTTAAAAAAAACAACCACAGTGAGATCTAAAAAAAACAACCAAACAAGTCTTTTTTCAAGATCTAAAAGTTTTTCAAGATCTAAAAAATTTTCAAAATCTAAAAAGTATCAACACAAAAACCGTTGGTAAAAAAAACCAACCAAACGTATCGCCACAGAAACCACCATGGTTTTTATCATAACCATCACGTATCTAACCACCATCGTCACCACTCGTTTAAGATCTACAAAGATTCACAAAGACATACAAAGAAATCATCACAGATCAAAACCAACCATCACATATCTGTTTTGAGAGAGAGAGTTTTACAGTGAGAGAGAGAGTGAGACGTATAGAAGGAGACAAAACGTATGGTATGGGTGGGTAAAACAAGGGGCGGACCCGGTTTTAATGTAAAGTTTTTATTTTATTTTATTTTTTTAAGTATATGTAAAAGTAGTAAAAAGTTGTAATAAAAGTTGTAAAAAATGTAAAAAATGTATAAAAGTTGTAAAAAAGTTGTAATAAAAATATATAAGTTGTAAAAATAAAAAAATGTAAAAAATGTATAAAAGTTGTAAAAAAAATGTAAAAAAGTTGTAATAAAAATATATAAGTTGTAAAAGTAAAAAAGTTGTAAAAAAATGTATAAAAGTTAGAAATTATCTGTTACAAATGAAAATTATAAAAGTTGTATTTTTTTATTTTTCTAGGTGTTTCCTTATGACGATGTTCTAACTAATTGGGTGCAAACTAATGCTCAATCGATCAATTTTATTATTGTTAAAGCAAGAACCAAAACAGATAGGGGGTATAAGTACTCAATCGAATATAAGTTTTCAAAACATGGGACGTCTGCACGTGAAGGTTCAGAATATGAACTTCAACGGCAGACTAGTACCGCTAATACCAATTGTCCATTCAAATTACTGGCAAAATATATATAAAAGGTGACAATGGTTGGATCTTGAGGGTGAAGTGTGAGAGGCATAATCATGATGTTGTAGATTCGTTCCATGGTTTTCCACAAGCAATGCGATTAAAAGATCATGAGTTCGTTTTGGTGGAGCAATTGACAAAGCATAAAGTAGCACCACGTATTATACTTTCGTCACTAAAGGAGAACGATCCGGATAACGTGTCTAGCATTAAAACTATATATAATGCAAAAAATAAGGTACGCGGCGCCATTCGTGGTGATAGAACTCCAATACAAGTCCTTTTAGCACATTTGAGGCATCTAGGTTATACATATTATGACAGGGTAAATGACCGCACTAATGAGCTTGAGGAAATATTTTTTGTTCACCCGACGTCATATGCCCTATGGACAACATTCCCACAAATCATGATGATGGACTCCACATACAACACCAAGTTGTTTAAACTGCCATTCTTTACAGTTGTTGGAGTTACTTCAACAAACAAAACATTTTCAATGGCGTTTAACTTTTTGAACTGTGAAAAAGGGCCAAATTTCGAACAATATTACCCGCGCGTTATCGTCACTGACAGAGATTTAGCGTTGCTTGGGGAATGCAGAGCAGAATTCTCAAACGCTAACAAATTACTCTGTCGATGGCATATTAATCAAAATGTACTCAAGAATTGCAGACATAGATTCGATACGGAAAAGGAGTATGCGTCCGTTAGATGGTCATGGGATTGGATGGTTAAAACTCCGACCTAAGATATGTTCATGCACTATTATTGGCACCTACAAGAGTTATTGGTCCAAAACAGGTACTTAACTATTAATTCATTTTTTATTATTATTTAATAAATAAGTACCCGAATGACTTTTTTTTTATTAGATTAAACACTTTATTAATTCATTGTTTTCTGCGTTTTTGCGGTATTTTGATAATTGGCTGCAACATTACGACCACATGTTCGTGTCGTACATTACCGATCCATATCGCGCCTTCGCCGAACAACAACATGTAGATTTGAGGTCAACACGCGTTGTTGAAGTTATACTTGGGCTCCACACAGTCCAACTTAGACACGTTGTTGAGTTCGGTAGATAAGATTCTAGTTGCGCAAGAAAATGTGATAAGGATTTAAAAGGTACACTTTTGAGGGGTCATTTAAGCCCTTAATCGACCACTTTTATATCCGTTACTGCTTAATTTCGTTCCTTTTCACTTTTTAGGTCTCTTGAAGGCAAAATGCTGGAATGCTGTTTATTTGACGAAAAGGCGAATATGTGAAGAAATGGCTAAAGTAAAGATCAAGACACTCAAGCTGCTGGAAGTGCACCCTCGGCATCACAAACAAAGGCGACGCCGTCCCTATAATAACGGCGCAGAAGTGAAATTGCTATTTGTACCTGACGGGCCGCTTTGAAGAGTGTAGGCCACGAAGACCTTTTCCCTCGCATTTCAGATCCGATCGGCGGCGGCCGAATTGAAGCTGACGGTGTCACAACCACAACGTGACGCCGTCCAAAAGTTGACTTGGTCAAGACGAAACCCTAATGGCAGCGATCCGACGACGTCACAATTAAAAAGTGACGCCGTCGCAGTTGTAACTCTATATATAGAATTCGATTTTCAGACTTTTAGGAAGGTAGATTTGTGGAGTAAAAACCTAAAACGATTTTGGTTTACCTTGGGCAGTATCTTAGGGTTCTCATACCCTATTTTACATCAAGATAAGTTATTTGCTTCATTGATTTCATTATGTCTTCGATTGTATATGTGTATGCTTGCATGTTCACCATGTCCGGCTAATTTACTTGTGTGCTTGCTTAGATCTATGAAACTTAGTTATTAATTATTGATTGGTTGTCTTTTATCTTAATTGTAATTGGCTTAGGATTGCAATAGGCCATCGTTGTGTTTTTAATACTTGAGTAATCTTTGTGAACCTTAGTTTATGATCACCTAGAGTAATTATAGGCTAAAAATTCAAAGATAACCTTAGAGTTAGTTTATGAATCCTAGAGATTTTGTAGGCAATAACCTTAAGGTATTCTCAAAGACTTAGGGAGAAAAGCATACCCTGCGACCTTAGAAGACACAACGCGTTAAGAATAAGGACGTGACAATTCAACCATCAATAAAAGATAACTAGGGAGTAATAATATCTAGGTAGACACATTTTTAATCATCATACGAGCACACATCAATAGACATTGACTACCCCTTAGATTAGATAATTAGATAAGTAGATTAATTAGTAGAAGTACCACCCCCCCAAATCCAATACCCCAAGATCGTACCTTTCAATTTTCTAAAAAATATAAAAAAGATAAAAAAAATAATCTTCCTCAACCCCAACCTTAGCGTAGTAATTTCACACTAGCTTTCCTATTCCCCTAGAGAACGATATCAATCCTGAGGCTTACCCTAATACTACACTACAATGATTAGGTTCACTGCCTAGATGGTTGAAAAACTTTCTCGAAGAAAAGGAAGTTTCCTTTCAAAAGCGCCAAGCAGCGTATCAAGTTTTTGCCCGGCCAGCCGGGAACGAATACTAGTTAGGAGTCTATCTCTTTTAGGTTCTCTTGCTTGATTCCTATCAAGTAAGATTTTTCTCATTTTTAGCTTCCTCGTAGTCTATCCCCCTTCTTCGTGAACTTTGTTATTAATCCTAACACTTTTCATCATGGAAGGTGATAATCAACCACCACTCATCAAGCCACCACTAAATGACCCGCCAAGAGGCCGCACTCTTGGTGAATACTCTAGACCAAGCAAACTAGGCTATAGGAACACCATTGAGCTCCCCGATCAAGCTCAAACTATGGCCCTGCGATCCGACACCATCTGGTTGGTGCAAAATGGATGTGCATTCCATGGACTTCGTTCCGAAGATCCTAATCAGCATCTTAAGGATTTCCTTAAAATCGTCGATTCCATCGACCTTGATGCTACTACTCGGGAGACCATGTGCTTGCGTCTCTTTCAATTCTCTCTACGGGACCAAGCTAGTAATTGGGTTGAGCGACTTCCCGCCGGCTCCATCTCAAGTTGGGATGATCTCACTACTCGTTTCCTTGCCCAATTTTTCCCACCGGGGAGAACTACTAAGCTTAGGAATGAAATATTGATGTTCCAACAAAGTCAAGGTGAATCTCTCTACGAAGCATGGACTCAATTCAAGGACTTTCTCCATAAAGTCCCTCATCACGGCATTGATCTTTGGCTTCAAGTCCAAATCTTTTACGATCATGTCAGTCCCTCCATCCGACAAACCATTGATTACGCCCCTAGTGGAAGGCTAAGTAACCTTAATGTTGAAGTATGTTGGGAGGTCATCGAAGACTTAGCAAAATATGAAGAAGATTGATGGGAAATCCCAATAATCCATGAAAATGGGTTGGATTCCCGCGCTCAAATGTTTATGAGTATGGAGGCACAAGTGAATGAGTTGATGGAAGTAACCACCCGTGATTATGAGCATGTGAACGCGGTCAAGGAATTTTTGCTCCCAAGAAAATCCCGACAAGATGAATCCGAGGACATAATGTTGACATTTGTCAACAAGCAAGAAAAAGAAATAAAACGCCTCGAAGCTCGAATGAGGAAAACTCATGACACCTTCTTGGAACTGGCTGACAACTTCATGCTGAAACTCCGTGAAGAAATCGCAAATAATAATGTACCTAAAAAGATAGAAAAGGTATATGCGATACCGGAGCTCGTTAGAATGATTCCCGGACCCTCTCCAATTCCAATAAGCAAGGCAACCCCCATCAAGGAATCAAATCCTTGTGTTGAATTCTTGCCTCAATGCTCCCTGCATGTTTCCTAACGACATATTTATTGGAAGGGTGCACGTATGGCTTCCCGACTTTCCTAACATAAGGAAACGTTCTTTTGGTTTTAAACCGGGATTGAAGAATCCTCATCCCCGATATTTCGACATTTCTAGAGTCCTAGTTGAAAGAAAATTTGACATGTGCGTTGCTCACCTTTGTGGAGATTGCAAGTGGATTGACAAAATGAATTTTAAAATAAAAACCAAAATCTTTGTCAAAAATAGTAACAAGATTTTTTATCCACGGATTAATAAAAAACGTTCTTTTGCAAAAATTTGTCGCGACGGCCAACACAAAGTGCTGCCGATGCCACTAAGCCAGTGATCGAATAAAACACCAACCATCTCTTTCATTCTCTACCCTACACATTCTATCCTTCCACACCACACTACCACGTTTCTCCACATCCACCATTTTTCGCCAATCTCTACAAGGTAAGTAATATACATTGATCTTTGTCTAGTCAATTTCTCTATTCCGAGCTCAATTTTGATTTTCCCTTTCAATCCGAAAATCCCCAATTGATTTGATTAATGCTAAATGTCGCCCATGAATCTTGTTAATTAGGCTTAAGATTGCTTAATAGTAGTGTTATCATGTGGGTTTGATTGTGCGAGAAGCCTAGATGGCTTAGGAACTAAACCACCTAGCCAATGAACCATTGTTGTTGTAGCAGGGGTGTTTGGGTTAAGGGTTATGGTTAAAAACCTGGATTTTTCCCTCGCAAACGTTGGATTTGAATTTTTCTTGGTGGGACGGCTTCAGGTTTCTGGCGTGACACTGTCAGAGCCTTCTGATGTCATTTTTTAATAGCTTGAATTTTACTCATTTGTTCCCAATCTTTTTGATTTCCTATTTCAGAAAGTGAGCAAGAGAACAAGAAGAACAAAGGGACAATCTTCTGGTACCTAGGAGAACATTGCTGACACTGTTGCTGGATGGGGAGTGTTTGTTGAGGAAGAGTGCCAAACTCGTTACAATGATTTGCTTCATCAATCCATTGACTCAGGGGCTGTTGTGGATTGGGGATTTCTTGAGCAGCATGATCTAGTTAGGGAATTTTGGAACAGTTTAGGAAAGATAAGTTCACTGATCCCCAATGGGAAAGGTTGTTTCGGATACGTGAACCCGTGTATGGCGAGTTGGTGCGTGAGTTTCACGCATCTTATTCGATGGATATTATTTCATGTCAAAATAACATTGGGTTTCAAGGGATTCAGTTTAGGCTGGGTGGAGAATGGAGGGCTATGTCTGTATTAGAGTTTGGTTAGGGAGTGGGATTGTATATAGTAAGGGATACTGAGAGTGATGTCTTTAGAGCTAACTTGGGAGCTGGGTTTGCCAATAGGGAGGACATATGGGGAATTCAGTTTTGGAACACAGTATGGAGTATGTTACTGGGAGTACCCTTACCTCACGGATCCGGGATCCCCGAATAAGGCTCGTGTACCGTTGCATCACTTTCACCATAACGGGGTGCCAGGGCACGGGTCATCGTGTCACTTTACCAGATCTATTCTATCTCTACTGCATGTTGGCCGAGGGTGTGCACTGTAACATCCCATTCTGGTTGGCTGATTACTTGAGGATCAAGTAGCTGAAGAGGTGGTATGAGGATAGGGTGTATGGTGGTATGTTTGTCACCCGGTTGGCTAAGTCCCTTGGCATCCTGGTTGGGGAGGTACCCACGTATCTCAATGTTCTAGCTGAGCCGAAGGTCGTCAGAGCTATGTTCCTAAAGGCTATGGAGGTCATCATAGATTATGGTAGGGGCTACGCATGGTTTCGTGCTCATCCCGCAGTTCAGGGTGATGATGATGATGACGATGTGACGAAAACCGGCGCGATACCAACAGGGGATGGAGGCAGGCTCTGTGACACCTACAGCACATGTCTAGGGTGAGACTGTAGGCCCACCCGTGGAGTGTGGATGGGCCGTTGGACACGTGGATGGCGCAGCAGATCGAGGGCCACTGGACATATGATCATACAGTCAATGTGATGCAACATTTGTCCATGCATCGATCACCTTGACTCCACACTGCAGATTGACCCATTCCTCGGGCGGGGGGATTACCCGCCTTATGGATGCCTGGGCCACCTCCCCCTGGTTACGACTACCATTATAGACCCCCTCCCCAATGATTCATGAGTTTATGTGTGGATTGTTTATGGATAATTATGGTTGGTTGTTGATTGAAACAATTTTATTTGGGCATGTAATAATTTAGACTATCTTGACTTGGTGATGATGTGGTGATCCTGGAACAATTTGATGTGTATATATTTGTTTGTGGTGTGGTTTATCCAATACTTGTTTAGTTGGATTATTTGTTTGTGTGCTATATATCTTTTCATTGATTGTTTATTCTCATGTTTGAATTTGTAAAAATACTTTATTTTGTCTTTAGCCTCGTCTTAATTACATATAAAGGTATTTTACAAAAAAGATAAGTGTACGGAAGATTACACACGTTTTTAAAAGAACGTGAACATGAGAATTACAATTCTTGAAAAAGATATATATGTGTGTTTGTTAGAGTCAAAAGCTTGTATCGAGTCATAATGGATGTTTTGTAGGAATTTTTCCAGATTCTAAAGATGTAATTTTTCCAGAAAAACGCAGCAGCATCAGCTGTCAGATAACCTGACGGTCAGACTTGCTACCTGACGGCGTCAGAGGAGCGCGGAAACCACTTATCTAAATTCTCTCGTTTTATGTGCTACTTATAAATTTTTTAGAATTTCTCGGTCTTAATTTTCCGAAAATCTGCAAACATTCATTCCACAAGCATTATATCCTAGTGTAGTAGAGTCATATATAGTTTTATCGCCGATTTTACGCGAAGGTTTCGTCTATTTTCTTAAAGTGTGCATGTTTTATTTATCAAGAAGAAGAAACATAAGATTGAATGGAGCTTTTCACGCATACATTCTTCTTGAAGAAGAATTTAACCACTACTCACCGGATCCCTACCGAGCTAATCGGGAGTATTAGTTTCTTTTCGCTTTAATTACCTTCCAATTATCATAACTTTGATACTTTCAGGGAACATTGGGGACAATGTTCAGTTTAAGTGTGGAGGAGAATAAACGGGAACTTTGAAACTATGCTTATCCTTGATCATTTGTCTTGTCCTATTTCATTTGTGTAATAAACCATGAGAAATATCGGTTAGGGTAATTTTGGCACCAAATTTAAAATTTTTCATGACATGTAGGAGTGGGCCATTAGTCTTAATAAAGCATCTCATGGATAGGAAGTTATATGACTAGCACAAAAACCCTTTACCACTCAAATTCCACACCAAAAATGTGAGGTTCACCCCTAGATTTGTAGGAATTAAATCATTCATCTTTAATGCTTCGAGAGTGTGTATTGTATTATAATAGATTCTAGTGTTTTGTGATGCATTCCGAGATCGCTAGTGAGACTACACTTGTGTAGTTAGGAATAACTAAATGATAAGAGGCATTAGGATAACCTTTGTTTGATACCCGTATTATAATTACTTCTTCCACATCGGTTGAGTAATTCCCCCGCACCCTTGCGTTGTACTCATCTTTAGTACACGATACCCCTAGTTAACCCCTTAGAGCCTATCCTTTTTGTGGTTCTCGTGATGTTTCGGTTTTCTGGAATATCAATGAAGAGCATTGTTTACAATCCACCCCCAAATGTACACCCAAATCGCCTTAGCCTACCTTGTATGCACTCACTTTTAGTGCATTATTGTTATCATACTAAACCCTTCGTTCAATTATCTAGTTACTTGCATAAGTTGTTAAGTCGAGTCATATCCTTTGTACACAGTTTTGGGACGATTGGGACTCATGGGAAAAATTAAATTTTATGGAGTGACGGGAAAGAACGTTAAATTCAAATTCCCTTTATTTTCGTAATAATGTACTCCAAGTGTTTTGATCTTTTCAATTTGGGTCAAATTAGTGTTAGAGTAATAAAACTCAAGTGTAGGGATGTGCCTATAAATCCCTTATATTTTGATGTTATCGTAGAGGATGGTAGAGTAAAAGTGTATGAAAAAAAATAGAAAAAAAGTGTTGAAAAAAAATGAAAAAACATACGGGCTTCCATCCTACATCTATCTTTATATTTATGTTTGTTTGTTTCAAAGTTATCTAGATTTTAGAGAGTTGAGTCTTGGCTTAGCAACGCCATTCTTCTCATGCATGTAACGTAAAGATTTTGACTTCCACCACCAAATCGCCTATCCAACCAAACCCTTTGTTTCCCTCCGAAGTTTCCAACGTTACAACCCTTTAAAATACCTCTTAGATAGTTTTTCCTAGGTGCTTACGCCATTGCGGTGGAGGTTTGATCTAGTCTCAATCCTATGGTAATCTATGTACTAGGACTGGTTAATGAGTGTTTATCTTCCATTTCCAATTTGATATATTTCATATACACCCGAGAGATGAGAGTATCCAAACACCACTTGTGAGGTGCTAGTATATAATTTCCGTGCTTGTTATGACTTTTACGGGGCTTATACTTGTTGTGAATTGTTCTAAACCAATGCTTCATGCCCCCCAACTTATAAATTGATTGGCCAAAAACACATTTGCTTGAGGACAAGCAAATACCAAGTGTAGGGATATTTGATAAGGATTTAAAAGGTATACTTTTGAGGGGTCATTTAAGCCCTTAATCGACCACTTTTATATCCGTTACTGCTTAATTTCGTTCCTTTTCACTTTTTAGGTCTCTTGAAGGCAAAATGCTGGAATGATGCTTATTTGGACGAAAAGGCGTGAATATGTGAAGAAAATGGCTAAAGTCAAGATCAAGACACTTGCTGCGGAAGTGCATCCGACGGCCACAAACAAAAGGCGACGCCAGTCCCTATAATTGTGATGCTCGAAGTGAAATTGCTATTTTGTACTGACTCGTCAGTTTTGAAAGTAGAGGGCGCCACGAAGACCTTTTCCCCTAATCCTAGATCCAGATTCGCATCGGCATCGAAGTTGAAGCTGCGGTCACAACCACAACGTGACGCCGTCAAAAAGTTGATTTAGTCAAGATGAAACCCTAATGGCGGCGATCCGACGGTGTCACAATTAAAAAGTGACGCCATCGCAGTTGTAACTCTATATATATAGTTCGATTTTCAGACTTTTAGAGAGGTAGATTTGTGGAGTAAAAACCTAAAACGATTTTGGTTTGCCTTGGGCAGTATCTTAGGGTTCTCATACCCTATTTTAAATCAAGATAAGTTATTTACTTCACTGATTTCATTATGTCTTCGATTGTATGTGTGTATGCTTGCATGTTCACCATGTCCGGCTAATTTACTTGTGTGTTTGCTTAGATCTATGAAACTTAGTTATTAATTATTGATTGGTTGTCTCTTATCTTAATTGTAATTGGCTTAGGATTGCAATAGGCCATCGTTGTGTTTTTAATGCTTGAGTAATCTTTGTGAACCTTAGTTTATGATCACCTAGAGTAATTGTAGGCTAAAAATCCAAAGACAACCTTAGAGTTAGTTTATGAATCCTAGAGATTTTGTAGGCAATAACCTTAAGGTGTTCTCAAAGATTTAGGGAGAAAAGCATACCCTACGACCTTAGAAGACACAACGCGTTAAGAATAAGGACGTGACAATTCAACCATCAATAAAAGATAACTAGGAGTAATAGTATCTAGGTAGACACATTTTTAATCATCATACGACCACACATCAATAGACATAGACTACCCCTTAGATTAAATAATTAGATAAGTAGAGTAATTGGCAGAAGTACCACCCCCCAATCCAAACCCCGAGATCGTACCTTTCAATTTTCTAAAAAATATAAAAAAGATAAAAAACAATCTTCCTCAACCCCAACCTTAGCGTAGTAATTTCTCACTAGCATTCCTATTCCCCTAGAGAACGATATCAATCCCGAGGCTTACCCTAATACTACACTACAACGATTAGGTTCACTTCCTAGGTGGTTGGAAAACTTTCTCGAAGAAAAGGAAGTTTCCTTTGACCCCGAACGTGCGTTGTACGCGTATCAAAATGCGATAAGAGAAACTTTTAATAGAAACATAACCAAGAAACTGCATGTGTGTAGGGACACAATATTTGATGAATTGCTGTATAAAGTTTCAAAACATGCTTTACAACTCATTGTCGCAGAAAGTAAACTGGATATGGACCCACTTAAATGTGGTCATCAGTTGCGGTCAGTTTGTGGGTTACCATGCTATCACGAACTGGTTTACTATCAAATTTATGGCAAGTATATTAAATTTATGCCTATCAAGTTATTCTCCCCGTCAATACCGATAATTTATACTAGTCAGTTTTTTCGAATGCAGGATGGCCTATTCCACTTGATCGTGTTGATAATTATTGGAGAACCCTAAGTGTTCCCTGGCCTAGAGCTCGACCTACTCATATGCCTGAAGAGCCTGAAGATGATCTTTCTTGTCAAGCTGACGTAGAAAAATTCCAAAATGTTTTTGGCAAAGCTTTGTCGTTTGTCAAGAAAAATATGTTAAATATGATGAGAGGTATATACGCTCCGTGAACCTGCTATTCACGCAAGTACGCGTGGACATCCGAGCGCAAAGGACAAAAAGTACAAGGCTACAAAAATCTCAGATTTGAACAAAGAACCAACCACAGATCACCGCAGAAGTTATTCAAAACCTAAAAAAGTCCCAGACTTGAACGAAGAACCTGCGGGACATAGTTCATACGTGGGAGAGCCTCGCTAACGAGCGATTTTAAGACACGAGTTGTACATTGCAGATAACGAGAGCGAATATTATATGGCTCAAATTCGAGAGCTTTTCTGACCGTACATCATAAAGATTCTTAACGTGGAAGGTGATGGAAATTGTGGCTATCGGGCCATTGGCGTAGGTCTTGGTTATTCTGAAGATATATGATGCAACCTTCGAGCTCATTTCGTGGGAGAGGTAAACAATAACCTGGAACTTTACAAGAAAATGTGGGGGAGTAGGTTTGAACAGATTTCGCACTCGGTGGGTTGGTTTGGTGATGGATTTGCAACCCAAGAATACTGGATGGTTATGCCAGACACTGGAGTGGCTATTGCTACAATGCTTAACCGCCGATTGTATGTATATCATATTCTATGTGTTACGTGTCTTCCGCTTAGGTCCGGTCCAAATACATCACAAGTATTATCCCCCATTGTGATTCTTCGTGTGGGGAAGCCTGCACGCCACCACGTTCATGCGATTCTAGATGAAAACTCACCACTCCTGCCACTCACCCACAATGGAGGCATTCGACATGACGCTGCCTGGGATGGGAAACTCTATACGAACCACAAACATGTATAGACATACGTAGTAAACAATTGCTGATTTATGTAATAAACGACTCGATTTATGTTGTAAATAAGTATTTGTATTCGACACTAAGTTATGATTATATTGTAAATAACCGTGTATCAACTATTATTCTATATTGTAAATAACCATGTTGTAAATTATTATACATATTCTTTGGCCGATGGAACAACAAAAAATCCTTTCTTGTCGATGTGAAGCGAGGACTTATAATTGAAAGAACATCCCAAAAGCCCAAAAGTTAAGGTCGGAAGTATTATGTGTAACACCCCCAAATCTCGGTACAGCGGAAGACTTAATCAAGTTTTCGGGGCATTACTATTGGATTGGTATCGCACACAAGTATAATAAAACATAACCATTTAACCATTCAAAACCAATCCCAAATTTAGATATTCAAAACATTTAATCCAAAATATAAATATTAGGCCCAAAACATAGTTTAGTAAAATAGGTCCCCATAGTTTATCAGAGTCAGAAATGATCCTTGAATCCCGCTTTCTTGCCAAGCTTCCACAATCCACATAATCCAAACATCTTTCAATTACCTGAGAAATCATGCTAAAAGGTCAGCTAACATTGGTGAGTTCATAGGTTTAAGTTCAACAAAATCATAGTGGACCAATAAGAATTGATTTGCTATGCAAGACCTAAGATAGATAAACACCGCTTTCACCATCCATGCCGGATCACCAATCATAACACACGCCCCGATCTAGGGACAACTCGAGCTCAGAATCTAGTCCAAAGACTGTCCGGCAAAATCTAGAACAATTGCCAACCCAGACTAGGTCGATGTAGAAGTATATTCTTAGTTAGGCACGGCTAACCTAAACTAAGGCAACAACTACCACACATTTATCTAAACAGTCAAGCATATAAGCAAATCCAAAATAGTTTTCACGGTCCAAAAATAACAGCATGATTCTTACCCCAAAGTAGTTCAAAACATAGTTAAAACGTATATAAAAGTGGGGCTATGTAACTCACCTCAAGCAATCAACGCATAATCAACGCACAAATATCACTAGTAGAAAATAACAGAAATCACAGCACAACAACTATCGACTCGGCACAGCCTATTAATGTATACCAACTTTAATACACATATTCCTCAAAATCAACGTTATCTACCCCAATATATTCCATTTCTTTATTTCCAAAAACGCCTCATTTCACCATTAATCCTAGTGTTTGGTATCCTCATGTGGGTGTATCGACTCAATATGATGCCATGAATGCACTCAAACAACCAATATATAACTCAATGCGATACAATGAGACCTCTAAACGATAAACTCCATAGTTCAATAAGTTTCAAATAGTAGAACTTATCAATTCGTCAACTCGATAAACTCATTCATTTATTCGTCGCTATTATCCCATAAATCAATCGTATCCTAAAGAGTCATAAGGATAATTCACCCATTAATAAGGTTACCCAACGCCTACCGGGCTCTTATTAGATTCGTCAACCTAATAAGTCCGCTACCTACGTGGATCAACGCTATTAACGTTAGGTTATCCGTAACCCATGCACACATAACGCAAATAAATAATTACTTATCCAATAATAAATGTCCACATTTGACATTTATTGATAAACATGTACTCGAAACCATAATTACTTATTTATTACAAAACCTTTCCAATTTAGTCGTTAGTTTCCGTTTAAAACTAGTAAGTAACAAGATAAATCTTGTTATTGATATTTTTGGTACAAAAGCCCA
>OU343224.1:64740443-64919403 GCA_910596185.1 Chrysanthemum makinoi
CTTAAATGCAAATTAAAGAAAATTAAAAAGATAAAATGTATTAAATAAACGCTATCACTATTTTAAAATGATGAACGTTTAAAACATAAAACGTACGTTTAAATAAAATTACGTAAACGTACAAAATAAAACGTGAGTTTTAAAGAAATAAAATGCCTACAAATATGAAAATGACATTTTTACAATCCTAATAATAAAAGAAAATTATTATAAAAAGAAAATTATTTTTACAACTATTTATCTAATTATTATTAATTAAAAACTATTTATTAAGTATTTAAAATGCACTAAAATATAAGAAAATACAAAATTAACCTAGAAAAATGAAATTAAAACTTAGAAAAATCTAAAATATGATAAAACTTATTGTAAAACTGAAAATATATTTTTTAGACTTTTTATGTATTTATTATTAATTTAATACTATTTAAAACTAATTAAAATGCTAGAAAATACTATTTAAACCAAGAAAATTATGGAAAAATACTTTTTATGACTTTTATATTTATCTTAATCTAGGAAAATTGAAAACATATTTTTTTAAGCTTTTTCTGATTTATTTGTATTAAAAGCTATTTAAAAAGACTTAAAAACTAATTAAAATAAAGAAAAATAGAAAACAGTGCAGGAAAAATATGAAAAATTCAGGAAAATACTAAAATATTATTCTAAGTCTAAGAAAAATATAAAAACATATGCTTATGTGTAAGAAAATGAGGCTGCAGTGTAACTGCTTATTAATAAGCACTTCAAGATAAGCCAAAAGCCACCACAGAGTACCAAATGAACACAGAAGCTAGATAATGCTAAATTAAGTATATCTTGACTATTTAACAGTACTATAGATCACTAAAGAAGCTTAAATTGGATTTGAGCTTATTGGATTATTTAAGCAACACAGTGATTAGGAGGCTAACTTTAAGCTATTGCATAAGCTAAACAAATAAGCTAAATGGAAAAACAGATATAGGGACTTAAAGTAGACCTGGCCTAATATACTTGGACCAAAAATCATCTTCTCACAAGCTTGAATGAAGCTTGTGAACAAGCTGCAAGTTGTGCCTGTGCACACTCAGTGAATACTGAGTATTTTAAGACAAATAAAAAGCACTTGCAGTCTACTCAAATAAGCTACAAAGTGGAAAAATGAACTTGTGACCTTAATATGGCTTGGTTAGATATCCAAAGAACCAAGTTTCACAAGATGAGACCAACTAATAAGCTTTTGGTGAGCTTATCAAAATGGCACCACTCACTGTGCACAGGGCACCATATCAGAACAAGGGTCCAAGAAAAACTAGAAAATAAGCACTAAATAAGCTAGACAGAAGTGAACTAATATTTTTATAATTTTCTTAAGCAACTAAAGTTTAATGTCCTAGAGGCTTATAAGCTGAATCTTAATATTAAGCACACAGTGAAATTCTAAGTTTTATTCAAAAACTGGTATTAGAAAATTTTGACTTTTTAAATACACTAACTAGTTGACTTTTATGAACTTAAGATTGATTTTACTGATTATATATGTTATATTAAGCTATGTTAAGATGATTTTAAGCTAAAGTATCAAGTAATAAGCTAATGTGATGAGTTTTGCACTCTAGAACCTTAACAGTGAATTGCAATAAGAAATTAAACTAGATTTTGACTTTTTACCAAAGAAGGTCTGTGTTTCTTGGTGAAATGAGATATTAGATACTAAGTAGACATGAAACAAGCACTAGCATTAACACAAGCAACCTATAACACAATTAAATTAATGAATCCAAACACCCCTTAATGAGACAGTTTTGAGACTTTAAACACTAAAACAAAATTTTTAAACCAAACAAGCTATTAATTAACTAATATTAACTAAGATTAAACATATTTAAGCTGAGATTAACAGAATTATAACACTTATACTTAAGATTGCAAATTTTTGAAGAAATGCTTACAAATTGAGTTCATTCACCAAACTGAGAATTAATAACTGAGATTACACCCTATTGCTTCCCTAGAAGCTCTAGACCAATAAGCAATCCAAAATCAGCTCTGCTTCAGTCATCTTGTACCTTCTTCATTGATTTTTTTATTTTTAGCTAAATTTTTTTGTATTTTTGGTGATTTTTGAATTTAAGCTCTAAACTGAATTTGAAGATATCTAATAGCTTATAAGAGCTTTAGAGAAAGCTTATATGAGCTTTTGAATACTTAACAACAAATTATAACAACATTCAACTTAACATGAAATTTTCTTAATCTTGAAATTTTACATAAACTGGTAATGAAAAGAAAACTTGAAATTGATTATTGAAAAGGTTTAACAATACACTGAAATGTTTAAACAAAGTACTTAAAAACTTAGAAATACACTGGAAATGGAAAATTAACTAAAACGACTTATCCTAAACTAAATTACACTACTTGGTCTTCTTCCTTGCTTCTCTTCCCTTTTATAATGATATTTTAGGTTTCCACTTGAGCCTCTGAGCAAATCCCATCAATAATGCTGGCCTTAGGATGCTCTGAATCAATCTCAGCCTTCTATTCTGCTTTTGGCGCCAAAAAAGTCATGAGCAGGTTCTTTCAATTAAAGCTTTTTGGTTGGATGTGGAGGTGGAGGGGGGTTGGTATACAGGTGTAAAGGTGGGTTGGAAAGGGTGGTGAAAACCAGAGATGTGGAGGTGGTATGGTTTTGGCGTGATTAGTGTGAGAGAGATAAACAGTACCACTGGTATTTGAGCGGGATTTGACCATTTGACTAATAATACGGGGTAGTTGGGCTTGGGTTAGGATTGGGCCAGGATATGGGATTAGGTTGTGTTTTTGGATTGGACTAATAATAATACAAGGACAATGGTTGTAATTTTGTGAAAAGTTAAGGGCTGAAACTGTAATATTTCCAAACTTATCACAAGGGTGAATTTTGACAAACTTCAATAGTATAAGGACCAATATTGCATAAAGTTTCATTTATATAAGTCCAGGGACCAAAACTGTCAATTTTGAAACTTGAGGGACCAAATATGTAATTTTCCAAAAGTTATCATAAAGGACCAATTATGCCACAATTGAATAGTACAAGGTTAATTTTTGATAAATTTCCATTTTTAAATTCACCAAGGACTATTTATGACATTTTTCAAAGTTCAGGGACTAAAGTTGTCATTTTATGATTTTTAAACTTTAAAGGGTTTATTTTGACAACTTTTAAATCATATGGACCTTAAATGACATTTTACAAGTTTTTGAATTACCAGGGACTAGTTTTGACAACTTTTGTAACTTGGGGGACTAAAATTGCCAATTATGCAAACTTGATACGTTTTTCATCTGATTTTGATATTTTTGCATTTAAAACACATAAAACACTTGTTTGTGATATTTTCATCATTTTGATGCATTTCTGAGTGTTTTCAGATGTTTTTGCAGTCTAGATAGTACAAAAATGATGAGTATTTAGACACTCATCAATCCCCCACACTAAGATATTGCTAGTCCCTAGCAATGTTTTATGAAAAATTAATGGATTTTATCTCTTTACCAAAAGCCATTACTTCTGGAGTAGCCAATTGTTTTAGTTCAAGTAAGAACCTTGGTACAATGATAACCAAATTGATCATAATCATCCTTACCTCAAAATTTTGCCATAATTGAAAATTTTCCAAAGCTAGCTATGAGGGATTATGTGAGAAATGATGAGTGAGCTTAAGAGCGGAAGAGTAATGGGTTTAAGTGAAACGATAGATCTACAAGCATCTTGAGTGTGATTTAGATGAGTTATGTGTGAGTACGAAAGATCTACTTAACTTGATAAGGACTCAATTTGCCTTAAGGCACTATGTCTAGCTTAGTGTGAAGTGTTCTAAGAACATGTTTGAAATACAATGATTGCAATTGCATTTTCTGTTTGTCGGATCCCACGGTTCCCTAAGAGTAGGGATCCGTCTAGCACAACCTTTGGGATCCGTCTATATGCTAAGCAGAACCTTTACTAAAGGTATGCAATGATTTTGACAATGCATTATATTTCAAAAGAGGTTCTAGTACTAAGATATCAAATGTAAAACGTTTTATTTCATGAAAGAAATTGGATTACATTGATAAAGCATGAATACTAAGGATTAATCCTATTTGAAAGATTACTAAGTTCCTTGAGCATTTTCGCTAGAAGGATCATCAAATGGTTGATGAGTGTTTGCCGTTTCAGGAATGAAGAAAGTCTTCATGAGAGATGTGTTTAGAGGTTCCATCATCTTGTTCACAAGTACGTACAACGGAGTTTGAAATGAGGGGTGGAAGTACATGAGGTTATGATAAAGGCGCGTCAAGAACATTCCATAAGGGATGAGTTTGTTCTTGGAGCCTTGAAGATTTACAATTCGCCTTGCGGAGAAGTAGGCGAGATTGTAAGGTTTTTGTGTGTAGCAAACAATGCATTATGTGAGCACAACAAGCGAGAAGGATTTCTCGATTTCCCATTTCCCGTAGGATGAGTGCGAGAGCCTTGTACTCTTCTCGGATATCCTTTGTATAGATAATGTTTGGATCGGAGTAATAGGGTTGAGGTTTGCATATTGTGCGAGTCAAGTCTTGCGGGGAAGGTATGTGTGAACAATATGGACTATTTTCTTCACGAAAGTTGAAGAGAGAATCAAGAGACCAATCTTCGGTGAAGGCACATTGTCCATGATTTGGAATTCGGAGAATTTGAGCAAATTGCCCAAGGGTTAAAACAAACTTTTGGTTTTTGATCCAAAACCAAAGAGATAGAGAACGATCCTCTTTACGAACAAGTTCGACTTGACGGAAGAATTCCAATACAAACCTTGGACATATTTTCTCTTTAATTTCGAGAAGACATTCCAATCCTATGGTTCGGAAGGAGGTATTGATACCTTCTTCGTATTGTAGAGGAGTGTCGACAATACGTCCTTCGTGGAAGTGACGGGTTTCGAGATTATTGAACCCATGGACATGATTGCCAGGTGTGTTGGGCTCAAGAGAGATGTTAGAAGTGTAGACGCTAGTGAGTGAAAAATCAAACTCATATTCATGCGACATAGCGAAACCTATAGGAAGGAGAGGTTAATAGGATGTGACGTATTATGGGTAAAACAATGATTTCCTAACGTTTTTACAAGATGTTTATTAACAATGACATTTAACTCACTTAATGTTTGACATTCTAGTAGAACATTTCTTTTAGGAAGAAAGTGGTTTTTATTTTGCATGAAAAATCTATTATCCAGAAGGACGGTTCCCACGGTTCCCTTCTATCAGGGATCCGGCTAGCATACCTACAGGGATCCGTGGATCTGTAGTAGCAGAAGCAGATTTTTGATAAAAACATAGTTTCATAGTTTTATACCAAGATATGTGTATTAGCCTACATTTTCTTTTAGCATGCATTAATGGTTTCTAATGTATCACGAAAATATATGAAAGATATAAAAAAAAAAGTGAGAAAACACATTAAGATAATAAACTAGATAAACTAGTAATATTTCATTTCAATGCTAAGAATGATACAAAGGATTGGGTATATAACCCCAATGTAGATTAACAACACAAAGTATATGTTTCCGTATGAGAACTTCATCATAGGGAACACAAGAGCGATGAGTGTTAAGGCGATGAGCACGAGGGCGATATAAACCATGTTGATGATGAACCTTCTTGGTCTTGGTTTTGAGATGAGATGAGATGAAGAGGAAGATAAAGTTTTGAGTGAGAGGTAATTTTTGAAAGTGGAAGATTTGAAAAAGTGGGGATTTGATATAGTGGACGACGGATGGTTTATTTATGGGAAAGGAGGAATTTTTGAGATTTGTGTTTTGTTTTATTATTAGAAAGATATGATTTTTGGATTTAAGTGAAATAAAACACAAGTTTTATATACCACGACTTTAGACGAAAAAGTAACACGTATGTGAGAAAAGGCTTCCTAATGAAGCTACATGTAATACATTATATGCACAAAAGATAATCATATAAATACCTATGTAGGCATACTTAATTATCAAGCTAACGTCATTTAGAGATAAGTAGAAAGTCATACCTCTAATGCACTTAGGAATGTCTTTACAAATGACACAACAAATGTCAGTAGACAATTCCGGATCTTTTGTGTTTAAGATACCTTCTTAGGGAAGGTATTCTTGTTACCAATCGATTCCTATGGCTTGGTAGGTATGAGCTTAGACTAAGATATATGACAGAGAGAATTAGTGCAATTAAATGAAGAATAAATAATAAGAAAAATGTTGTCATCTAATCAACATCTAAACAAAGAGTTTTAAAAGACATGATGTTTGTTTTTATGAAAAACCTTCTTTGTAGTTTTCAATTAACCATGGATCGTATCAAGTTTTTGAAGTACAATGTACTTTAAGAAACTTGGTAACGAAGCTCTGATGTCAATTGTGGAAAACAAGAAGGGGGGGTTGAATAGTTTTGCCAATTAAAACTCGTTTTAAACTATTTAGATCGACTTATGTAAATCTATTTGGATGTGTGTTGGATGTTGATAAACAAATATATAGAAATATGTAATGAAATGACAAAGAGTAAGAAGCACAAAACCACAACGCGAGTATTTATAGTGGTTCGGCTACAAGGACACCTTCCTTGCCCTACTCCACTCCCCGAGTCACCTACTCAAGAGTTCGTAATCACTACACAACACCGACTCCTTATGGTGGAGAAACCTTCACAACGTTGCCTACTCTTTTTCCGGTACTAGGCTAACCACCGGGTTCTTTCACACCAACGTGAACCACACCTACCACAACGTCGCCTACCCTTTACCCGGTACTAGGCTAGATACCGAGTTCCATTACAATGGAGGAACTACTACCCAACACTACACCAACGACTAACCCCAAATGAGACCAACTCCTTATTACAACATCATCAAGGATATCAATATCCTTGGATCCAATACTAATCTATCTTGTACATCAAAACACACCATATCGAATGTACATCTTAGGCACCTTTCACTAATGCCTTTAACTAGATCTTCAAGACACCCTTCACTAATGTCTTGTGACTTGACTTCTAGGCACCCTTCACTAATGCCTACAATATGGACGATCGACACCCTTCACTAATGTCTTCGTCTCGACACTTGAGACATCTTTCACTAATGTCTTCAACACTACACTTCTTAGAGAAAGAACCATCAACAAGATAACTTCAGTAGTCTTGATGATGAGGAAGCATGGCAACTCATGGACTTGAGTTTGCTTGACTTCAAAGGTGGTGATCACGCCTTTAAGAGGAACCTAGAGAATCACACAGAAACAAAACTACAAACATAGATCACTTGGATCTGAGGTTAGAGAGTTTTTAACTCAAGGAGAAAGTATGTGAGAAAAGGGTGAGAAACAATGAAGAAATGACTCACTATTTAAAGAGAGAAAAATGCTACTATTCCCCGGATCCCTCCCTCAAGGGATCCGTCAAGCGTAAAGCTAGGGATCCGTGGGACGCTCCTCTTTACCCATGGGTATTTTGGTCATGGGTCATGGGTCATGGGTCATGGGTTATGGGTTGATCCATGGGTATTTTTTTAGATACAATGTATCTAATGAGTGCAATGTATCTAGTCAAGTATGTATGGGTCAATACCATGTGTAACACCCCCAATTTCGTGATACGTAGCGGAATTCAAACTGGGTGTTACTTCATGGCACAACAGTCATAACAATAGAAAATGAACTCTAATGGAGTCGTTTTAAAAAGGATTTATCATTCAAATTATTTAAATATATCAGAGTTTACAAAATAGGTCCTAGTTGGTTCCATTGTTTACAAAATGCATCAATATAAAGTCTTTTGATGTCTTGTGAATGATAAAATATTTATAGCCTTCTTGATCTAGTCCTTGCTCTTCCGTGCCAGCTTCCGACATTATGGACCTGAAATACATGCTTAAAACTATCAACACAAAGGTTGAGTGAAATTCATAGAGTTTGTTTGATGGTTGAACACATTATGTTTGTAGTGTGAGTTATAAATTCACACCAATGGTTTGAAAACCAAAACAGTTATTGTTAGACTAAGCATCATGCAATCAAGGCGTTAATGTGTTCCAAAATTAATTGGAGAAAATGTCGGTGCGTGCCCTATCAGGTAAAATTGCCGTTTTTACCAATGTTACTCAAATATAGTGCGTTTCTTTGCCTACCCGGTCAACACAAATGGGATTCGTCAATCCCAATAGATCTATTCATAATATTCGCGCCCACTCTCACTAGTGATTAATGATTCATAATTAAGGGACTTAAGTTTGGCAAATGCGGTAACTTAGTACTAATAAAACAATCAGATAAGTATACAGTTTGAAAGCAATGTGTTCGGTTTAAAATAAAGCATGTATCTCCCCCAAGGGTTTGTAAAACAATTAAGTAATAGAAAGTGGGGCTATGAACTCACCTCATAGTAAATGATATCAAATGTATAATGAGAATGATGGATATGCCGTGAGAACTTCTACGAGCAACCTAGAATAGGATGTTGCGACTTAGGTTTGGAATAATGATGCTAAAGAAATAACAAACCTATATACGTCTCTATGTTGATCATGATGTAGTACATGGTATTTGTGTATGTCGTTTATAGAAATGGTCTAGTTGTGAAAACGAGTTTAGTTTATACATATCGTACTACCGTTCGGGCCATCACAATTCAGAGGTCATGTAGTAAACGTTCGAGGAGCTAGGACACTTTAAATCGTAAATCTAGCAACTCGTCGATACGTTTTAGTCAAATGAAACCCCTCACATGAAGCTCCCTAGTTTTGTAGCACTTAGTAGATAAAACATATGTTTTGTTTATATATCATAAGTGTCATATGGTTTGTAAACACAAGTTACAAGGTTGTTTGGTTATGATTAGGAATCATAATGGTTATTACAAGTATCGTCATAATTTATGTCACAAGTGTTTAAAGAAAAGTTTACAAGTTTCTAAATTGTAAAGTTGGTTATTACAAGTATAGTTTCATAGTTTCTCAAGGAAGTAGATCCAAATTGTATTGAATACATTTATGTTTGTCAAGGCTAAGGCCTTTGGATTACGGTCTCGGCTAAATATTTCTTGAGGCTTTAGCCATGGCCTTGCCGTGGCTTTGTTCAAGGCTACCATGGTCTTGAGACTCATCCGTGGCTGTGGTCTTGGCTTAAGGCCATTAGGCCTCTTGGTTTGCCTTTTAGTTGTGACAAAAGTATAGTTGTGAAACTATATATAGGGCAGTTTCAGTTTTTGAAAGATAATGGCCTGTTTAAGCATTCTCAGGGGAAAACGTCGTTCCGGACAACTTTCGTGTTTTAACTTTTTGATGATTCGGAACAGAAGTGCCACTTTTAACACGGACAGACCCTTAACAGATTCAATTTGGCAGTTTCGACGTTTTGGTTTCGCTAACTTCTTTTGACTATAACTTTTGACTCGTTTGTCTATTTCGGGTGATTCAAGTTGCTATGTTTACCTTTTTATCTTGTCTACCATAGTATGTAAGTTATAAATTCCATATGTGACTGGTTTTAATGGTCTCAAATGTGTAAAATATGACTAGTTTACTAGTTTGTTACTTTTACGACAATATGGGAATTAAAACATGTGATTGAGTAAATGTACATCATGAATCAACATAGTAACTATATATATATCATGAAATTGTTAAGATTATGAATAATAAATATGAGATGATGATGGTGATTAGTTGCTTACAACTTTTGGCTTTCAATTAAGAAAGGAGTAACTAGTAAGGATAGGACTTTGATTGAACACTAAGGACCTTGAATCGAGCTAGCTTTCTACACCTTGGCACCCTTGCAATATTGAAGAGTTGGTGATGAAGTAGTAAGTGACTTGAGTGGATTTAAACTCAAGAAGATCACTTAAACTTGCTAGAGATTTGATGTAGTAACTTACTACTTGAAACTTCTTTGCATAAACTTGGAGTTTAAAGATCAAATTATGGAAGATATGATGGTTTGATGATATGAACGACCCAAATCATTGTTTGAGGGGTTTTAGGATGTATTTCACTTGCTATTTATAGGAGGGTAAGTTTGGTTAACCATATATTGGGTTAAATATTAACCATGGTTAAGTTAGGACACATGTAATGATCTAAATGAACCATGGTTAGGATCAAGCCACCAAAATGATGACTCCCCCCCCCCCTAAGTCGGCCATAACAAGATAAGATGAATTAGGTGGATAGTTTTGGTATTATCTTGGTTACGGAGTGAGTTTTGGTTCCGTTAATCGCTAACTGTAAGCCGTTAAGTCACGAAACGTAAAACCGGGTATCGTAAAAATATGAAACTTTTTGGAATGATTAAACTCATCATTATACTTCATTTAAAAAATATAAAATGGGTGATAAGTCTCATTGGGTGCAAAAACGCTGCTTAAAGCTGGAAATACGGGTCAAAAACGCGTAATTTGCAGTTTATCATAAAAGAACGAAATTTCAGGGAAATGACCGTGAATTTATTTAGAGTAGACTAAAATTAGTCTAAAAGTGATATGAGATGTCAAATGGTGGTTTTCGTCATACGTGGGATAACTTAAAAGTTATACGTGAATTCTAAAAGTTACGCGATTTAAGAAAAATGTAGAACGTACAAGGTTAATTTCTTTATGGTCAAAGGAGGAGGGAAATATGTTTGACTTTTCCAAAAATTAAAAGTTTCTAAACATCTTAGAAAATACAGTGCATAAATGGTTAAGTCTGGGTCTAAGTAGATTTGTTTAAAACGTAAGTTTAATCTCGTACGGCTCAGGGTTTATCTGGTAACATTTTTAAAATGAAATCTTAAAAATTCTCTAATTGATTATGAGTGATCTAAAAATTAATCTGATGTGAGGAAAATTGTCAGAGTTGATTTTCGTTATGCGCGTGATGTTTAAATGGTGTTCCGACCAAAACAAAACTTTAAAAGGATGTTTTCTTAATAACTTTTGCAAAAATGATCTAACGATTGTCAAACTCTCAGGATATTACTAAAATAATTTATCTTACGAGAATGTGAAATAAAAAATTTTATGGGATGAATAGTGAAAGTGAATAGTAATTTCTCGAGGTGAATAGTAAAAATTTGAGAATGGATAGAAATCCTGAAAATACAAATTGTTACACCATGGGTTATGGATATGCTCCATGGGTTGTAGTTATTTACCCATTTATAATACATACTAGTTATGTATATATTTGCCCAATATGTAAACACTAGTTGTTACATATGTATTACCAAATCATAAAGTCACTTATACTTGTTATAGGGTTTTATGTGAAAATGTAAGTGTGTTAGAAAACTCTTGGCTCAAAGTAATTACGTATTTTATTTGTTTCGTTAAAATGATTTTACGTTTGTTATCGACAAAACATTAGAAGATCGTAAAATATAAATAAACGTTTTTACGGCTTATTTGTATTAACATATGGCCTAACCCCTTTCATAGTTACGCCGTAACCAGCCTTATTAGTGCAAATTACGAAGAATTGTATGTTACGGCGTAACTCTTATAATTAGTTACACCGTAACCAGATATGGCCTATAAATACCCCACGATTTCCAGCATTTCAAAGCATCCTATTTCACACACAACATTCAGAGAACGTGAGAAGAAGTCGAAGGTAGATCTAGAGGAGCATACGGAGCTATCTCCAAGGGAGAAATCACTCCCCTACGATAAGCATTAGCTTTTTATCTTTTCTTTACTTTCAGTTCATGTATTTCGTAACATTAAACATTGAATCGATTGTTATAGTTAATATGAGCGGCTAAGCACCTCTAGGTGCTGGCCTAGTTATGATTCCTTAATTGTTTTGTTTACATTTACATTGCTTCCGTATAGTTATTTCTAAGTGTATGCATGCATAGTTTGTTGGTAGCTACCCTTGTTTCGGTAGTTTTGAATGGCGGTAGAGGCTAGTTACTTAGTAGATATGACCAACTGGCTCTATGTAAGTAGACTAAGACGGGAAGGGTAAGATATGACTAACTGACGACCCGTTCTACTTGTGCGATTTGACCAACTGATCACCTACCGTTTGGATGAACTTAAGAAGTAAGGGGTGAGTGTTTAAGTTGCTAGCGCCCGGGCACTCACTGTTATGAATCTAGCATGTAGCGGTACTTAATGACTTGGCTTAGGGGACCAAGAACAACTGGACTTATGACGGGGCACCTGATTTCTCCAGTGAGACCCTTTGCTGATAGGTTAGGACGAACTGACCAAATGATGTCCTAGCGACTTTGACCCCACCTGAAATAATTGGAAGTAATTAGACGTAAACACTACTAATTAGGATGATTAACTAGGTTAGCACCGCTCTCCTCTGTTGATCACAACCCTCGCCTTTATTCGCTTTAGTAGTTAATTATATCAAAATCATATTAAAATCTGTGACACCTAGACTTAGTTTAAATCCGCACACATAGCTCTTGGGACGACCTCGGTTTTACCGAATACTACACTACACACGACCGGGTATACTGCCCGTTAGTGCACTAGGGTAAACCATAGGTATAACGAGTAATTATAAACATTAAAACCTGGTAAGTAAAACCTGCATCAAGTTTTTGGCGACGTTGTCGGGGAGCTATTTTAGGATTTTTTTTTATTAAGTCTATTTTTAACTTTATTTCTTCTCTTAATGTCAGGATTTAAGACTAGAAGCTCTAGACCATTTTTGGCCACCCCGTTCGATGATCCGGAAAAACAATTTCGGATGAAAGAAGTTTACTCTCCGGTTCCTATTCATAACATTATTTCGTTTTACGAATCTGACCATTCTGATGCAGAACCGGAAGTCATTGATGAAAACAATATCGAAGAAATAACCATGGAGCAGTATTTGGAATGACCAAATGTGAACTGTGAATGAGCCTTCACGCAAGACTCTAGTGTGGAAAAATTCTCTATTCCGGACCAATTTATTTGGGAATTACACGAGCTTAAGTTTTTAGGAGATGAAAATGAGGATGTCCAGAATCATGTGGAAGAAGTACTCTATCAATCATCTCTTTTCAGCGTCCGGAGTATCCTTAGCTATTCGGTTACAGTAAGAATTTTTCCTATTACTCTTACAGGGACTGCGAAAAGATGGTACAATAAACTCCCGAACGAATGCAAAGAAGCATGGGGTAAATTAAGAAGAGAATTCGTTCAACGATTTTTCCCTCTTTCGAAGATGGCTAAACTCCTCAGTAAGATCCATCAATTCGTTCAAGAAGGTGAAAAAACGCTTTATCAAGCATGGGAAATATTCAATGAGCTACTTTACCGATGTCCAACTCATGACTTGAACAAACATTAAATCGTCTATGTCTTCTACAGGGGAATTAATGCACTGACACGTGAATTACTCGATTCTCCTACACCTATTCCTAGCATGACCCCTGACCAAGCTTTGGAGTGTATTCAACGGATTTCTGAACATTGCTATAAATGGCATATGGAGACAGGGTATGGACCAAGGGATAATGTTGATCATAAGATAATGAAAACGTTGACGAAGCAAGAATATAATTATGGTGAAATTTTCGAAAAGCGAAGACTGGGAAGGGCCAATGAAATTGAAGCCTGTATGGTAGAGAAGGTTAAGAGTGTATTTGGGACCAAGACCGGAAACAACTTAGAAAAAAAGAACCTTGACCATATCAAGGAATCTAGGGAACGTGATGAGAGAATTGAAAAAATGATGAAAACATTCGTGGAAAACACAATTTCTTCTCTCAAGACTCATGAAGACCGCATAAAGGGTTTGGAGAAGAGTGTGAGCTCATGTTCAAAAGCCATAACGGATTACCTCGCTGCACGAAAAGAAGAAGTGGTCAACACAGTTGAAACAACCTTTGAAGAGCCCACTACCTTTTCGGAGAAGGTTAAGCGAAGAATCAGCAAGGAGAAACTCTTGCTTCTTGACGTTGGAACTCTCCCGGTAAACGTTCCTCTTGTTAATTCCATTAAGACTGATCCTAACAATATTTTGCAGGAATTAAGTGATGGTTTCGATGAGACGGTTCAACTTAACTAGAGATGTTCAGCAGTTTTAAGGAATGAGCTGCCGCAAAAGGAAAAAGATCCCGGTTGTTTCACTCTCCCTTGCTTGATCGGGAGTCTCAATATGTGTAATGCCCTAGCTGATCCTGGAGCGAGCATAAGCATAATGCCTCGTTCAATGTTCCTACGTATAGGTATCGGAGACCTTAAGCTAGCCAAAATAAAGATTGAAATGGTCGATCGATCCATGCAGTCACCCTTGGGAATCGTGGAGAATGTTTTGGTAAAGATAAAAAAATTCTCTTCCCGGTTGATTTTGTGATTCTGGATATTCCCAAAGACAACCGAATACCTATCATTTTAGAAAGACCAATGATTGCTACTGCCCATGTAAAAGTGGATGTCTTCGCCCGAAAATTAACTCTTGAAGCTAATGGGGAAGTTGACACATTTAGACCTAATAAACTTCTATCCACCCCTCAAAACGTTTGTGCAATTGACCCCATTGGTGATTCTGGTGATGCATTGGAATATTTTCTTAGTGACTCTCCGAAACTCCTACAAATCTTGGCGAGATAGCTTCAGGGAAGGATTTCGATGTGTTCGTAAATTTTGAAGAGGAAGACTTAGGAGTCAGTGCCGATGATTTCTCTAGCGACATCGAAATGATCCACTGGAACAACAAATTTGAAAAGACTTTTTCACAACCTGACCAACCCAAGTTTTATGAAATGGGGGCTCGAATCCATCATAGGAACCCCTATTATCTGAAAATTTCATGCAAAATTGGGTTCATTGATTTCCATCCATTCATCAACACAGATTCTCCAGTTAACATCATTTCTAAGGAATTCTACAACCAGGTTTTGGAAAAAGAACTTGAATATAGAGGAAACAATTTCCTAGGTATTGCGACAAACATCCGTGTCTTTGTTGGGACTCACTCATTTTTGGTCGATTTTGTGGTTTTGGATGACGTTAGCGAGTTTATAGAAGATGGACTAACGGGGGTAATTTTCGGGAAACCCTTTCAAGAACTATCTGGGCTGGACAAAGATGAGAAAGAAGGGCTGGTATGGTTAAAGATTGGCGAAGATAAAACTGTTTTTAAAATGCCGCGAACTGTTAAGAATTTTAAAAAGTGGATAAAGAGGCAGTTGAGCCATGCTCAACCACTACTCGACATTAGTGACGAAGATAAGACCAAAGGTATTGACCACCCTTACCAAAAGATCAAGAATTTTTACTTGGGATGTTTAGAGCTGAGACGGACTACAAACGGGATGAGAATCTGATTAGTTGGATACAACGTGGAGATTGCCATATCCATGAAATGACCAACAAGCACTTCTAGCCCCGAGGCTTTGAGACTAACTTAAAGACTCGTAAATAAAGAAAAGTGCTCTTTCGGGAGACAACCCGAATTATCCCTTTTATTTGTTTTATTTCCTTTCTTTTGGGTTTTGTGTTTTTAACCATTTTTGCAAGAAAACGAAGAAAAATTGTTGTTGCATCATGCTGATCAGGCCAGAGTTACGGCGTAACTCACTATCTTAGTTACGCCGTAACAGGCCTTTGTGCAACAGAACTAGTCAGAAGCATGACCAATTACGGCGTAACCCCAGAAATGGTTACGCCGTAACCACACCCCTGTCAGGTTTTGCTTAATTATGGCGTAACTCCTTATGGGAGTTACGACGTAACTACCATCTGTAACACTTCTTTCATTTTAAACACAATAACCTTGTATTAGTTTTCAAATGAACTTTGTGGGTATGTTCCCTGTAAGCCCTCACGAGACTACACTCGTCCACTTGGGACACCAAGTGGTTTAAAAGGCTTGTTGCATACGCTAAATGCAACCGTGATTCCTACGAAAACGAGTTAGATTTCTTTTTCATTTTTCTTTTTCTTATTAGAATTATGCTTGTCGGTAGTGTGATTTCAGGGATTGAAGTTTGCTCGTGGATGCTTATGCGAAGACACGACTCTTTTCGTGGGCCTTCTTTCTTTTTGGAGCAAATTTCAGGGAAGTTCTCGCTCTAATTCTACTTCTCTCTTCACCTTTATTTAACACTTAGTACAAAAGGGACTTTGTATAGTTCAAGTGGGGGGACGGGAGTAGAATTATCTCTTGAACTTTATTGCCCTCGTTTTTTTAGTTTATTTTGAAAAATTATGCCATTTTTAAAATTTTGGCATGTTTTTCTTAACCTAACTAGATTAGACCTTAGCCGAGTACATTATAACCCTTGATAGTATATGGTGCGTTTAGCCTTATCCGTTTCCAAATTTTACCCGAATTCCACCAAATTATGAGTGTGCCGGTAGCTTGTAAAGTTTAGAACTTGGCCTTTACATCATTTCGAGACCACAGACGAGGTATGTTGAGTTAGCTCGATGTATTTGGACTTTTAGTTTAAGAAGGCAGTATTATAGGATTATCACCCAAATACCCTATCATTGTGTGTCTATCGATTAGTCACCTCGACTTCTCGACCCCCATGTTAAACCCTTTGTTGCACTCACCTTTAGTGCAAGATACCCCTAGATACACCCTTCTGAGCCATTCCTTTCATTTTGTTCACCCAACATATTGTTTCGATACACCATTACACCTTAGCCTACCCTGTAGTCTTTATTTGTAATTGGGAAGTCATTATTTGCCTAAGTTCAAGGTTCAAGTGGAAAGGTTCGGGAATCATGCTCTCGTCGACGACATATCCTTAACGATCATTGAAGACCCCCAAAATTCCATTATTCTTCATCTCAAGTGGGGGGATGTTATGTGATTATGTTATGTTAAAAAAAAGAAATAAAAAAAAGAAAAGAAAATGATGAAGTGATTCGGAAAAAAAAGAATTATTATAGTTATTGTTTTTATTTGTTTGTAAAGTGCGATGTTATAAGCACTATTGTTATGAGCTTAATATAGATTTAGTATCGAGGAGGCCACCTCGGTCACATTTGAAGAATGAAGTGGAAGTGTGCCCATCATGACGTCCTCTAATGGCTCATCTACCTGATTATATCATGATCCGATTTCTTGACTTCGAAACTTGAACTTTGGGCGAACGGTAAATGGTGATGACTTAGTTATAGATTTAGACTATTTGCTTGATTTTATTTTACACCAATTTTATCTCATGTGTTATCCTACCCTTAGTCATGAAGCATGTCTAGGTGATGCAGCGAGCAATCTTTGGTGTCTTGGCCATGGATTTGGTCATGTATCATTGATTTTGTCCACTTCGCAGTGACATGTTAGTAATGACAAATCACCCTTAACCTTTGTCGTGTCTACCCATATTGCCTTCAATAATTTTTTAGTCCTTAACTCTAGTGGTGGAGATTTGTGTAACCGCCAAGCTTATGATAGAATACATACTATGACTGTGCAATGAGTGATCACCCCAAAATTGACACTTAGAATAGTTGAGAGATTTGAGTGTTTTGTTCCCATTTCGTGAGGTGTTCGGCTTTGTTTTATTCTAGCATAAGGGATTTGTAAACTTATATTCTCCAGGTAATGGGATATATCTTTTTAGGAATCTATCTAATAAGGTCTACTTGAGGGCAAGTAGAGTTCAAGTGGGGGGATATTTGATAACATCAAATAGTCCTAAATATTAAGTGTCAATTTCCCCCGATAATGCCCGTATTTTATATCATTTATATGGATTTACGCTTGTTTTCCTCTATATTTCACTTTCAGGTAAAATACGAGCATTGGAGCTAAAGAGACGCGGATTTGGAGAGTTTATTGAAGATTTATCATAGTATGCTCACTTTGAAGAAGTTACGGCGTAACTCCTCTCTCACATTACGCGGTAACTAAGGCGTGGCTCAGAAAACCAACTCAACAACAGATTACGGCGTAACTCTCCTAAAGATTACGGCATAACCAACTAGGTCAAATGAGGTTCCGCGCCACTGCAAGCTACGCTGTAACTATTGCATCAATTACGGCGTAACCAAGATTTATTGAAGATACGGCGTAACCCCTTTCATAGTTACGCCGTAACCAGCATTATTAGTGCAAATTACGAAGAATTATATGTTACGGCGTAACTCTTATAATTAGTTACGCCGTAACCAGATCTGGCCTATAAATACCCCACGATTTCTAGCATTTCAAAGCATCCCATTTCACACACAACATTCAGAGAACGTGAGAAGAAGTCGAAGGCAGATCTAGAGGAGCATACAGAGCTATCTCCAAGGGATAAATCACTCCCCTACGATAAGTATTAGCTTTTTATCTTTTCTTTACTTTCAATTCATGTATTTCGTAACGTTAAACATTGAATCGATTGTTATAGTTAATATGAGCGGCTAAGCACCCTTGGTTCGGTAGTTTTGAATGGCGGTAGAGGCCAATTGCCTAGGAGATATGACCAACTGACCCTAGGTGAGCGGACTGAGACGGGAAGGGTAAGATATGACCAACTAACGACCCTTTCTACTTGTGCGATTTGACCAACTGATCACCTACCGTTTGGATGAACTTAAGAAGTAAGGGGTGAGTGTTTAAGTTGCTAGTGCCCGGGCACTCACTGTTATGAATCTAGCATGTAGCGGTACTTAATGACTTGGCTTAGAGGACCAGGAACAACTGAACTTATAACAGGGCACCTGATTTCTCCAGTGGGACCCTTTGTTGATAGGTTAGGACGAACTGACCAAATGCTGTCCTAGCGACTTTGACCCCACCTGAAGTAATTGGAAGTAATTAGACGTAAACACTACTAATTAGGATGATTAACTAGGTTAGCACCCCTCTCCTCTATTAATCACAACCCTCGCCTTATTTGCTTTAGTAGTTAATTATATCAAAATCATATTAAAATCTGTGACACCTAGACTTAGTTTAAATCCGCACACATAGCTCTTGGGACGACCTCGGTTTTACCGAATACTACACTACACACGACCGGGTACACTGCCCGTTAGTGCACTAGGGTACACCATAGGTATAACGAGTAATTATAAATATTAAAACCTGATCAGTAAAACTTGAATCAATACTCTATGACCTTATAGAAGACATTAATAATCTTCATGTGGAGTAGATTTCGTCGTAGTAGTAGTAGCATTCGTTGTTGCACTTGTTTAATGTTTTAATGTTTAACGTGTTTATTGTTGTTTTTTAATTAAATTGAAACAAATTAGCCGAATAAAAAATAACACAAAAATATAACAAATACACAATAAAAAAAACATAACGTAAATAACTACATAAATATATTTTACACAAATAAATATACACACATATAAAAAAAACTACATAAATGTATACTCTACATATAGTTGGAAAAAAAAGTACAAAATATAATAAGACAAAAAGGGTACAAAAGTACCCTATGGGGTGCAAAATTAGTAGTTTATGGGGTGTGGCATTAGGCCACCCCTTGTTTCACATAAGACTCATCGGCAAAGGGGTGAATCATTCACTTAGTTTGCACACCTACGCGCGACCTCCCCCTTTGCCCAAGCTCAACATTCACGAGCCATTCCTGGTTCTCAAGTCCTAACTAGGTGATCAGTTCACTTTGTGAACTTGTATATATTGTGGGCCCCGTTTAAAAAATTGTAACTGATGGTTTTTATAAAATAAAAAATAAAAATAATTGGACTTTGTTTTATATCCGTTGCATGTTTAAAAAAAATAAAAAATAAATAAAATTACACACTACCCCTTTTTACTTATAAATACCCACCATTTCACCATTTTTAATCACAAACTCACCATTTCTTAACTTCATCATTTCAAACAATATAAATCTCATTCTTTTATTTTTAAAATGAATTTCGTGAATTTTGATATTATTATGTTCGCCGATTCAGAAGAAGAACAAGAAATTGAAAGTCAGAACATGAATTTTATTGCAAGAGCGGTGTCGTTAATTAAAAATAGACGAAAACCAAAATTTATAAAACGCCTTAAATGAGATCATTATGGTGCTCATGACCATTTAGTCGACGCCTATTTTACTGAGAACCCGTTCTACGATGCACGTACTTTCCGAAAGAGGTTCCGAATGAATCGATCTCTTTTCAACCGGATAGTTCAGGAGGTAACTATTCATAATTCTTTTAGTAGTAATGTTGATTGTTCCGGAAAAGAAGGCATTTCAGCGATGATGAAGTGCCCCTCCGCAATTCGTCAACTGGCATACGACGCGGTTTTTGATGCTTTAGACAAATATCTACAGATGGGTGAGAAAACTTCTCGTCGATGTATGGATAATTTTTGTAAGTCTGTTATGGAAATTTTTGGTCCAGAGTATTTGAGGAAACCAACTATAACTGATGTCGTAAAGCTTTATCGACATCACGGAGAAACACACAGGTTTTCGTAGATGATACGAAGCCTTGACTATACAGATTGGGAGTGGCTTGATTGTCCTAATGCACACAAAGGGAAATATGTTAGACGTGATCATGGTTCGAATTCGTTCATTTTGCTAGAAGTATTTGCGTCACAAGACTTATGGATATGGCATGCTTTCTTTGGTGTTTCTGGGTCGAACAACGACATTAACGTTTGATGCAGGTTTTACTGGCCAGGTTGTAATATTTATAAGTCTCGTTATACCTATGGTCTACCCTAATGCACTAACGGGCAGTATACCCGGTCGTGTGTAGTGTAGTATTCGGTAAAACCGAGGTCTTCCCAAGAGCTATGTGTGTGGATTTATACTAAGTCTAGGTGTCACAGATTTTAATATGATTTCGATAAGGAATTAACTAATTAACTACTAAAGCAAATAAAGGCAAAGGATGTGATCAATAGAGGAGAGTGGTGCTAACCTAGTTACTCATCCTAACTAGTAATGTTTACGTCTAATTACTTCCAATTACTTCAGGTGGGGTCAAAGTCGAGAGGATAGATTTGGTCAGTTCGTCCTAACCTATCAGCAAAGAGCCACCACTGGAGAAGTCAGGTGTCCTCTCATAAGTCCAGTTGTTCCTGGTCCCCTAAGCCAAGTCATTAAGTTCCGCTACATGCTAGATTTATAATAGTGGGTGCCCGGGCGCTAGCAACTTAAACACTCACCCCCTAATTCTTAAGTTCATCCAAACGGTAGGTGATCAGTTGGTCAAATCGCACAAGTAGAAAGGGTCGTCAGTTGGTCATATCTTACCCTTCCCGTCTCAGTCTACTCAATTAGGGCCAGTTGGTCATATCTCCTAAGCAACTAGCATCTACCGCCATTCAAAACTACCGAAACAAGGGTAGCTACCAATAAACTATGCATGCATACACTTAGAAATAATTAAACAGAAGCAATGTAAACGCAAACAAAACAATTAAGGAATCATAACTAGGCTAGCACCAAGAGGTGCTTAGCCGCTCATATTAACCATACAAATCAATTCAATGTTTAATGTTACGAAATACATGAATCGAAAGTAAAGAAAAGATAAACAGCTAATGCTTATCGTAGGGGAGTGATTTCTCCCTTGGAGATAGCTCTGTATGCTCCTCTAGATCTGCCTTCGACTTCTTCTCACGTTCTCTGATTGTTGTGTGTGAAATGGGATGCTTTGAAATGCTGGAAATCGTGGGGTATTTATAGGCCAGATCTGGTTACGGCGTAACTATTAAAAGAGTTACGCCGTAACATATGATTCTTCGTAAATTGCACTAATAATGCTGGTTATGGCGTAACCTCAGGAAGGAGTTACGCCGTATCTTCAATAAATCTTGGTTACGCCGTAGTTGATGCATGAGTTACGACATGTGCGCTGGGAACCTCATTTGACCTAATATGGTTAAGACGTAATCTTTGGGAGAGTTACGCCGTAATCTTCTGATAAGTTGGTTTTCGGAGCCACGCTTTAGTTACGGCGTAATGAGAGAGAGTAGTTACGCCGTAACTTCTTCAAACTGAGCATACTATGATAAATCTTCAATAATCTCTCCAAATCCGCGTCTCTTTAGCTCCAATGCTCGTAATTTACCTGAAAGTGAAATATAACGGAAAACAAGCGTAAATCAATATAAATGATAAAAATTACAAGCATTATCGGGGGAAATTGACACTTAATATTCAGGATAATTTGATGTTATCAATGTTCTTGATCAATCCCCTTTATTTAACGATCTTAAACAAGGAATAGCACCAGAGATTCCGTTTGTTGCTAACGGGGTAACTTTTGGTTACTATCTTGTTGACGGGATATATCCGAAATTGGCAACACTCGTTAAGATGATTACATAACCATAAGATGATGACCAAAAGAGAATAAGGTATAAGCAAATGCAGAAATCGGCAAGGAAAGATATAGAATGGGTGTTTGGTGTTTTGAAGAAGAAATGGGCGGTACTTTCCACTCCCACAAAAATCATGACAAAAGAAAGAATAATTAATATGATGTATACTTGCATCATATTACATAACATGATTTGAAAATACAAAAAAAAAAAAAAAAAAAAAAAAAAAACAAAACAAAAAAACAAAAAAAACAAAAAAAACAAAAAAAAAACAAAGTCTCCCGAATGGTACCCGGAGGAAGCACATCAACTGGATGACCTCATACGATCGATAAACAAATGCGAAAAGTTATGAGGTACATCAGATCACGTCAAATGCATCAAAACCTTCGTGCCGATTTGGTCCAACATTTGTCTCGTAATATTTAATTCTAGTTTTTAATGTATTATTTTTAATTTCAGAAGTCTGTGTAATGCTTTTAATTTATGAATAAAAGTTTTCTATTTCATATGTTTATGCTTTTGTATTTATATGTTAACGTTTACGTTTTTAATTGCGTAAGTTTTCAAAAAATAAGAGCTAAGTTGACCAAGGTGACTACCTTGCCCACAAATAGGTGAGTGAGTGTGAGCGGAAACGAGAAGAGAGAGAGAAAACTAAGGTGACACTAATGTGTAAGGAGAGAATTCACTTACCTTGCCCTTTAGCCTAACATTTTCGAAAGTCATGGTATCGATAATTCTTACCAACTATAAACCAATATTGACTCAGAGGCGGAGCCAGTGGGGTGGCTAGTGGGTGCACAACCACCCCCAACCGGTCTAACTTCTCCGGCTAATAGTTTGAATTTCATGCCATGTTTCATCTATTTTGGCATGAGCCACCCCCAACACTTGCAGCACCGCTGTTAAAGAACTAGTTATAGATTACGAAATTTTTATGTATTTCTTCTTTGATTCGAAATAAATTTTCCGGATAGTGAATGGTTGTTACAGCAAAAAGAGGTATTGTGTTGAAGAAGACATGAATGAGTGAGAGAAAGATTGTTTCCGAGGATTAGATAAAGTTATAAAGTAAATAGCTGAAGTCACTGTGTATTTACTTTTAATTTAATTTTATTTATTTACAATAAATCTCTAAAACTTGAATATTACATTATTGGTTTAGTTTTGTTTCAAAGGTTAAATGACAATTGAGAATTAGTACAACATTAAACACAGTAATGTATTATAGTTGTAGTTTTATTTTTCTTTTAAATTTTTGGTTCTTATAGAGTTTGAGTATGTAAAGTAGCGACTATAATGTCAATTGGTTTTTGGAAATGTTTTCTCGTTCGAACATTAAAAGCCTACTTAATACAAGGTTATCATGTCATTTTGTGCTCTACAAAGTTTCGGTTTAGATTTTTCTATATTTTCAATCAAATAGTTGTTCAAGTGTGCAGAGAGATATGATAGATTTTTGTCAAATTGCTAGGAGAATGGGAAAGTGATACAATTGTATATTGTTCATTCTTTATGTTATACTAAGTTTTTTTGTTTTTAAGTTGTGATACATTTTTTTTAATAATAATAATTTTAGCTATGTTGACGACAAGTTATTTTAGCATCTTTTATGAAAAATATGTGATTTGAGTATTTGACAATGAGGATCGATTTGCACACTCATATTTTTTATGACGATCATTGGTTCGAAAAAAAAACATTAAACGTTATTACTATCTCGAAATTTCCGGCCACCCTTAATAGAAATTCCTGGCTCCGCCCCTGTTGACTCATATATATATGTTGGAACAAGCATAGGACGTACTATTGTTAAGCTGATATCTATCGAATTGACGCAGAATGAAATGAACAAACAGAAAGTGAAAAGAAAGAAAAAATGAATGACCAAAACTTAAAACGAATCTACTAATATAAAAAGAATAATTTAATATAGCTTTACGTGAATGACTTATCAACCAAACGGTTATTGTCGAAGTAATTTTTTGTGGGTTGTTGCAGTTATCTTTCAGCCTTAGGAATAAGTCTTCTAGATACCTGCTAAGATGAACGACGCGTTAGTCTCGCCCCGGGTGTTATCCCAGGACCCGACTCCGGCGTGAGAGTAAGTATGTGTTTTACCGAAAGGTGTAGTATAAATGTATGTGTGTGAAAAATGATACCTGATTCCCAAATACTGTACGCGTATATATACTACCTGATGTCATTGTCTGGTCCCTGGGTCTGTCGTACTTCATGGGACCGTTGGCGATATCAGAGCTGACACTGTCCCTGACACTGTCTCTGGGGTCATGTCCGACATCCACGGGGATGAGACAAAGTGTATCCAGGCTAAATGCCAAAAGTACTGTCGGGTCGGCGCTTCCTTCGGACGGATGACCTGTCCTCGTACCCCCGGCTTGGACTGTTGCATTTGAGCATCGGTCCCTTCGGTTAAGAGTATCGGGCCTTTCGGTGTTATAGTATCGGTCCCTTCGGTTAAGAGTATCGGGCCTTTCGGTGTTATAGTATCGGTCCCTTCGGTTAAGAGTATCGGGCCTTTCGGTGTTAAACCGAAGGGGCATATACGTCGTCATGTCCCCCCCAGTATCATGTTACTTGTTTTCGACAAGTGATGTGATACTATATATAATTGTCGATTAGCTTCGTTCGGAGTGACTTGGTGAGTTCTGGTTATATGGGCCTCATTTTGGGTAATGGGCCCAAGCCCATTGGGTGAAAATGAGTTAAAATAATATATACCGTTTTCCGTGGGATCGTGCCACGTGGAAGATGGTATTCGTTGACGGTTCAGATCCGCCCCCTTCTGACACGACGTGACGTTTGGTGTCCCCACCTCCTTTGCCTATATAAGCCCTTTAACCTTCATTCATAAATTTTTACCCTACCCACCTTTATTACTGTTTGTTTTCGAGTATTCCGGAGAGATTCAGGTGCGTCACTTTTCCTTTTATTTCGTTTCTGCTTGCGTTGCCTTCTCGATATTCTATGGCTTCGGGTTCAGAGCATCCGGCATCCGACCTTGTCCCCAAGTCGGATATGCATATCTACTCCTCCGTGCTTTCCGAAGGGGAGCTGGAGGGCCTCATTAATGATTACGGGATTCCTAGGGACCTCAATCCCCGTTTACCTCCGATAGATTTTACTATGGAGAAGCTGCCGAAGGATGCCCTTGGGTTGTATGAGCAGTACTTTACGTTTTCGGGAGTGCGAGTTCCGTTTTCTACCTTTCTTCTGAGGGTGATAAAGTATTTCAAGGTTCACATATCACAGCTTGTGCCCATCGGACTGAATAGGCTTGTTATGTTTGAAGTATATTGTCGGAGCCTTGAGATTGAGCCGACCGTGAATCTATTTCGAGTTTTTTATAAGTTGAACAAACAGGGACACTGGTTCTCCTTTGCTAGTCGGACCGGAGGGAATTCTCCGGGGCGTATCTTTAAGGAAACTTGCTCAAGTTTGAAGAATTGGAAAGACAATTTCTTTTTGATAGACCGGAGGGCAATCCCAGATGCAATGCCTTGGAGGCATCCGGACTCTAGTGTTTCGGATGATGCTCCCTCGGGGGGTTAGTGGATCTTGATGTGGCGAGGCTTTGTGAGGGGATAGTGGAGCTTAGGCCCGTGCATTCGGGTCTCTTGTATGAGGTTGGGTTAACGAAGGTCTGGAAGCATTCTGGCTTTCGCCCGGAGTTTAAGGATATAGAGAAGAATGGTAACGCAAGCACACACATATATATATATATTTTTTTTTTTTTTTTTTTATATATATATATACCCATGTTTTCTATCTTTGTGCAGTTATTACCATGTCTCGCTACTTGCGCTTAAGGTCCGATCAAGGGTCCAGGTTAGGGAAAGGTGCTCCTCTTGCCGAGGGGGCGGAGATACCCCAGCATGTGACCCAACCCTTGGAAGTGGGAAAGGAGGTTCCGGAGGTTAGCCGGGTGCAACGGATCGTGGAAAAGGCCGACCAGTCCGTACTGAAAGCGAAGGAAAAGAAGAGGAAACAGCAGGAAAAGCGGTCGACCGGTCCCTCAGCCTTGCTTAAAAGGAGAAGGCCTAATACTCCTTCCATTGATTTATCGTCGAGTCCGGATAATTCCCAACGGACTCGTTCGGCGTCGCCCATAAATACCGCAATGCCTGAAGACGTTGTAGATGGCCCCGAGCAAAGTGTGGCTGGCGGTCTTCGCGGTCCGGAGGCCACTTCACTGGAAGATCCTCCCGCTGTTGTTAGTCCTTATATCCCCGTTCAAGGTATGCTTTTTGAACTTGTGATGCGTCTGCCGTTATCACCTTGTTTCTTTTTTATATCCCGTTTTTCTTACTAGAAACTGGAACGAGTGGGACGGTGGCAGGTGTTCACGGTGTCGCCCAAGCTAGCACCTTCGTCGGAGGTACGTTGTAACTGTTTTGCTTACTTTGGTTTGTTCTTCCTAACTTTGCAAGCCTGTTTTCCTTTTGCAGGTGGATTTGGCCGGACGGGCTCTGGGGAGCCGTTCATTCTGGCTGGAGCTTGCGCTTAACACCACTTTGAATGACGCTGCTCAGTGCTTGGGATATGATGAGTAACCTGGCCCCTCCCTTCATTTTGTCGGAGCAAGAGGATTTGGCCGATGACAGGGCTTTGTATAGAGGATGGTTCGAGTTATGTCATGGGACCATTGCTATTACAGACGTGTTCAAGAGGTTCGAACGCTTGAGCCACCATTATGCGGATCTCTATAAAGCTCATTCCACCTGCTCTAGCGTCGAGACTCAGCTTTCTGAGGCTCAAAATAATCTCCGGATTCAAACAGAGGTTAACCAAAAACTTGCTCAAGACAATCAGGATCTCCAAGCGTCTCATGATGACTGCGGCCGGAAGGAAGAGGAGATGGGTTCTCGCCTGGTTGCTTTGGAGAGGGAGCTGAATGAATTAAAGATCAAAGATGAGGAGAGGGAGAAAAAGGTGGGATTGTTGGAGGAAGCCTTGAAGAGAAAGTCGGAGGAGTTGGATGAATCCGAAAAGGAGGCTGCAGTTTTAAGGGCTGATTTTGAGAAGCTCGCCGTGAGCGCTGGTCACGAGGAGATCGTAAGGTTCAACTATGTGAAAGAGTTGATTCCGGCGGTCGTTAGGCGCCTACATGGGAGTGATGAGTACCAGCAAGCTTGGGGGCGTGTTTTTAATGCCGCTATAGATTCTGGTTATTTGGATGGTCTCAAGGTAGGTCGTAGCGACGAGGAGGTCGCGGGGATCCTTGCGGCTCAGAAAGACTTTGACATGGAAGCAGTCAAGGGTTTTGTGGCTGCTTATGATGAGATGTTCTCGAGGTCTTTTCCTTATATTGAGAAGATCAAGCGGTCTTATCATCTTCCTCTTGCAGACCTGATGAACGTGTTCCCCGAGGGGGCCGGAGCTACCCCTGGGGCAGGCACATCCGGAGAGTCTTAGTGTCGGTTATTATTCGGCCTGCGTGCCTTAACACTGATGTATTTGAACAATTTGATGCTTTTTTAGTACTTCTGTGGTTGTACGCTATGTTGAACAATACTTATCGTTATTTATGATCAGACGGGGCCGTTCCGTATATCGGACCCTCATTTTTGGTGTGTATATGCTTGTGTACGCCGTGCTTTTTGTTAGCGTCTTGACACTTTCAGTCATTAAATTATGCCCGTAAGCAAATGTGCTGCGGCCTTCCCTAATGACTTAGCATTTTTCGGGGTATTGTTTTCGCCTGGTGGTAAATATACCTGGTGGCTCATCCCTGGCGTCGTCACGCTTCCGGGGTATCTGCGTGCCGTTCGGGCACATATGCCTCGGCTCATCCCTTAATGTCTTAGCATTATTCGGGGGTATGCAGTCGCCTACCGAATGGTGTGTGGCCTTCCCTAGTGTCGTTGCACTTGCGGGGGTAAATTAATTTTAGTTGGGGGTTTTTTGGACACGCGGTCGGAGGTAGCTAATCTCCGCCGGTCCGCCCCTTACGCATGAGATATGGTTGTGGAAAATTTTCCTCCTCCGTCGTAGGTAGGGGAATATATATCATTACTTAGTGAGAATAAAGTAGTTCATGCCCGTAGGCTTACAATGCATTTTTTTAATTTAAAGAAAACATTTCTTCAGATTCATGGCGTGCCATTTCCGGGGTACTTCCTCTTCATCCAAAGTTTCCAACTTGTATGAGCCGTTGAGATTTGCCTCTTTGATCCGATAGGGGCCTTCCCACTTGGGTCCTAATTTGCCTTGATCTTCGGCTCTGCTGGCTTCGTTTTTTCGATACACGAATTCCCCCGGCTTGAAAGAAACCAGGCGTGCCTTCCGGTTGTAGTATTTTTCCAGTTTCGTTTTGTATCGGGCTTCCATCACAGCGGCCTCTTCTCTCCGTTCTTGTAGCAAGTCAAGGTTGAGACGGATATCTTCTTCGTTTTGGTCTGCCGTTCGGTGGGAATCTTCCTCCTCCATCCCTTCTCTTATCCGCCTTACTCTGTACGTTGGCATGCCTATTTCTGCCGGTATGACCGCTTCGCTTCCATAAGTGAGGCTGAAGGGGGTCTCCCCGTTACTAGTCTTGATGGAAGTCCTGTGTGCCCAAAGGACGTTCGGCAGCTCGTCTATCCATCCGGCTTTCGCGCGCCCCAACCTTGTTTTGATTCCCTCCATCAAGCTCTTGTTGGCCCTTTCTACCAGTCCGTTGGCCTGTGGATGGGCCACGGCTGTATTAACCTGCTTGATGTTGAGCTTTTCGCACCAGCTTTTGAAGGGGTTGTCTACGAATTGCTTAGCATTGTCTGTGACGATGACGGCGGGGAGACCGAAGCGGCACACTATGTTATCCCACACAAACTTCGTGACATCCTTCCCTGTGATCTTTGCCAGCGGCTTGGCTTCTGTCCACTTGGTGAAATAGTCGATTGCGACCAAGAGGAACTTGACCTTTCCGGCCGCCGGTGGTAGAGGTCCTACTATGTCCATACCCCATTGGTAGAAGGGCCATGGAGCCATGATGGGCGTCAGCTTAGTTTTTGGGAGTTGCGGTATTGGGGAATGGATCTGGCAGGAGTCGCACTTGATTATTTCGTTTCGAGCATCCCGGTGCATTGTAGGCCAGTAGTATCCTTGCCGCATGGCCTTCGCCACCACCGATCGAGGACCGGAATGCATACCACAGGCTCCCATGTGTATCTCTCTTATAACGTAGTTTGCTTGTAGGGGTCCGACGCACCTCATCATAGGTACTAAATAGGCTTTCTTGTAGAGTATGCCCTCTTCCATGACATATTGGCTGATTTTCATCCTCAGGTTGCGGGCTTCATTAGGGTCTTCCGGCCATATTCCTTCCTCGAGACACCGAATGATGGGGGTCATCCAGTTGTCTCCTTCCTCTTCAACAACATTGTTGACTTCTTTGCTTTACGTCGATCTTCCCTTAGCACCTCCACCAGTACTTCCTTCGTCAAGTGGTCAAAAGCGACCGTGGCCAGTTTACTAAGAACATCTGCCTTTTGATTCTGACCTCTAGGGATGTTCCGGATGGTGAAGTTCTCAAAACTAGCTATGTACCCTTTTGCTTTCGCTAGGTACTTGATCATACTTTCGTGGCTTGCCACATAGTCTCCATTTATCTGGTTAGCCACCAACTTAGAGTCCACCCGGACCTCAAGGCTACGAACCTGCATACTCTCCGCCATCCTTAACCCTGCCAGTAGGGCTTCGTATTCGGCTTCGTTATTAGTGCTGTCGAACTCAAGTCGGATGGCATAAGTGAATTCCATTCCCTCCGGGTTGATTAGCACGAGACCTGCTCCGGAGCCTTTGTTATTGGACGCTCCGTCCGTGTATAAAAGCCATTTCCCCTCCTCCTTCTTCTTCGGCATGGGTTGGTTGAAGTACTTCTCATTGTTTTCTCCGATGGGGGCTTCTGACAGGAAGTCTGCTAACACTTGACCTTTGATCGCATTCCGGGGTTCGTAGGTTATGTTGTATGCACCCAACTCCACCGAGTATTTAGCTAACTTCCCGGACGCTTCCGGCTTGTTGAGGACTTGCTTTATCGGTTGGTCCGTGATCACCTTAATAGGGTGTGCTTCGAAGTATCTCCGGAGCCTTCTTGACATGTGTAACAGACATAATGCTAGTTTTTCAATCGGGGCATAGTTCTTCTCGGCTTCGTTGAGTGTTCGACTCACATAACGAACTGGTAACTGCCTTCCCTTCCTTTCCGTGAGGAGAACCGCGCTGACTGCTTCTTCCGCGGCTGCTAGGTATACGTACAGTGTTTCTTTTGCCAACGGCGTTGTTAGTGAGGGAAGATCTGTTATCAACTTTTTCATCTCTTGGAATGCCGATTCCGCCTCTTCCGTCCACCGGTACTCCTCCTTATTCTCCTTGGTGATGCTTTTGAGTGTTTCGAAAAACGGTAAGGATCTTTCGGCCGAACGAGCCAAGAAACGATTAAGCGCCGCCAATTTGCCGCTGAGGCTCTGCATTTCTTTCAGGGTCCTTGGCGATTGCATGTCCATTATTGCCTTCGTCTTCTTTGGGTTTGCTCGAATTCCTTCTGAAGTTACCATATACCCTAAGAATTTTCCTTCCTCCATCCCAAAGAGCATTTTTAGGATTCAACTTCATGTTGATCTTGCGGAGGTTGTCGAATGTCTCCGCTATGTCCGCTAGCATTCCCCGTTCTTCCTTGCTTTTGATGACCATGTCGTCCACATATGCTTCTAGGTTCCTCCCTATCTGTGATTGAAAAGCGGAGTCTATCATCCGTTGATAGGTGGCTCCGGCATTCTTCAGGCCGAATGGCATCTTGGTGTAGCAGTAGGTTCCTTGCTCAGTGTAGAACGCTGTTTTTTCTTCGTCCTCTCTTGCCATTTGTACCTGGTGATACCCTTTGTAAGCATCCAAGAAGCATTTGTATTTGTACCCCATGACCGACTCGATCTTCCAGTCGATTTCTGGCAAGGGGTAGTAATCTTTGGGACAGGCGGAATTGATGTTCTTGAAGTCAATGCACATACGCCAGCTTCCATCGCACTTCTTCACCAGAACAGGGTTGGATATCCAGGTGGGGTATTTTACCGGCCTGACTATGCCGGCCTTGATCCATTCTTCCACCTCCTTTGTGACTGCCTGACTCCGATCCGCAGCCAACATTCGGCGTTTTTGACATACCGGGTCTATTGAAGGGTTGGCATTCAGGGTATGCTCTATGATTCCTCTAGGAACTCCAGTCATATCCGCCGGTTCCCATGCGAATATGTCGATGTTCCTTTGCAAAAGCTCTTTGAGGCGTCGTTTGCCCTCAGCGGACAGTGCACCTCCTATCGTCACAGCTTGCTCGGGGAAGGCAGGGTTGATCGCCACTTCCTCGGTTAAACCCACCTCTCCTGTGCCTGTTTCTTCCTTGTCTTGCTCCGGAACGATGGTCTGTAATTTTTCCAACCTCCTACATTCCGAAATGATGACGGAACGAGTGACCAACGTGGCAATTCCTCTAGGGGTTGGGAACTTCATCATGGAATGGACCGTAGAAGGTATGGCTCGCAGGATCTTTAATCCGGTCCTTCCTAAGATGACATTATATGGTGACGGTGCTCGAATAACTGTGAACTTCATCCTGACCTTCCTGTACAACCCCTCGTCTCCGAATGATACATCTAATTCGATTTTTCCCAATGGGCGTGTTACCTGTCCGGCAAACCCTAGCAAATCCGTCTGTGTTTGCTTCATTCGATTCCTTATCTCATGAGGCAGGTTGTTGAAGCAGTGCTCGAACATTACCTCCACCGAAGCTCCTTCATCTACGAAGACTCTCCTTACTAAGTATCCTTCCATCGTGGCTTCAACTATGAGAGGATCATCTGACACGTCCCCGTCGGGGAGAGGAGGGAACGTTATAGGTACATTCATCCATCTTTCCTCTTGTTCCGATGACTTCCTTTTCCTTCGTTCGGGCCAGGTTCGGATCATGTTGATGACCTTGTCTTTAGCTCCTGCGTCATTCCTTGGTTCTTTCCTTCCCTTCTGCCTGAGATCCCTGACCAGGTGATTTAGCTTCCCTGACTCCAACGCTATCTCTAACTGTCTTTTGAGCTGATAGCAATCATTTGTATAGTGCCCCTTTTCTCCATGATAATCACAGTACTTATCTTGATTTTCCTTGCATGGGGGATCACGCATCGGCTTTGGTGGGGGTAGGCGCAGCTGGTGCTCAGTAGCTAAGATTTCCTTAGGTGGTTTAATAAGGGAATCTAGGGTTAGGCGTGGGTTGCCTCGGTTCTGATGGTCACCGCGATGGGGCACATAAGGAGCCGACCTGTCACCCTGGCGGTGTGAACTTCCACGGTCTCTTCCTGAGTACGCATGCCGTCCTTCATTCCTCTTATCTCCTCCGTAATGATTCCTGACGACCCTTTCGTCCTTTCGGAAGGGTCCCGTCGAGGCTCTTCTGGTTGTATCATAGTGTTCTCCCCGAGGCAATTCGGTGCTGGCGAAAGCTTCTTCCGACCTTACGAAGTCGTCGACCCTAATCATCATTTCCTCCACAGTCTTAGGGATCTTATCGGCGAACCGCTTGGCCAGCTCGGGGCACTTGCACCCGTTCATGAATGAGGAGATCCTCATGATCTGGAGCCCCCATGAATCCTGTCTCAGTGGTCCACCTTTCCTTGAACTCCGGCAGCGTTTCATTAGCCTTTCTCACTATCTTGGCGATCTCTGTAGGGTCCTTGACACAAGCTTTGTGCAGGGAGAAACGAGCCTCGAACTGATCCCTGAAAGCTGCCCATTCGTCAATGCCTCCCGGTGGGAGCCCATCAAACCATCCCCGGGCTTTTCCGTCCAACGTTTGTTGGAACATGCGGCACCACACGGGCATGGGCCACTCTCCATGTCCGGCGGCTCCAGTAAATCTGTTGAGATGGTCTTGGGGGTCCGTAGACCCATCGTACAGCTTGATGTGGGTGGGCATCTTGTGTTCCGGGCGGAAAACTTCGATGATTCGCCTACTGAATGGAGATTTCGAGACTTCTTTGAAAGGTTTCGCCAGGTCTTCGTCTTTCACTTTGTTCCCCGTGACTATTTCCTTCTTTTTATTCGCCGGCTCGTCCTTATCAAGAGTCGTTTCATCTTCGAAGTCCAACCGTAGTGGCTCAACAGTGTCCCTCCGGCTATTATGTTCTTTTATCATTGACTTGAGAGCAGTCACGTACCCTTCTAACTGCTCCCTCGTCAATGGTGTGGAGCTTCCTCCTGAAGTTTCTGGTGGTGTCGAACCCGTCATCCTACAGCTCTGGTAGATTGAATTTGGGTCCCACGGATGGCGCCAATGTCGAAGTAATTTTTTGTGGGTTGTTGCAGTTATCTTTCAGCCTTAGGAATAAGTCTTCTAGATACCTGCTAAGATGAACGACGCGTTAGTCTCGCCCCGGGTGTTATCCCAGGACCCGACTCCGGCGTGAGAGTAAGTATGTGTTTTACCGAAAGGTGTAGTATAAATGTATGTGTGTGAAAAATGATACCTGATTCCCAAATATGCGGCGTATATATACTACCTGATGTCATTGTCTGGTCCCTGGGTCTGTCGTACTTCATGGGACCGTTGGCGATATCAGAGCTGACACTGTCCCTGACACTGTCTCTGGGGTCATGTCCGACATCCACGGGGATGAGACAAAGTGTATCCAGGCTAAATGCCAAAAGTACTGTCGGGTCGGCGCTTCCTTCGGATGGATGACCTGTCCTCGTACCCTTCGGCTTGGACTGTTGCATTTGAGCATCGGTCCCTTCGGTTAAGAGTATCGGGCCTTTCGGTGTTATAGTATCGGTCCCTTCGGTTAAGAGTATCGGGCCTTTCGGTGTTATAGTATCGGTCCCTTCGGTTAAGAGTATCGGGCCTTTCGGTGTTAAACCGAAGGGGCATATACGTCGTCAGTTATCGGTTCAAGTCTCGTATAAGTAAGTATGATATCATATTTAATGTGATTAGCAAAGGCCTTGTGAGATAGTGATACCTTATATTGTGTGAGAATACTTTTTAATCAAATGATTGTTAGTGTAAATATTATTTACGACATATAACATAAAGTTATGATGTTTATCATGAGATACTCAGTTGGGAAGAAAAAGAACAGAGATTCCTAAGATTAGTGACATAAGTAAAACCGAGATCACTAAATTCGCAAAAAATTTGTTAATTTTAGTAATAATAATTCTGGACTTCTGGTCATTGCAACAACATGCAACTGTTTTAAGCCCAAAACAATGCCCAGTACCAAGTCCATAAGCCATTGATCTATTATCCACCATATTTTAGGTAGCCAGTGCTGGCCCTGTTGCATGGAGGAAAAATAACTCAAATATAATTTCTTGCTTTTGTGTTCGCGTCCTCATACTATTAGAGTCCACTGTGCAGCCTTTTTTTCGTCCGCTATTTGGATAAAAAAGAATGAATGGTATAGCACCGGCAACGGATCATTCGCCTCTCGTTCCTCAACCAGCCCATCAATAGAGCTTTGTTAATATTTTTCTTTCTCTTTTTTTGTGAGTCAGTTGATATTTTTAGTTGGGTTTTTACCGGACCCATAAGTACCAATAATGGTATTGATTTTTTTGTTTGGGATGATGTTTTAGAGTTATGCTATTTAGACCTACAACACAAGTCTAAATATATACTTAATGCATAAATCACTTGTACAATTGCATTAAGTATTTTCTCTCTTTAAATTCCCATCAATCAATTTTTTAAATCAACCAATCAAATCATTAGGTTCATTTGTAGGTATGATTAATAGGTCTAACAATCATTTTTTGATGTTTTATTCATTGGTGTGGAGGTGATGAGATGTTAAAGTAACACACAATAAATGTTATCGGAGAGGTACTCTCGCTCTCTTATTCATATTCAGAATTATTATTATTTTTAAGTCTAGGTTAATAATTGTTTAATCATTAAGGAGTAGCCATAGGCTCAAGGTGAATAGCAAATTAGGAGTGATGCATGTAGGTGAAACTTAGAAGCAAAATAATACCCTTTTTAGGCACACCAACATTCAATCTTTTGATGTTATAAGCAACTGCTGTTTCAACAAACTTTGATTTTGTTTATCTAACAAGTTATACCCTTTTAATATTAATCCAAATATGCTAAACTTTCGAAGCAAAACTTAATAATCACCTTTAAAGAATACTGTACATGAATAAATTAATTTGAGGCAAAATTTGAGAAGGTGGAAATTGTTGGAAATGTATATATTTACAAACATGTGAATGTCCGGATTCGAACTCGTGACCACGGGATTGCACACATTAGCAAATGAGAATTAAAGTTAATAATTAATGTTTATGTTTACGATTAATTATTGCACATTAAGTCCGGTTAACGATCGTTAAGTATTTAACGGAAAAAATGACTAACGACCGTTAAATGAAAAGAGAATGACTAGTAATGGAAAATCTTGAAATTAAAGTTTTGGGTTTTCTCTTGGGCTTGCATTGTGGCCGGCCAAGGGGCTTCTCCAAGCCCTAATCCATAACTTGTTTTTCAAGATTTCTATTCACTATATAAACAAGGCTAGGTTCTAGGGTTTTTCATAACTTTGTGCATTGAACTAACCCTAGATCTCTCCTCTCATCTCTCTTGTCCCTATTCGGCCGAACACCCCATTGTTAGGGAGTTTGGTTTCGTTTTTTTCATTAAAACGAGGACTTGTGTTAGATCTAGCAATCGCTTGATTCGTTGGTTAATTCGTGTGTACAAGAACATGGTAGTAAGACACTATTCTTACACCATATTGGTTTGAGTTGTAAAACGGTAAGGGACAACTCTTCAAACCACTTCCTTGTTTTGTTCAAGAGATCTGACATTCGCAAGAGGTACGTTACGCATACTTTCAGTTAATTATTTATTTGTTATGATCTTTAGTCTTCCATGTGTAATCTTGATGTTTACATGTTTATTGTATGTTATATATATTATAAACTCACAGTGGCATCACGAGCCTTGTATAACAAGTAATTAATTATTGAAACACATAATTAAAATAAACATGAATGTGTTATTATTTGTATGCGTAGATCTAGGGTTTGCAAAACCTAAACCCTAATTTTTTAGGGGGGGGGGCGTTTATTTTGGTGCCCTAATTAGGGTTTTGTAAACTAAAGTTTTAATTGGATTAGAAACCCTAAGATGCATGTAACTTTATGTGTATTGCGTAACTCTGTTTTAATTGCATTAATTGTTAAGTGTAATTTTATGTCCATGATAATTACATGCATGTTTTATCATGGATCTGTTTTTATTGTATGTCTTTCTTGTTTAAGTGATATACACTAAATTATGATAGATCTAAAATTGGGGAAGACCTCAATCATTATTAATTTAATCAATTATGTGCTATGTGGTATGTATTTAATTTTGACTTACGCAATCGATGAATCGATGCATGTGGTTCACCTTGTACATAGATGAAAACGGGAGAAAGTCTTAATTAAATATATGCATATTGACAGATCTAGAATTGGTTATTAATAGGATTTATCAAAAACGTTTGCATGTGGCTAATTGATATGCATGACTTTTATTTGTTATGCATTCATTGTTTATTTGTTTATTTTATAAATACTTGCTTGGTTGTTATCGTAACAAGGGTATTTTAACAAGAAAAAATAAACTGACCTAAACAATGGTGAAACATGTATTTTTAAGACTAGTAATCATAATCGTTTAATTGATTGATGACTTTGGTACAAATGGTCTGAACGGCTCACCCATGAGAATGAACTATAAAGGGGTTAATAAAGAAGTGCGCAGAGTCACACTGAAAGGATGTCTAAGGTTGTGCTTTAGCGCGTACTTGGTCCTCTGCCCTCTGTAAGTTCGAATGGAGCTACTTAGTAAGCCATAAAATGTGCAAGCTCATCTTAAGGGCGAATTAGTTTTAATTCCATGCGCCACTTTGGTGGTAATTACCCGAAACACTAAGTGTTTACACTTATGCAAAAGTACGGTATAATGGATGAAAATTAACACTAAATTCCTTGATTGGTGAATCCAATACCTCAATTAAAGTTTGATGACGAAAAGCTTATACATTAAAACAAGATATAAATGTTTTAATAAAAACTATGCTACGAAGATGAATGCATGACATCTTTGTACATATTTGATTTGACATCAAAATCATTACCCTTTAATTTAAGTTATATGCCATCCAGCGAAACGGAAACACCTAAGATTATTTTTTATTTGCGTGAGATCGTGACTTAGATTGTAATCAAAGGGTAAAATGTCCACGTGACGTGAGAACGGGCATGGATGATTTTGCAGTTTCTTAAGTTGGACAACTTAATTGAGTTTTGTAGTGAGAACTGGCAACTCAAGGCATAAGATGGGGATAAAACATGTTTACATGGCAATTGATATTGGCTAAATGTAAATCCCATAAATCTAGGAATTGCAATTTGAAAATTGGCAATTGAGGTTCGACTCGTACCATTTTGAATAATTTCATTACTAGTAGATCAACTGATGTGATGAAACTATGTCAATTTTGATCCTAGTTTTTCAGTGAAAATTAAATGGTTATATGATTATGAACCATGGGTATTTAATTTTCTTGAAAAGGTTAATTATCGAAAATACTAAAATTGAATTTTGTAATTCTTTTGAATGTATAAATGCAACATTTAACCGTAAACGAGGTTTAGTCTTTGATCAGTAAATTGATCCATTCTGCTTTCAAACAACTGTTTGATCGAGAATAATTTACCGAAAAGATAAACAAAGTCTCTTTTCCATGGGAGAAGAATGAGACTCAATCCTATTCTTTTTCATGAATGAGAAAGGTATTATAGGAACATTTGAATTGTCTAAATTCTAATGTAACTCATAGCAATGAATGGCACATCTTATTTTCCATAAAGATTTCATTACCCTCATTTGGTGAATGAATCCTTTTGTAACAAACATGAATGTTGGTTAACTGGAAAACATGTATATGAGTTACAAAATTAGAAGCTAGACAAATTACCGCGAAAATTGGTAAAAGGCAAACTAGCATATTTTATCTAGTTATTTTGCTTTAGCCTTTAAAGGTGTTACATACCAGTATGGGCATGGTAGGCCTGTTAAGGAAGAAATTGCATACTCAATTTTTCAAGTTAATAACATTGATGGATAACCCATCATTCACAAAGTAGAATACAACTTTTAGTACCTAAGTAATGATTACGTATGGTTCTTCAAGGAGTAGGAAAGTAAAAAGCAAGCAAGTTGTTTTCACTGGTTATGCAACACTTTCAATGTTGTCAGATTCAGTGGGAGCATTTGTGTTGCATTACTGAATAAGAAGTTGTTATAATGATTTCTAATTCAGTGGGAGCTACAAGCTTTGTTTCCTGTGTAGTAATCCAAATTATCTCTTGAATATCATGTAGATAATTACTTTTCAATTGTAGGCACTTATGTTTTTTAAGAATTGTCATGTGCGTTTCCTTACAAATATATATAGTCCTATATCTACTAGTTATATCTATGACACAAATCATATTAATCAAATAAACGAACGTGTATCGTGTTGTTTATATGATACATGATGTTGTTCCAAGCACAAGTGGGAGAAATCTTTATTGTGTGCAATGTACAACGCATATTAATATGATTTAAATGGATTCTCTTGACTGTAAAGTAAGAGAATAACGTTCTAATAGAAAGTATACATTTAAATATGTATGATTGCCCTATTAAGAACATGTGTCAAGATGATAACAAAGACTACTTTATTTTAAATATTTATGTCATTCAATATTTAAGAAACACTTGTAGTTACAATTTATGTTATGTGAGAACGTGAACTAGATTGTAGCCCAAGGTAAAAATATCACGTGTCGTGAAAGCGAGCATGGATGATTCTGTGATTTCTTACATGGAACATTTCATGGAATGACATAATTAAATAAAGTAATCTAAATACTACTTTGAATGTAAGTATTCGTTGAATGACTTAAAAATATGTAGTAAATATTAACTTGAAATATTAATTGAAACCCGAGGTGGTGTTCATAATTACTTTAATTATAAATGTTTATGATTTTGTAAAGTCACAAACATGAAGTCTTTTAATACAAGACTTACAATATAAAGTAAGACGTTAACTTGCTATGTTTTAAGACATATGCATGAAGTCAATGAGTTGATCAATGACTTATAACGTATAGTGGGATTATAACTAATATGTCTTTTGACTTTGTCAAAAATACTTGTGTTATAATGCATGCAATTAACTTGGTAATTCTATTGTACCATTAAGTTTTACTTTGTTGGTAAATAGGTAAGCCAAAGAGTAGATGGTTATCTTAAATATTGTTAGATTTTATTACAGTATTAATTCTAAGGAAATACCATAGTTTTATGGTATGTTCTGTTAGAAGAATCAAAATCTTGTTGTATTATTTGATTCAAGATTACTATAGTTTCTTCCAAAAGTTATCAAGGTTAGTAGATTGAGTATAGATTGAATATACTCAATAAGACTCCAACCTAGAAGATTGATAAGACACCATTTTTATGGAATGTGATGAATCACATTAAATCTTATAATGAAGATCTGATTTTGTTAAACTACTTATAGAGTGAGTTGTAACAAACTAATGTCGAAGAGGCTGTCAATGTTTTGTAATATCCCAAAAGAGAACAATGTATTGTTGTTCTACTGGCTAAACTATTTAAAGGTGATCTTTAAATTTTAAAGGCAAGTGGGAGTTTTGTTTAGATCTTGAAAGATTGAATTACAAAATACACAATCTTCTAAAATGCACTAGCAAATATCATGATGAGGCTAAACATGTATATGATAGACCTCAATATGATGGAATTGTCATTCATAGATCCGTAAGGATATCTCGAGATATTTAATATCTTTGGGAATATGAGCTACATGATCATGGTAAGCACATTAATCATAATGATAAATTTACCAAATGTTGAATTGTGGAAAATCAATCATATTATGAATGTAGATCTTTGTCCATAGAGATAATCAGCTTTAGATATTTGGTTTATCTTAATGAGTTTCTTCAAAGAATGGAAACCCTAGTGGTTTAAATCTTTGTGTAGGAATCATATGGACAATATTGTACACATATTTAATGCATGTCTAGTGATAATAATATTAATCATACTTAAGCAATTAACTATGATTGAATATTCTTTCCTAGATACATTAAATAGAAGTATAAAGATTATAATTTTCATTGATATGAAATTTTGACAATGAATATCAAAACTCTTTGTTGTGGAATTACTTTTGCGAGGGCGATAATTATGATAAAGTAGTTTTATGAATTCAAATAATCTTTAAATATATGCAATTGCAAGAATTCATGAATGGATATATGCATGCATCTAGGAGATGGTTCTTATGTTTAATATTAAATGCATGTTTGATTTAATAATTAAAATAAGATTGCTCATAAGTATTCAAAGCTAGTGGGGTATTATTTATTAAATCTTATATGTTGTATGGGCAACTACATTCCACTTAAATTAAGTTTTAGTTGGGAATGAAACCTCGTTTGTAAGATTTGGAAATAATATATACAATATTGGAATATATGTTTATTATTATAAACATATGCGTTAAATAAATGAGTCTAATAGAACATGATGAGTACATATCTTTGACAAGATAGTATATGAATGAGATCTTAAAGTCTAACTTGAAGATTCATCATGAACATCATGTTGTGTATAAGGTTGTTGTATCATGCTTGATTACAAGATGATTTAACAACATTGTAATATTTATGTTTGGATTTAGAATTGCATTCCTCGGCCAGTTGCTCCCCGATTCTATACAACAATTGTGTTGTGTAATTGTCATAGTCAACAAACTTGAGGTTTGGATGACACCAAACAAATAAATATTCAAAGTTTACGGATGTTTAAAGAGCATATTGTTGTACACAATGATGCTAGTATAATTGAGATGACACTCAATTCTAGTCACGGTATCCTTGATGATGACCATGTTGACTAGTTATGCTCAATTAAGAGCATAGTTGCATTATACATTAAAGAATAAAGAATACTTTAAAAACTTTAAAGTTTTGAAAGATGATTGTCATAAAAGGGTGGTTCAGGTTATCACGCACCTTATGGAATGATATGACAATATCAAGATATGTGTAAACATATACAAGAAATTCACTTATTGAATTTTTGAAATAAGTATTCTCAAAATTCCTATAGATTAAAGTTAATTGAAATTATGCCTTGTCAACAAGTATGATTTTCATGACTTGTGGCAAAATTCATTAACTAGTATTATCATGCATTGATCTATTTAGTATTTGGATAAAGGATATTGTAAACATTATTATTCAAATGAAATAAAGTATTTTGTTACGTTTATTATTCATTTATTATGATGTTATCCTATATTTGCATGTTTAAATCCTTGAATAACTTAGTTATTCTAAATAGTCGTTAATAGATCAATAACATGGGAATGATATTGAATTAAGACAAATCTGTAGTTAGAATATACTTGAAAGTATATTGATGCGTAGCATGACTAATTTGAGATGATATTCAATGAATTGAATATAGGACTTATCCCACCCCGCGTGATAATACTTTATGGATCTTTGTCATTAAGTATATCATGGATATTTATCCTCGACTTGAGATACAGAGATATGTCATGGATGTAGTGCATTTTGTGAAGCAATCTAGCTATATATATGGCGGTAGTTATAAGGGTTGTTTTCGAAGTGTTAGAAATCTATGAATCTGCTTGTAGTCAAAATGAGATTTGTTTCCTTCAAATTTATTTTGAAGTATAATATCTTGTTGGGCCTAGTAGGGTTGTTAAGATGTTTGCGTAAATGCCATGCAAGTGTCTTCGGAATATGTTGGAAGAATTGGTAATCTTGATCAATCACATAAAGCGAGAATAGTTAATTAAGAAATGAGTGAGATCCATATTCATTAACGGTATTAGAAACAAAATGATGAATATGATGATTAATCATCAAAACTTGGTTTTCTCCGAGAAAACCATACACGAGTTATCCGAGGGCATTGGCGTGTTGTTAGGCGTAACCAATGTCATTTCACGTTTTGTAAACATATCCAGTGGGAATTTGGAAATGTATATATTTACAAACATGTGAATGTCGGGATTGAACTTCGTGACGATTACACACATTAGCGAATGAGAATTAAAGTTAATAATTAATGTTTATGTTTCACGATTAATTATGCGCACATTAAGTCCGGTTAACGATCGTAAAGTATTTAACGGAAAAATGACTAACGACCGTTAAATGAAAAGAGAAAAGACTAGTAATGGAAAATCTTGAAATTAAAGTTTTGGGTTTTCTCTTGGGCTTGCATTGTGGCCAGCCAAGGGGCTTCCAATAATCATAACTTGTTTTTCAAGATTTCTATTCACTATATAAGCAATTTAGGTTAGGGTTTTCTAACTTTGTGCGTTGAATTAACCCTAGATCTCATCTCTCATTATTGGCCGAACATCCCATTGTTAGGGAGTTTGGTTTCGTTTTTTTATTAAAGCGAGGACTTGTGTTAGATCTAGAATCGCGATTAGTTGGTTAATTAGTGTAATGAGAGCGTGGTAGTAGGCAATTATTACACATATTGGTTTGAGTTGTAAGCGGTAAGGACAACTCTTCAAACAACTTCCTTGTTTTGTTCAAGAGGCGACATTCACGAAAGTGCGTTACAGCATCTTTTCGGTTAATTATTTATTTGTTATGATCTTTAGTCTTCCGCTGTGTACTCTTGATGTTTACATGTTTATTGTATGTTATATATATTATAAACTCACAGAAATTTGCTTATTTTACAGACGTTATCTTTTCAATACTGCTTAAAAATAAGTAGATAGCAACATACTTATTGTTAAGCTAGCTAGCTAGCACGTATTTATGAAGATGCATATGAATTGTGTCTTGCCAGCCAAAATCCAAATAAGCAATCTCAAACACATGAATCATGTTTTAAGGTTTATACTTTATACTTTAGAATCTGGAACAGGATATTTTGGGTTCAGAAATAGTTGTGGTGGTTGTTACACGTTTTTGTCATTTTGCTTTTTGGGATATACATAGTTGGTGAGGTGTCCTTTACTTTTTGGTTTGTTGTGGATACGAAATCATATCTCCACACAATTATATGATACACGAGATACAACTAGCTAATGATCTAGTCATTCTATATATATATACTAAAAGGCAGGAGCTAAGTTTTGCAAAATATATCATTAATTGTTATCTATTTTCAAATAGCAAGAATAGTCCTGAGGTTTAGTTATCGTTGCAAATTAAGTCCTTTGTAAGTTTAGCACTAATTATCATATGATTTGAAATAGTCTTTAAAGTTTAAAGTAAAGCTATTAAATCCTTTGTAGCATTAATTAGTATGTATAGCCATTTAGAAAATAGTCCTAGGTTTAATCGTCTTTGCAAGTAGGTCCTCGATAACAATGTAACATAATTAAACTTTAAGGGCCGCTACGTAAAAATATAACGGACCACAAACTTCGCTGAAGCAGCGGCGGGATCACCGCTTCGTTAATTGCTATTCAAGATATTTTCGATACTTCTTGCCCGTTTGAAACATTTCCACAATTCAATTCTAATATACACGCAAAACAACATATGATGCCCAAGGTACAACAAACTGACGAATCCGAGGCAAAAGTCATTAGGTGCATTTCATTATAACTAAAGAAAGACACGTGGCACCAACGTTCAAGACAATATTATGCAAAAAAAAAAATGTGATTCAGGGGCATTACGGCAACCCCTCGGTCCGTCCTTGACAGAAATCTAATGCCCTAGACAATCACGATGTAAAACAACAAATTAACAAAATCATCTACATATGTAACTTATATAGGAATATATATATTCAACCATGTAAAGTTCACTATTTATCCACCAAAATATGTACATCTACACATCAAAACACAAAAAAAGATAGAAAAAGAAAAAAGAAGTACAAAACGACGATGATCATTTTCGTGATATTTCTACTAGTTACTAACGGAGATAGGTCGGTTGGAGATTCCCAAGGGCGAGCGTGAACGCTTCAGCTTTCTCGAGGATTCTCCTAAAACCGACCTCACGTCTGGCTGCTCAAGAGCAGCCAGATGCATAGTCTTCTGAAACTCTTGCTTAATTTTTCGCACTTGGCTATGAATAGCAACCACGTCTCCAACAATACACTTGACATCTATCGTCTCGTTGTCGATCTCGAGGTGGTTGTTCATGGTGGTGTCGATGGATTCGTGCCTTTGCTTCATCATGGAAAAGCAAAAACTCACACCCTTTGCACCTCTTACCTATTTTCTATATGTTTGGAGTGTTTATATTGTTAAACTTGTATTGACGTTTGTGTGATATTTATATGGGGATTTTTTATAGAAGATAGAGAAGGGGGTGTGACACGATGTTTTCATGAATGATTAATATAGTGTGCATTTCCGTCTTTATATTAAGGATTTTTTTACTTTTGTCTAAGTTTCTATGAATAAATGACATTTGTTGATTATTTCTTTCAAGTATTTTGACATTTGTCTAAGTATTTCTTTGACGTAGTATCTTGTATCATGATTCGTGTGTCGGTGTCACCGAACACGTATTGCTATTGAATAAGAAGATAGTTTGTTTTCATATCTACTAATAATGCTTATTCTGGATAATTCAACACATAAACACATTATATTTTTTAGGAAAATCTTTTAACAAAGAGAATTTAAGACGGAAACAAATAATTATTTGGCCACGAAAGGTAATGAGTGTGACGTGTTTTGAAGCGTGTATGCTGATAGAGATGAAATGAGTTTTTTATTTTAGTATTCCAAGTTTGCCATTCATATATTGGAGGAGTAAAATACCTAACTCCCATTAGGTCAATTTCATCTTGGTTGATCAAGCTTCAATTTTGTTTTGGCATTTTCGGAAGTCAATTAAGTTATGTTCTCACTAGTCTCTCTTGGTTGTTTCACACAAAGGATCTTAAAGATGCGATAAAACAAATATCGTCTCCTACTTGCATTGACAAATTATGTTTGGCTAGAGATTAAACGTGTAGAACGACTCTTCTAACTTTGAGATTGACCACTAAATCTCGTCTATTATTAAAAGTTTTGCTAACAAGTGCCTACTATGTATAAAGCCGGTATTTTAAATCCATAGTATCATCATTCGTACAATCTTTTGAGACGACTTCAAATCCATAGTATCATCATTTTAAATCTCTAGTATTTCCTGTAACTTCAACTCAAACGTCCCAAAATAAAATAACGACTCTATTTCAAATAACAAAAAGTGAAAAAACTATACCAAAAATAGCAAAACGATAATACCAAAACTGCATATAGTCCAAATTACTGTGCCAAAGCTGAAACTATTTTCAGACTTCGCTTTCTTTATTTTTGTCAAAACCAGTCATTTCTCACTCCTCACAAATTTTGTAAAGAGCTCTCATTAGCACCCTATAGTAAGTACTCTCACTCCGGTTAAAGAAACATATCATTTTTTCTGGATCATCTATTTTTTAATAGACGTAATGCAGCTGTTTTTTTCATCATTTTCTTATAAAATTTTGCTACTATATAGTTATTTTTTCATCATTTTTTCTTGTATTTCAGGTTTATTCACTTTGACGTCATTTTGAGGCTTATAGGAGTGTGTATTGAAGCCCATAAAGGTTTAAGCTCTTATTATTTTTTATTATCATGTTTTTTTTTTTTTTTTTTTTTTTTTTTTTTTTTAATCATATTTGAAATTTTATTTTATTTTTTGGAAATTGTATCGTCCGTACAAGTTCGATTATCACCTATTATGTAGATTTTTTTTATCAGATTTAGGTTATTCTGTTATAAATGCATGATATTCGTGTATTTTATTAGATTTAGGTTATTTGTTTATTATTAGGTTTTTTTCTAGCTATTTGTCTATGTTTGTGAAACAGATAATAGTTTTGAGTAGCTTACTAAGATGCTTGTATCAACTAGTTTATTAAGGTCTTTTCAACTAAGTTTGCAAGTTTGCGTTTGTTATATTAATTAGATGATGTAATAGTAGGAACTAGTGTTTATGTAGATTTTTTATTTTTATTATTATTATTTTTTATTTTTTTTTTAATCAGATTTAGGTTATTCTGTTTTAAATGCATGTATTTGTATCAAATTTAGTTTATTTGTCTATTATTAGGTTTTTTTTAGTTGTTTGTCTATGTTTGTGAAATACGGAGTAGATAATAGTTTTGATAACTTATTAAGATGCTTGTATCGACAAGTTTATTTAGGTCGTTTTAACTAAGTTTGCGTTCGTGAGAGTTAGATGATGTAATAGACTATAGTAGGAACTTGAGTAGATGAATGGTGTTTATGTAGATTTTTTTTTATCATATTTAGGTTATTTTGATATAAATGCATGATATTTGTGTATTTTATTAGACAAATAACCTAAATCTAATAAGATACACAAATATCATGCATTTATATCAAAATAACCAAAATCGGATAAAAAAAATCTACATAAACACCATTCATCTACTCAAGTTCCTACTATTACATCATCTGAATCTCACGAACGCAAGCTTAGTTAAAACGACCTAAATAAACTTGTCGATACAAGCATCTTAATAAGTTATCAAAACTATTATCTACTCCGTATTTCACAAACATAGACAAACAACTAAAAAAAACCTAATAATAAACAAATAAACTAAATTTGATAAAAATACATGCATTTATAACAGAATAATCTAAATCTGATAAAAAATAAATAAATAAATAAAAAATCTACATAAACACTAGTTCCTACTATTACATCATCTAATTAATATAACAAACGCAAACTTGAAAACTTAGTTGAAAAGACCTAATAAACTAGTTGATACAAGCATCTTAGTAAGCTACTCAAAACTATTATCTCTTTCACAAACATAAACAAATAGATAGAAAAAAACCTAATAATAAACAAATAACCTAAATCTAATAAAATACACGAATATCATGCATTTATAACAGAATAACCTAAATCTGATAAAAAAAAATCTACATAATAGGTGATAATCGAACTTGTACGGATGATACAACTTCCAAAAAATAAAATAAAATTTCAAATATGATTAGAAAAAAAAAAAAAAAAACACCATGATAATAAAAAATAATAAGACCTTAAACCTTTATGGGCTTCAATACACACTCCTATAAGCCTCAAAATGACGTCAGAGGGAATAAACCAGAAAATACAAGAAAAAATGATGAAAAAATAACTATATAATAGCAAAATTTTATAAGAAATGATGAAAAAACAGCTGCATTACGTCTGTTAAAAAATAGATGAACCGGAAAAAATGATATGTTTCTTTAACCGGAGTGAGAGTACTTACTATAGGGTGCTAATGGGAGCTCCTTACAAAATTTGTGAGGAGTGAGAAATGACCGGTTTTGACAGAAATAAAGAAAGCGAAGACTGAAAATAGTTTCAGCTTTGGCACAGTAATTTGGACTATATGAAGTTTTGGTATTACCGTTTTGCTATTTTTGGTATGGTTTTTTCACTTTTTGTTATGTGAAATAGTGTCGTTATTTTATTTTGGGACGTTTGAGTTGAAGTTACAAGAAATACTAGGGATTTAAAATGATGATACTATAGATTTGAAGTCGTCTCAAAAGATATAAACATTTTTTTCATTAACACGTTAATACGTGCCCACCGAACACATGTTAGCAAAACCTTATTATTAAAGCCGGTCTTATCAGTTGGAAATGTAGTGTGCTTATACTTTAACTTCTTTTTTGTTGTAGCTTTATCGCATTCACTTTGGAAATCTTGTTAACCGATGATGTCACACTGATTGTATATGTTCATGTCAATAAGTATGCGTACTTTCAAACTATAAAAAAAAACTTACAATAACTTTACTTCAAAGCAAGGTATTGATTAAAGCTTTTGATCTATATAATCATAAGTACAATTGTGTTTGGTTGAGGTCAATGAAGTATTAATTATATATATGAACGACGTCAACCTAAGAAACAATATATGATAGACAATATACAGTATTACTATGTTTTTACTTTCATACATATATCAAAATCTTTTAATTATCACTTATTCTATAAATTGTCACGAAACATTATACATGTAAGCATGTAACTAATCAAAGAAGATAAACTCAAAAAAGTGTTTAAAAACTCGTTAAAGTGATTATAATTTTAAATACTAATAAGTGGACGGCATATTGATAAAAAAAATGAAATAAAGTGAGAAAGATTGGCCAACTTCCTTGTACAATACACCAACCCTAACCTATTCTTTACTTTGACTCTAATCTTGTCCATGCTTTAAATAATTACTTTGATTTTTTAAATACTTTTTCCAAGAGGTGTCGGTTTGAAGAGTTTTTACTTATTTTTAGTTTTACTTTATTGAAAATACATTTAAGTGCATATAGCCATATATATATGAACATTAAGAAAGAATTCATATTGCATAAATGTTAGGGGTGTCCATCGGTTCGGTTATCGGGTTATTCGGTTTATTCGGTTTGATTAGTTTGGTTAATTTTTTTTCTGGATCAAACCGAAAATCAAACCGAACCGAATTTAAATTTGACTCAACCGAACGAATAGCGAAAACGAGCGCCTATAACGAAAACCGAACAATATAAGAATTACATATTTTAATTATTTTTTATTTAACTATATATTTTTAGCACAAAATTTATTTTCAAACTTAAATAATGATATATTTATACTAAAACAGAGTTTTAGTAGTACTTTCATATAAAATATATAGAAAAGTGTTATATTTATACTAAAAAAAAAGTTTTAGTAATTTTTTTTCATATAAATACATAAAAAAAAATATAGTTATAAGAATTCGGTTTTCGGTTTTTATTGCCATAACCATATCCAAACCGATAACCGAATATTTAGTTCGTTAAGGTTCGGTTATGACTAGTTCGGTTCGATTACGAATTTGGTTCATTTTTTTTTTTCGGTTCGGTTTCGGTTTTCGATTAATTTGGATATTACCATGTGGAAAACTAGAAGGGGGGTTGAATAGTTTTACCAATTTAAAACTTCCTTTTAAATAATTAGATCGATTTATGTCAATCTTTTGGTTGTTTATGTTTGGACGTTGATAGATAGATATATAAGCGTATAATGAAAGATAAAGTAAGAAGCACATCACCGACACAAGTTATTTATAGTGGTTACGGTACAAGACACATTCCTTGCCTACTCCACTCTCCCGAGTCTGAGAGTTCGTAAGCACTACACCAACTCCTTATGGGCCTTCCAAGCGTCGCTTACTTTTTGGTACAAAGCTAAATACCGAGTTCTTTCACAAGCGAACCACACCTAACACAGCGTGCATACCACATTTATCACGGTGCTAGGCTAACCACCGAGTTCTTTCACACCTTAGGAGAACTAATCCTATCACAACGTCGCCTACCTTTATTAGGTACTAGGCTAAGCACCTAGTTCCATTACTATGGAGGAACTATTACCCTTCACGACACAACACCTAATCTCAAGGAGATCTACTCCTTGTTACAACACCATCAAGGATATCACCATCCTTGTAAATAAACAAATACTTATATGTACAACGATGCACTTCATCGATTATACGACCTAGGCATTTCTTCACAAATACTACTTGATTTGATTCTTGGCATCCTTGTGTATGACTTAGCTTGGCACCCTTCACTAATATGCGTCTTGACACCTATAGCATTCTTCACTAATGCTCTTGACCGCGAATGATAAGCACCTTTCACTAATGCTTTCGTCTTGACACATTCGGCATCCTTCACTAATGCCTTCAACATCTATAGAGGAAGAAAGAACTATCAACAAGAGAACTTAGTTGTCTTGATGATGACAACATAACTCATGGACTTGACCTTGCTCGACTTCAAGAAGTGGTGATCTTGCCTTTAAGAGGAACCTAGAAGATCACACAAAACAAAGACAAACTACAGATCTCTTGGATCTGAGGTTAGAGATATAAAACTTGGAAAGAGTATGTGTGAAGTGGTGAGCTAAAAGGAAAGAAATGGCTCACTATTTATAGAAAATTCTCTATTGTTCCCCGGATCCAGCGGATCCCTTCCACTGGGATCCGGCTATACAAGCCAGGGATCCGGTGGGCGCTCCTCTTTGCCCATGGGTATTTTGGTTATGGGTCATGGGTTGATCCATGGATCTTTGGCTAGATACAATGTATCTCTTGAGTGCTCACCAAGGGTTCAATGTATCTAGACATTCTCTTGAGTGCTCACCAAGGGTTCAATGTATCTAGACATTGGGTATGGGTCAATACCATGGGTTATGGATATCATCCATATATGATATAAGCATGATGTCATGCAATAGGTTATGGGTCAAGCTCCATGGGCATGGGCTTTGGGTTGTACCCAACTACATTCAATGTATTTGCCCAATGGGTTATGATACTTAAGTTTCTACCCATTTATATTACCCAATATACTACATACTAGTTATGTGTATATTTTACCCAAATATGTAAACACTAGTTGTTGTACATATGTAATATTAAATCATAAAATCACTTATACTTGTTTTAGTGTTTTATGTGAAAATGTGAATATGTTAGAAACTATTAGTTCAAACCATTTACATATTTTATTTGTTTTGTTAAAATGATTTTACGTTTGTTATCGACAAAACATTAGAAGATTGTAAAATATAAATAAGCGTTTTCTGACTTATTTGTATTAACAATCTCCCCTTTTTGTTGATGACAAAACATAAAATATTTTATTGAACTAAAATTAAGTAAAAGTTTGAATTTGTAGTTTTTACTTTCTTCTCCCCTTTTTGTCGAAACAAAAAGAGCCTTGAAAGAAAGCAACACATTGTTTTAAGAAAAACATGTGAAAGAAATAAAAGAGATAGAGAGCAAGTAGCGGGAAGGATCTCGTCTTTACTCCCCTTGACGAGTCCATCCCTAGGTTAAAGGTCAAGAAAGTAATACTAAGCTAGTTTGTTTGCAACTAAGTTTGCAAAAGATTTCGTCTAAGTGGCGAATGTGCTCCCCCTTGATGATTGCAATTTTGCAAAGGGATGTACACTGAAAATGTAATCCTAATACTGCAAGTAATTTGCAATGTATTGTTTTGACACAAAGCTCCCCTAGCTTTAGGGTGTCAAAGGCTTCAAGTGTAGATTGAATAACTACAAAACAAAGGTTAGAAAACAAGTATAATGCACAATTTCCTGCATATGTGATCCAAGTTAGTAGAAAAATAGTTTTCTGTCTCACGGATCCCACGGTTCCCTCCTAGTAGGGATCCATCTAGGCAATTGCGAGGATCCGTATAGTGATGATTAAATTCAGCAATGGTGATGTAACAAGTAATGTTAACATCAAAAAGAGATATGTATTTAACCAACAAACATATACTCAATGCAATATGGCAAGTAAACTATCATTCAATAAAACATAAGAGATGATCAACAAATCTCTAAAAACTAAGAGAATGATTTAGCCATATTCTACTAATACTAATAAGTGACCAAAGCTTAAGAAGCAACAATGTTCTTGAGTCTAGGGATGAGTAGACTTGTTGATTTGGTCCAATCTTTCAAGAAGATGATTAAACATGCAATGCAACTCATTTCGTACTTCTTGAACAAGTCCTTGGGTGATTAGACAATTAGAGAAATTATTGTCTTGATTAGGAACAAGATGTTTTGAGGAGGTTCTACAAGGAATGAGAGTGGTGGTAATGGAAGTTCCTCCATATGATCAAGTCCTTGGTGGTTCCTTGTTTCCAACGATGGACTAATTGGTGATGTAGGTGGTTCCTATTTTAACGAGAAGGTTGGTGAATGGGAAGTTCTCGGTGGTGAATGCTCTAATGAATAGAGAGAGGCTCGGTAAAGGAGTGTAGTCCATGCTCTAGGAATGAAGGTTTAGACGTTTTGCTAGAACTAGGTATGTTTGGTTTAGAGCTCGATGATCCCTTTTCTAACCTAAGAGGTTTAATGCTAATTATTGCGGTTCTCTTGGCAATTGTTGATTGGGTTTGTTGAGGTGAGATTCTAGCACTATTATCTCTTACGGATGATGATTCGTTGGATGGGAAGTCCTACCATTTGTGGGTTTAACCGGAGATGATTCGGTTGAGGAAATTTCGTGTACAACACGAGCAAGTTTCTTGGGTGGTTCTTGGTTGGATGAGTTAGCACTAGGAGCTTTCCTCATGATGAAATGACTAAGGAAAAGGTTTCTAAATGCTGAGAATTATGTTGTGTTTGATGACTAAGGGATTCTAGCAAGATGACTTATAAAGGGAAGGATTTAGCAAGTGCATTCAAGACTTAAGTCTCTAATATCCTTTGGAATGTGATGATTAGCATGCACAAGAGTCAACTTCAGAGATTTAATTAGGATGAGGTGGAGAGTTCAAGTTAGCAAGATGAGCTTGAAATGATTGTTCGAGCAAGAGTTGACATAAATCTGTCACCCGGATCCTACGGTTCCCACCAATGGGGGATCCGTCTAGGCTAATCCTAGGGATCCGGCTCTCAGCAGCTAGGAAAGGATAGAAGTGTTGTTTGAAAGGTCTAAAGCCTATACCTTTTTGAATGTTTTAGTTCTCCTAAGTGTCTTTAAATGGAAGGGTACTTAAATGTTCAAGGCAATGCAGTGATGTAGCTAATGATTGCCTTATATGAAAGAAATTGGAGCTTTCGTGAGTACCAATGAATGAACAAAGATGACACTAAAATCTTGAGAGTGTCAAATGGAGCTAGATGATCCTAGTGATCAGATAGTGACTTAGGATAATGTCTTGGAGAAGATCCTAAAGGTTTTAAGGTAGAAGAACTAGAATTTGATCCATTTCGACCAATTTTGAGGTAAAGATGATTATGATCAATTTTGCCATAATCGAAAGATTTCTAGGTCTAGATGTGAGGGATTATGTGAGAAATAATGAGTGATCTAGAGAGCGGAAGAGTAATGAGTTTAGGTGAAACGATAGATCGAAAAGCACTTTGAGTGTGATCCTTAATGAGCTATGAGTGAGTGTGAAGCTTACTAAGCTTGAGAAGGACTTAAGACATCCTAAAGTATTAAGTTCAGCTAGTGTGAAGTAATCTAGGAACATGGTTTGAGGTGTAAAGGATTGAAACTCCACTTCTATTTGCCCTGATCCCACGGATCCTTCACTTGAGGATCGGATCCGATAGTTACAAACTAGGGATCGACATCTGGACATTTTACTTAACGATGAGTGTTTGTTCTAAGTATTGAACTTAGAAGCTAATGATCTCTACAGTAAGCATACATGTATACAAGTAAAACATACTAAGAGCATGTAGACATAGCACATAAGCAATTAAATGAGATCTAGCTCACAAGTAACACATAGGTTTATCAAACTTAACAACCGCTATTCAAGAAGCTCAAAATAGATTTACGATCTAGATTAGTAAATCGTTTGTATTAACAATGGCGTGCAGAATAGATGATGGTGTTCAAGACAGTAGGGTTGTTTTGGCAAACGGAAGCAATGAACTATGTATAGTCATTACGGATGGTGATTAGCATACAATGAACTTCGTCCATGAAGTCATGTAGCTCTTCTCGATCAAAGCAAGATGATCACTTGATGAGGCAAGTGCTTGTGATTAACTAAAAGAAAAATTAATTTTACAACTTGTTTGATTAGTAATCCTAAGACAATGCAAAGTATTTCCATTGTAAACTTACTTTAGGAAAACATAGGAGTATAAATTTTCCAAGTGAGAGAATGAATATGAGACTGTTACTAGCGGTGCTCAATTACGGCTAAACACGACCATTTTTACGGGTGATTCCACATACCCAACTTCTATCAAGGAAGCAATTCAACCGTTAGGTCAAATTGAGTTTCTAGTGCAATAAGTTCTCCAGTATTCATTCTCAATTTAGGAAAATTTATATTCCTACAATGGCCTATCGAAGAGTAACAATGATGATACTTTGCTTCATTTAATATTATACTTGAGACAACTAAGGTGACGAAGGCGTCATGTTAAAAATAAGTTTAAAAGTTGTCCATATGGTAAACAACAAAAAATGGTTGGATGAGCTAGTTCAACATATGTTGTTGGAAAGCTTTGAGTTTGGACTTTCGGATATGAACAATTATATTTGCGTTGCAAAATAATTTACTTGAGTATATCGGATGAAATAATCAAGTTGTCAATCCTACTATGAAGCTTGGAGAGCGATCATGAAAAGGAAAATGGGAGAGTATATCATCAACACAAGTGTAGGTTATGATCCGATGTACATTATTGTTGTTTTTAGAAAATGATATAAGAACAAAGGAAATCATATAAGCACATATGACAAACTCAATCAAAAATCCATTTAGTGTGTTATATGTTTTAAACATTTTTCAACGTATATGACTTATCTAAATATCTAAACTAACATTTTCGACACAACTAGATGTTATCCCAAACACTCCTTCAAATAGCACATTTATTAGTAGAATATTACTAGATCGACAAACAAGAGAATGAATAGCAAGGTAAGGAAACCACATATGCTATTCAATCAAACAAGCACAAAAGCTATTTGAGATAAGCAAATAATCAAGTAATGCAAAGAAGACAATTTATCATTTAGCATAGCATACGAAAGTTCTTTTCACCGCTTTGTGTTAAATATAAACATGTATACCAAGCTTGACTAGTTTCTTTTATATTTATAAATATGATCAAAACCTTAATTTCAATAGAGGACACATTGTTATTCAAAAGCGAAAACATCCGTCTCCAATTAGATCAAAAGTTTGTGCAAAAGTTATGACCGAAAAATGACTTTCTATTATAAATCAATGATTCTGTAAATTATTGTTTTGAATCAGTTTATGAAATCATTTTTAAATGAAAGTAGACTCAAATACCTTTAAAGCGATAGGTGGCACGACTTCTAACGACTTACGGTTAAAAAGTTATGAATTTTTGAAATTCAGACAAAATGTCTTCGTACCACGGATCCCACGGATCCCTTGCTTGATGGATCCGTCGGTGTAACCTGAGGGATCCGCGGATCGACCTGAATTACAAAAATGTATGTTTTGACCCGACGAAAAGGTTTAGTCTTTGTAGACTTTTTAGTGAAGTTATATTACCCATTTTTACCTTTATTCAAGCTTGATTAACAAGATATCTAACAACAAAACTTCAAAGAAAAAAAAAATTACTAAAACATTTTTCATATTATTTATAAGATAGAAGCATATATCACCATTTTGTCCACAAGCAATTTAGCACGTTTTTGAAAAAAATGTAACCAAGAAAACATACCTTTGCTATATCCCCTTTTTATGGTTTTAGAAACCATAGACGAAATACTTCATGATCTTCTAATATACCCCAATCCTTTGCTATATTCCTTTTTATGGTTTTAGAAACCATAGACGCGAAATACTTCATGATCTTCTAAGATACCCAAATCCTAGTAAGAAGACTTCTCAAAGGAAAATGTTAGAATGATCTATCACTATCCAACATATGATGATTTCTAAAAACATGACTTTTTGTTTTAAGAAATTCCCTTCTTTGTAGTTTTCAAACATACACGGATCGTATCAAGTTTTCAAAATACAATATACAAAAAAAACTTGGTAACGAAGCTCTGGTACCAATTGTGGAAAACTAGAAGGGGGGTTTGAATAGTTTTACCAATTTAAAACTTCCTTTTAAATAATTAGATCGACTTATGTCAATCTTTTTGGTTGTTTATGTTGGACGTTGATAGATAGATATATAAACGTATAATGAAAGATAAAGAGTAAGAAGCACATCACCACGACACAAGTTATTTATAGTGGTTCGGCTACAAGGACACCTTCCTTGCCCTACTCCACTCCTCGAGTCACCTACACGAGAGTTCGTAACTACACCAACTCCTTATGGCGGAGAAGCCTTCACAACGTCGCTTAACCTTTTTCCGGTACAAAGCTAAATACCGAGTTCTTTCACACCAAGGCGAACCACACCTAACACAACGTCGCCTACCATTTATACGGTGCTAGGCTAACCACCGAGTTCTTTCACACCTTAGGAGAACTAATCCTATCACAACGTCGCGTACCCTTTATTAGGTGCTAGGCTAACCACCTAGTTCCATTACTATCGAGGAACTACTACCCTTCACGACACAACACCTAATCTCAAGGAGATCTACTCCTTGTTACAACACCATCAAGGATATCACCATCCTTGTAAATAAACAAATACTTATATGTACAACGATGCACTTCATCGATTATACGACCTAGGCATTTCTTCACAAATACTACTTGATTTGATTCTTCGGCATCCTTCACTAATGCCTTTGACTTAACGCTTGGCACCCTTCACTAATGCCTTCGTCTTGACACCTATAGCATTCTTCACTAATGCTCTTGACACGAATGATAAGCACCTTTCACTAATGCTTTCGTCTTGACACTTTCGGCATCCTTCACTAATGCCTTCAACATCTATAGAGGAGGAAAGAACTATCAACAAGAGAACTTGTTTGTCTTGATGATGATGAAGCATGGCAACTCATGGACTTGAGCTTGCTCGACTTCAAGAAGTGGTGATCTTGCCTTTAAGAGGAACCTAGAAGATCACACAAAAACAAAAGACAAACTACATAGATCTCTTGGATCGAGGTTAGAGATATAAAACTTGAAGAGAGTATATGTGAAGTGGTGAGCTAAAAGGAAAGAAATGGCTCACTATTTATAGAGAAAATTCTCTATTGTTCCCCGGATCCCACGGATCCCTTCCACTGGGACCGGCTAGCACAAAGCCAGGGATCCGTGGAGCATCCTCTTTGCCCATGTGTATTTTGGTTATGGGTCATGGGTCATGGGTTGATCCATGGATCTTTGGCTAGATACAATGTATCTCTTGAGTGCTCACCAAGGGTTCAATGTATCTAGACATTCTCTTGAGTGCTCACCAAGGGTTCAATGTATCTTGACATTGGGTATGGGTCAATACCATGGGTTATGGATATTATCCATATATGATATAAGCATGATGTCATGCAATGGGTTATGGGTCAAGCTCCATGGGCATGGGCTTTGGGTTGTACCCAACTACATTGAATGTATTTGCCCAATGAGTTATGATACTTAAGTTTCTACCCATTTATATTACCAATATACTACATACTAGTTATGTGTATATTTTACCCAAATATGTAAACACTAGTTATTGTACATATGTAATATTAAATCATAAAATCACTTATACTTGTTTTAGTGTTTTATGTGAAAATGTGAATATGTTAGAAACTATTAGTTCAAACCATTTACGTATTTTATTTGTTTCGTTAAAATGATTTTACGTTTGTTATCGACAAAACATTAAAAGATCGTAAAATATAAATAAACGTTTTTACGGCTTTATTTGTATTAACATACCCGATCCGTGAACACCCCTAGCAAACATAGCATGATGTACACAATTCACAAATAGCTATGTTTGTAGAAGTATGCATATCATATGTACTTAATTTCAAAAGAAGTATTGAATTTGTATCAACCAAAGATAAACTTACCATATCCTAATGTGGTTGTCAAGTTTTTCAATGAACTATAGAGCTAGCTTGTGGTCCGTCGCATTTAAAGTCGTAATGGTTAACTTTAACGACTTTCAACTTTCGTACTCTATGAACAGATTTCAAACAAATTTCTTATAGAAACAACGAACTTTGTAGAAAATGATTGCAAAGAAACTTTTTTAGCAAAAACTCATGGAAACAAAAGTCTGTATTTCGGCATGTAAACACACAATCAATTTCCTAAACTAATAGAAATGTGGTGCTTTTAAGTAGTCAACGGTTTATAAAAAGTCAACATATCAACGGTTGAAAGCAAAGTCCAAATGATAAACTTATTTCATAAAGTGGTTTACCAACAACTAGCTGACACGTGTAATACGTATTAAAATGATAAGATGAACTAATGACGTGTCACAATAGTTACGGCGCGTGTGCGTTGACGTGGATAGAGGTAGTTTTGGTTGCTACGGCGGTTAAGTTTGTTAGCAGTCGGCTGCCGGCTTATTATGCGTCAAGTTTCTTCTATCTTTATTGCCACGTGTTACAATGACTATTGTTTGATGAGTTGTAAAAATTAGAGTTAGTCGTTTGTCGGGTTTTACAGATTTACTATTTAAACTTTTTTTTTTGCGGATTTTTTTTATGGCTTTGACTCGTTACGGTTTTAGTCTTTTGACCACTATTTTTCTTAATTTAACCGTCAAAGATGGTTAAAATGACACTTATACCCTTGTTTGTCTTAGTATATGGTTCATGTGGTTTGTCTCGTATAACAAATTTAGTCTTTTTTTATTATTTTTTACTTTTTATTTTTTATTTTTTAACATTAGTATTAAATATTTAATTCATTTTTTAATAAATTTTTATTTTTATTTCTTATCACATATTTAGTCAAAAAATTTTTAAATTTTAAAAAGTTTTTTTTTTTTTTTTTTTTTAAATATAAAAACCTATGTCAAACCTTTAAAAGTTTAATAATTTTAAAAATCTAATAACACAATATTTTCTTAAATTTTAAAAACCTATGTCAAACCTTTAAAACTTTAAAAACTTTATAAAAAAATCTCATAAAAATTATTAATAATATCTTAAAAAAACCCGTAAAAAAATTTTATAAAAAAAATCTCGTAAAAAAATTTATAAAAAAATCTCGTAAAAATCACTTAAAATATCATAAAAAATCTGGTAAAAAAATTTTTATAAAAAAATCTAGTAAAAAATTTTATAAAAAAAATATGGTAAAAATTATTAATAACCAAATTTTTTAAAAAGATTTTTGTGAAAATTTATAAAAAAAATTCTTGTAAAAAGTTCAAAAAGATTTTTAAAAATCTGTCAAAAAAGTTTAAAAAAATATATGTGAAAAACTTACTTTAAAAATCGGGACAAAAATTTTTTTTGAAATAAAAAAGATTATTAATAATATCATAAAAAATCGCATAAAAACTCTCGTAAAAAATTTTATAAAAGTTCTCGTAAAAAATTTTATAAAAAAGATCTCGTAAAAATCATTAATAACATCATAAAAAATCTCGTAAAAAAATTTATAAGAAACATCTCGTAAAAAATTTTATAAAAAAAAATTCGGACAAAAAAGTTTTTGAAATAAAAAAATTATTAATAATATTAATTAAATAGTTGAATAAATAATAGTAAAAAAAAAGTAGGGACCAAATTCGTGATATGCTACAAACCACAGGGAACATACAATAGGAGGGTATTTCTGTCAATTCAGCAATTTAAACACCCACTTGACGGTTAAACTAATAGAAAAAGTGGTCACGGGCCCAAACTCGTAATGGGTCAAAACCATAGGGAGGAGATCTACAAAAAATAAAGTTTAGGGACTAAATCCGTAAAACCCGACAAACCACAGGGACCATTCATGTAATTAACTCTAAAAACTAAAAATTGATAAGAGAAAATTTTAATGAGGGGAGAGGAGATATATCATAAATTCTTTAAACATAAATATGGAAAAATCTTATTCATTTATTTTTTTTGTTAAAAAGAAAATTTTACTTTTCATCTTGTTTTATTAAAATAAAATATCTCCCAAATGATAAAAATCTTAAATCAATAACAATACATCATCACGACTAAAATCTTGTTATTTTTCAATAGACGAGCATTTCAATTATTCAATATACCTTTAACGAACTCTTTTGGAAGTTCTTTTAGTACTGATATTTACGCCATGAAAATTCACATTTGATTTCTTCATTTGAAAATCATGTGTGATTTAACAAATCACCTTCGATTTTCATAAATCACGTGTGATTTATAAAATAACAATAAACTCTGATATTGATAAATTACATGTGATTTCTCGTGGCCTAATTTTCAACACTAAAAAACTCAAAAAAAATGTTTGTTAAAAGTATATAGAAGTACCTCTATATAAGAAATATGATTCAATTCTCGTCGCGATTGTATTCTCGTCGCAATGGTAAGACTCGTTTCACGTAGCGATTAACGGTTCGTGAGATTAATTAATATTGTTAATTTAAATCCACTTTCACCCCTTATTTATTTTTTAAAATTATACATTTCAAGAACCGTAAACCGTTAACTTATATAAATTACACCATCGTGAAAATCATTTAATTATCTTTCAATAAAGGGGTACTTTCATATTTTCGTTACAATATTTGGCTTGATATATCATATGTGATATAATACTAATATGTAAGTTTAAACACTCAACATGCTGTCATAAACGAGTATAAATATTTGTGTAGAACTCCAAATTATTCATCGTTTTTTGCATTAAAATATAAACATAATTAGCTTTTCAACCATATATCACACATGATTTTTGAGCCTTCAAATAAATACAGTTTATTCATATAAGTTAGAGAAAATAGAATATTTTATTTTATTTTATTTTAGTCAAACCGGCTTGATGTATCACATGTGATATAACACTAGTCTATAAGTTGGAACACTAAACATGATGTCATAAAATGAGTATAAGTATTTGTCTAGAACTCCAAAAGCTTCATATTTTTTGCATTGATAAATATATATCCTTAGCTTTCTAATCTTGTATCAAACATAATATTTGAACCTTTAAATCAATACGGTTTATTCATAGAAGTTGGAGAGAATAGAAGGCAAAAAAAAAGAATTGATATTCATACTTGCTTGATATATTATATGTGATATAACACTAATCTCTAAGTTCGAATAGTCAATATATAGTCATAAAATGACATAAGTGTTTGTATGCAACTCCAAAAGATTCATCATTTTTTTCTGAAAAAGAATACTTATGTCCATTTTACGACAACATGTCCAGTCTTCGAATCTACAAATTAATGTTATATCACATGTGATATATCAAGCGAGTTTGAATATAAAAAATAAATATTTTTTTTCCAACTTCTATGGATAAATTGTATTGATTTTAAAGTTCAAAAATTATGTGTGATATATGGTTGGATAGTTAACGATTCATATTTTTAAATGCAAAAAACGGTGAATTATTTGGAGTTCTACAAAAATACTTATGTCAATTTTAAGACAACATGTTAAGTGTTCGAACTTACATATAAGTGTTATATCACAAATTATATTTCATGCAAATTCCTGTATCGAAAACCTCCATAAAAAACTCTAAAAAAAGTTTATTGAAAATATATGAAAGTGACCGTCTAAAGATAATTAAATGATTGTCGATAATTAAATGATTGTTGTAATTGTGTAAAAAGTTTTGCCTAATAAGTAACGATTTTCTAGCTATATATTTTTTTTTAAAAGGTAGAAGTGGATTTTGATTAAAAAAATAAATAAATAAGTGTTAGAAATTGAGTATTTTATTTTAATTAATAAGGAGTGGTTATAATTAATCTCTCAATCTCTATTGTTTTTTACAATCTCTAAAATTACTCATGTCAAATGGATAATTACATAGGTGTAAATTTTGTAGTTTCATATTGAATGAAAACGTGTATAGTTTATTACTACTGGTGTCAAATTACTTCAAGAATCAAAGTAAGTGTCTCTGCTTCATTTCACTTGTTTCAAACATTCATGATGTGTAATGGGAAAATCATGTTTTCCAAACTAAAAGAACGTTGTAACAAACCTCCAGCAACCAGTGAAAAGAAATAAAGCAAATCAGTGGTTTACTCTGCGCCACCGAGTGAAATAAGTTTTGTTTGTGTCCAAATGTGTTGTGAGGTATTTATGTGTTTAAGAGAAGTATAGATAAATTCTAAGAAATGTGATAACCATCACTACGGTAAAAAGTGTAGGAAAATGGATGATGCGAGACTAATAAGAAAACAGTGGTAGCACTGCACCACATATTTAAGTGGATAATTAGATACGTTTTCTGATTTAATAAAAAAATTGTGTATATGTTACGTATAAAACTACTTGGAATCAAGCAAAAGTGTTTTTTGTTCCATTTTATTTGTTTAACGTAAAACTGTAACATCAGGTATGATTAACCACTCCCCTCCTTAAAAAAAAATCCACTCCTGACCCACTTTGTTTATAGTATAACATAATTTTTTATCAGTTTTTGTTACGTATCTTTTGTCAGTTTTATACTTTTAACTTATTGAACTTATTTTTTCTGTTTCGTACTTTTAGTTTTAATAGTGTATTTTTTTTTATTTTTTATTTTTTATTTAATATAAACAAAATTATTAAAGAAAAAAAAATTAGAAAAATCCAGGGGGGATTATAACTTGTAAAAAGGGGATATTAATAAACTATCTCTCTTTTTTTTAATACGGAATATTTGTTACGACACGCCCAAGTTTTAGTTATGAGACTCGTTCTAGCTTCATGCACACCAAGAAAAAACTTATTATCAAATACATCGACCTATTCTACTTTAATATATCAATAAGATGACTAAAGATTACGATTGTTTTAATAACGAAATAGAGAAAATGAGTTAGTATTAGTTGTCGGAGATCTTCTTGAAAGCAGTTGTTGGGATTCAAACATTTCTTGGCGATACTGCTGCTTTATGTTCGTTACTGCTGCTCTTTGAAAATAAGTACCGTTGGTGGGTTTTAAGAAATATATACTAAGTGGTTAAGACTGTTCAGTATGAAGTTAAGACTGTCAGTGCAAGTTACTACTGCTAGTGTTGAAGACTCAAAGGAAAATACGCCAAGTGTTGTTACTACTGCTAGTGTAATATTACTACTGCTAGTACAACTTAGTGTTGTTCGAAGATACAACTGCTGGTTATATAAGTTAGTACTGTCTAGTCGGTTTTTGTTAGTACCGCTTATTAGATATGCATGTAATATATATAGTAAAGATTTGTATTACTTAGGAAAGTATTCTTATCTTGGAGAATACGTATTGTAAGCCGATTATGACTCATTAGTCTATAAAAGGAGGTCATAGGGCATATAGTTTAAAACGTATGTTTTGATAGATAGCTTCAAGGTTTTTTAATACTATAAAGGGGTATTCGTGTTATTATTCTTAATAATATTGAAGCTTGTTGGTTGTTAATTTTGTGTTCATTACTTTACTGTTACATTAAAGACAATTTCTATAATAGTTGTATCAGATTTATCTAGTATAATTAATTCTTTACAAACTTAGGAATTGGATCGTAGTGTAACTGGGATCAACAGTGGTATCAGAGCTTGTGATCTAGAAACTGTAAACTAGAAGAAGACATGGATCAAGATTCTGCACATATAGTGGCTGCTTCTAAGGTTCCAATGCTCAAACCTAGAGAGTTTGAGATCTGGAGGATGAGAATTGAGCAGTATATCCAGATGATTGACTATTCTCTCTAGGAGGTTATAGAGTATGGTAACAAGTTGCCAAAAACACAAAACGTGGAAGGTAAAGTGACTCCGGTGCCTATCACAGCTGCTGAAAACAAGGCTCAAAGATGATTGGAGATGAAGGCTAGATCTAATTTAATGATGTCATTCCTAATGAACATCAGTTAATGTTTAACTCCATTAAAGATGCCAAGTCATTGCTGAAAGCTGTTGAGAAGAGGTTTGGAGGGAATGATGCTACAAAGAAGACCAGAAAAAATATCTTGAAGCAACAATATGAGAACTTTACTGCCTCAAGCTCTGAGATGCTTGATGAAACTTTTAATAAGCTTCAGAAGCTTGTGAGTCAGCTGGAGATTCTGGGTGAGAAGCTATTACAAGAAGATGTCAATCAGAAGCTATTAAGAAGCTTATCACCAGAGTGGAACACGCATGCTGTTGTGTGGAGAAACAAATCTGATCTGGACACAATGATAATGAATGACCTTTACAACAACCTCAAGGTATATGAGCCAGACAAAGGGAAATCCAGCTCAAGTTCAAACACAAACATGGCTTTTGTGTCCTCAAATAATAGTTCTAGCAGTCCTGAAGAAGTAGTTAATACTGCTCATGGAGTTTTTGCTGCTAGCACCCAAGTTAATGCTGCCAATATTGACAACTTAAGTGATGCTATTATTAGTGCATTTTTGGCTGGTCAACCTAATAGTCATCAACTTACACATGAGGACTTGCAGCAAATTCATCTTGATGACTTAAAAGAGATGGATTTAAAATGGCAGATGGCCATGTTGACCGAAAGCTAAATGTCAATGGCAATGAGTCAGTTGGATTTGATAAGTCCAAGGTGGAGTGCTACAACTGCCACAAAAAGGGACACTTTGCTAGGGAGTGCAAGGCTCCAAGAACTCAAGACCACATAAACAAGGAGAGCTCTAGAAGGAGTGTGCCAGTGGAAACATCAAATTCCACAGCCTTGGTGTCTTGTGATGGTCTAGGTGGGTGTGATTGGAGTGATCAGGATGAAGAAGGTCCAACAAACTATGCACTCATGGCTTACTCATTAAGTTCTTCAGGTTCAGACTCAAAGGTATCAAATGAATCTAACTATTCGAAATCCTGCTTTTATAAATCTCATTATGAAAAACTGTCAAAAGATTTTGAAAAGTCTGAATTAATGGGTATAGGTTATAAAGAAGGTTTAAAATCAGTAGAAGAAAGGCTTGAATTTTTCAAATCTAATGAGTTCATATATACTGAAAAGATTAAGGCCTTAGAAGTTGAAATTTACATAAAAGAAACCATTAATGAGCTTAGGAAGAAGCTAGAGATAGTTTAAAAGGAGAAGGATGGCATTCAGCTTATTGTTAATAAACTTAAGTATGTATCTAAAGGTGTCAAAAGATAATATAATGTCAAATTATTGACAATTTAATGAAAGGATTGGGATATAATGCAGTTGCACCTCACTTGACAAGAAAGTTTATGCCTCCTAAACCTGACTTGTCTTATACTGGCTTAGATGAGTTTGCTGATAATCTGTAGTTGCAAAGTGTGAAGCTAAGCCCAGTGATGCAAAGTCTAAGGTAGATCAAAAGAATATTGATGCCCAAATTATAGAAGACTGGTGTCAGATGATGAAGAATAGGTTGTGTCTCAACCTAAGGTAGAAAAGAAAATAGCTAAAACCTAGTGTTGGAAAAAAAGAGTTTGGTAAACCTAACACTGCTTAGAAAGCTGTCAAACCTGTTGATTAATCTAGGAGAATCAATTACAATCATAGAGTTAATAAGAGAGAAATTGGAATAACATGATGTCCAATAGGGTCGAAAGTGATTTTCAGATGTTCAATAAAGTTTGTTATGTGTGTGGTAGTTTTGAACATTTGCAATATAGTTGTCATTATCAAAGGCAAAGGGTGGTAAATCCTGTTTGGAACTATGCAAAAAGGGTTAACCATCAAAACTTTTCTAAACAGACTCACCCCTATACTAAAAAGATCATGGTTCCAAGAGTAGTTTTAATGATATCTAGCCTATCATCACTTAATGTTGCCAGACCAGTTAATACTGCTCAACCAAAAATGACAGTTAATGCTGCTAACCCAATGTCACATTTTTATAAAACAGCACATTCAACTGTTAAAAGGCCCATTCATAAGAAAACAACATTTGAAAATAGTAAATTTAATCAAAGAGTTAATACTGTTAAGGGAGAACCTGTTAATACTGCTAGGCCAAAAGCAGTAGTTAATGCTATTAAGGGTAATCAGGTTAATGTTGTTAAGGCCTCAGCTTGTAGGGTTTGGAAACCAAAGATTAAAGTTTTAGACAATGTTTCTAAACACAACAGTGCATCAATCACACTTAAAATTTTTGATTATATTGATGCACAAGGCAGATCTAAGTCAGTGATGGCTTGGGTCCCCAAAAGAAACTGATTTTCTTACCTTATGTGCAAGGCAATCCATAGATGGATTTAAGGAGATTGATGAAGGATATGTTGCCTTTGGAGGAAACCCCAAAGGAGGGAAAATCACAGGGAAAGGTACAATTAAGACTAGTGCTTTAGATTTTGAAAATGTATATTTTGTAAGCTTAAGTTTAATCTCTTTAGTGTCTTACAGATGTCTGACAAAAAGAACAGTGTTCTTTTTACTGACACTGAATGTATCATCTTATCTCCAAATTTTAAGTTGATTGATAGAAGTCAAATTCTACTTAAAGTTCCTAAAAGAGATAATATATATAGTGTTGATTTAAAGAACATGGTTCCCAAAGGTGGTTTAACTTGCCTTTTTACAAAATCCATATTAGATGATCTAAACTTTGGCATAGAAGGTTTGGACACTTAAATTTCAAAACTATGAAAAACTGGTTAAGGGAAATCTTGTAAGAGGTTTACCTTCCAAGCTTTTTGAAAATGATCAAACCTATGTTGCTTGTTAGAAGAAAAAGCAACAAAGAGCCTCTTATAAGTCCAAACAGAGAACTCAATCAGTCTTCCTTTACATATGTTGCATATGGATTTGTTTGGTCCAACATTTGTAAAAAGCTTAATGAAGAAAATGTATTGCCTAGTTGTTACAGATGATTTCAGTAGGTTTACTTGGGATTTCTTTCTAGCAAAGAAGGATGAGACTAGTGGCATTCTTAAGTCCTTTATAACTAAGATAAAAAATCTAGTAAATCACAAGGTTAAGTTAATAAGATGTGACAATGGGACTGAGTTCAAGAACCAGGAGATGAATCAGTTTTGTGATATGAAGGGTATTATGAGACAGTATAGTGTAGCTAGAACTCCTCAACAAAATGGTGTAGCTGATAGGAGAAAAAGGACATTAATAGAGGTTGCTAGGACTATGCTAGCTGATTCTAAGTTGCCAACTAATTTTTGGGCAGAAGCAGTTAATACTGCTTGCTATGTGCAAAATAGAGTGTTAGTTGTTAAGCCTAATAACAAGACCCCATATGAAATTATACATGGTAGATCACCAATTTTAAGCTTTATGAGACCATTTGGGTGTCCTATTACTATTCTCAATACCATTGATCACTTGGGCAAATTTGATGGTAAGGCTGATGAAGGATTCTTTGTTGGATACTCTCTGAATAGTAAAGCTTTTAGAGCATTCAATAGTAGAACAAGGATAGTGTAAGAGAACCTACACATTAAGTTTAGTAAAAGTACACCTAATGTTGTAGATAGTGGACCAGATTGGCTATCTGATATTGATGCACTAACAAAAATAATGAATTATGAGTCAATTGTTGCAGGTACACAGTCTAATGGTTTTGCATGTACAAAAGCAAGTGATAATGCAGGTCAAGCTAGAAAGGAGACAAGGTCTAGTAAAGATTACATTCTACTGCCATTATGGATTGTTGATCCGCCATTTTCCACAAGTCCAAAGAGTTCTCCAGCTGATGGATCCAAACCTTCAAATGATGATGGAAAGAAGGCTAATGAAGGTCCAAATACCGAAAGAAACAGTGATGATCAAGAGCAGGATGATAAAGTTAACAGTTCTAATGATGTTAATACTGCTAGTGTTGATAACAACACTAACATTGTTAATACTATTTGTTAATGCTGCTGGCATAGAAGTTAATGTTGTTGGAGAAAAATAACTTCCATTTGATCCAGAAATGTCTCATTTGGAAGATTCCAACATATTTAACTACTCCTGTAGTGATGAAGTTGAAAACGATGTTGAAGTGGCTAATACTAGAATTCCAATCAGTCCTACTCCAACTACAAGAATTCATAAAGATCATCCTCCTGATCAAGTGATTGGAGATATGCAATCTACTACTCAAACTAGAAACATGACAAAGAATTTGAATGATCATGGGTTTATCAGTATTCTTAAGCAAATAACAACCCATAAAGACCTTCAAAACTGTTTGTTTGCTTGTTTTTTATCACAAGAAGAACCCAAGAAGGTAATTAAAGCTTTGAAAGATCTAACTTGGATAGAGGCTATGTAGGAAGAGCTTATACAATTCAGGTTACAAGAAGTTTGGACTTTGGTGGAGTTACCTAATGGTAAAAGAGCTATTGACACTAAATGTGTGACACACGGTAATTTTTCACTTATTATTAAATAATAAATGGTGATTTATTATTACTAAGCATATTCATTAAGCATACATTAGCTTGCCTGATCATTTTGAGTGGTTAACTCATATATTGTAGCATACTGTATAACTTTTTGCATTATAATTTAATTAGAGAATTGTGATATTTTAGTCCTGAAATTCTCTTATGATTAAAAGTTGTAAGACGAGAGGTTATCTCATTTTCCACTGAGACCGACACCGCACGCGTACCGACATTATGATAAGGGCAAAATAAACATATGATAAATCCCCGGAATAGAAAATATTACCAATATAATACCATTTCAGAAACGTGTTCATAAGGCGTTTCAGTATAAAAAGTATCAAACTATAATACTTCAGTCACGGTATAATATCGCGAGACACAAAATACATAATACAAATTTTAGTCTACTTAAAACATTTAACAATTAAACTTTACCTCATAAATTAAAAATGATACAAATTACTTAAGATAATAAAAATGCTTCCCTTTTTGTCTTCCATCCTACGTGCTTATCCCACCAAAGAAAAGAAGAAAGTCAGACCTTTCCTACCTCTATCTACTCCTACCTCTCGTCTAGGTCAAAGAAGAAAAACCATTTGGGGAAAAGATTCAGACTACCTTTATCCCTCCTCATCTCAATGTCTTCTTCTCTCATGAATTAATTTGCCTCCTTCCCTTTTCTCTTTCTCTGCTGCCGCTCACCAAGCCAACTGAGACCCAACAAGAATGACCACAAGGATCAGTTTTATCAATTCCTTTTCTACCCACTCTAATGAAGCTATGAAGCTAAGGACTCTAGAGGTCATCCTCCCCTTCCCAAGGTCAACGAGCGTGATCAAAAGGAGGCCAAGAGAGAAGTGATTCTTTGCTAAGAATAGCACATCTTCAGTTTTCATACCCGAAAGTATGTCGAAAATTTTCTATCCTCTTCCCTTTATGATTGACCGCTTTCAAAGGATCTACACATCAAAAACTATACTCAAAAATTTGTCCCAAGATCTAAGTATCAAGAGAAGTACAAATTTAGTGGTGTGTGGGTTAGCTTGGAACCGGGTTCGAATCAGAGGAAGGATTGGGTCATTTTTATTCTAAGCTTGGCTTGTTTTCAGTGCCTCAAATCATTGTAAGAATACTTGTTGTTCTTGATTTGTTTTATTTTGTTGATTATATCGAATCAAGGTTCACCAAATTTAAGGTTTGATGTTAATTTAGGTGTTGTTTAATTTGATATTATTGATCTTATAATGGGAATTGTTATGTGGAATTGTTCCTAAACCCGTGTCAAATTTCTGGTCGATTCGGGTCAACGATAACTTAAGAAAATTAGTAATATCATGGAATTAGTTGAATGACCATCGAGAGTTTGGATCAGTTAATGCTAACATTTTATTTGGTGCTTTAGTTTAATCAGCTTGGTCGAAAACCCACTGTGGTTATCACCACAGTGGAGAAGGTTTTGCTGTAAAAAAAAATGGGGATATGGGTGTCAACAAAAGAGTCATGTCTTGGTCGAAACTCAATTCTTAGGTTTAGGGAATAGATTGAAAGTGATGTCGATTTCATTGGAAGTCAAGTTAGAATGGAGTCGAGTCTAGGGTTGTTCGAGTAATTTTGTCCCTCATCATCATCGTGCCATGTATCCGTAGTAATGATAGGTGGCTCACCTTGATTTATCCTTAGTCGTATGGTTAATTTGTGAGATAAGTTTCAGTTAGGCTCGAGTCGAAAAGCTTCTGTAATATGCATCACAATAGCAAAATTTTGAGTAATAACATCAAGGGTGAAATCATGTCGAGTCACTCTTTCGAAGTTGGGTCGTACCCAAATGAAATGAGTCAATTAAGAGGGGACCTGCTCACAAAACTTGCTTGATACTAAAACTGAGTTTTAGTGATGATCTAAGAGTTGCTAAAATCTTGTGACACGAAAACTCTCAAGGGAGAGCCGGAAGTCACCTCGTGCGATGCACGAAAAACACCCACGAAGGGTGTTTAATCTTTACAATCGGCAAAGGGCACTAATGTATTATGGGCATCTTGTTATCGTGTACCTTGTTCACCTTGAGCCTCGTTTGAAAGGGTATGTCGGTTGGGAGTTTGTACCCAACCTGTCACAAGAGAATTAGTAATACAAATGAAGTGTTAATCTGATATGAAAACCTGGTTCCTATTCATTTTACTCAAATAGCCACCTGGGCTAAAGCCCACTTCATGTGTCTCCCACACCTTCATATATTGGATCGGGCCTAAGCCCAATGTTATACCCTTTTCTGCCGGGCCACAGCCCACCAGCGTATATGGGTGCTCGTTTAGTAGCTAGACGGTTCATCAAATAAAACTCAAAATGTATACTCGGAAGTCAAATAAAACTAAACTCATTCTCGCATATTCATAATCTTCCACTTAGGTATATATATATATCGACAAGTAAACAAGTGTAAAATTTTAATTCAAGAAACAAGTGTTTAAAGACATGATCTACTTAATAAGGTATACATCAAAGTTTTAACGTTAATGTGTTCGGGTAGACACATTTATGATAAGTAAGTTACTAGTCGTAAAGTTTAAATGCTGAAAACCAATTTTTGACAAATAACTAATGTCTAACTATATTATTGTAACATATAATAAATTTGAAAGCCTTCAAATTTAAAATGGGTATACTTTAAACAAGAGATATTAGAAATTAAATCAACTTTGTTTGATTATGACAATACAATTTTGTGTCAACATAAATAAGTATATATACACATGTATATACTTACTAGTAAAACATTATGATTATTTTACAAACCAATACCGGTCTTGATATCGTTATGAAAACAATATTAATTGAACCACATTAAGGAAGTCTAAACTAAAATAATGAACTAAAACAATTGCCCTACTTATCTAGGTCGCGTGTCGGTGCAGCTCCACAACATTCATTGAATCCCACCTTTGGACTACTTATTGCTAAGGTGAGTTTATAGCCCCGCTTTTACTTAATAAATTATTTTATACATTTTGGGGTGAGAAAATATGCAAAACCTTTTTATGGACCTGAACTATTGTGTAGGATCATATATATTATGTTGTTTGATGATTTGGGGTGGTCTAGGGAGATGATTAAACAAGTATGCCATCTTTGAGAGAGAAAGAGTAGAGAGGGTGATCTTTTAGAGAGAGAAAGTGTAGGATCATATATATTATGTTGTTTGATGATTCGGGGTGGTCTAGGGAGATGATTAAACAAGTATGCCATCTTTGAGAGAGAAAGAGTAGAGAGGGTGATCTTTTAGAGAGAGAAAGTAAACAAAAAAGAAAAGGTTAGATTAAGAAGTTCCACGCCTTCCAAGGATGGAAGGGGTATTTATAGTTACAGATAATACGTCCTCCTGTCGGACTGTGGATCAGGTATACAGTGGGTAAAGACCCGTCCTTCTCATTTTTCATTTTAGTAGTTATTTAGTAGTTAATTAGTAAATCTCTGGATCACCCTTTATTGTGTTGCCATCATGTGATGTTGTGACTTTTGGATCGACATGCTCACACTTTCATCAGAGTAGCGGAAGCATCTTTTGTATGTCTTTGATGATCATGATTTTCTTCAATTAAGTGCGAATGCTGTGAGCATGCGGTTGTGAATTGACTCCTCAATATCGATCAGCTGCAACCGTCTAATGTTCCTACAAACAACAGTTAGCACTAAAACAGACGAAAGTGTCTTTATTCACTTTCGATGAATATAGTTTCAAGAACCACGGTTCCCCGTTGATCAGTATAACTACTGCCTGTGATCAGGTAGAATTCCGAAGAATCTCCTTGACAGGGTTTCGCAGCTTGATCTAGCCGTTCTCAAACCGGAGCGTCCCAAAGTAGACAACACGGAGTGAGTGAGCCAGCGAATTGAGATTCACTGATTGATGAAAAATTGATTTGAAAAACAATCGCGTATTGCTTGAAGAAAGAATTTTGCAATACGACGAAGGTTTTATTGAGAAAGATCAATTTTCAATCAAAAATACTTTTTGTATTTGAAATAGAATACACATTCGATGTGCTAGAGAAAAGAAGAGATTTGCACATCGAACGGTTTTTCCAAAATTATTTTTACAATCAGAGATACTTTTTGTGTTTGAAAACATGAATACACATTCGATGTGCTAGAGAAAAGAAGATTTGCACATCGAATGGTTTTTCCAAAAGTATTCGTCAATTCATTTCCTAGACCAAGGTTGATTCAAGAATGAATCGCCCCATTGTTTCTATCCAGTTGTCACAAGCTTGATCTTTAGAAAAGATCTCACATGTCACCCACCAAGAGCTTGTTTGATGTTGGCTCTAGAAGGATTTCCATCTTCATCGTGAATATTTAACATATCACTCGGATGTTCTGGCAATACCACAAGGATAATGCGTAGGACTCTCAATATATACTTACTTTCCACATTGTGTGAAACATCAAGTCTTCATTAATTTTGTGTCCTAATGAGATATTGTGGGTGATCTCTTGGCTCTAGACTCAATTGTGCACTTTTGGTTTCCTATGTCGGAGACTAGGGAGAGGGTCTCCTTCTTCAATATCAACAATCTCTAAGAGAAAGTCGATAGATTATGTAGGTTTCTCGTGAGAATGAAACAAGTCCTTTTAAGATGAGCTTGAGTGGCTTGGGAAGTTTAGGTGCAGTGTGTCACTGGGTCCATGACGTCTTGTCTTCAATACTAGTGTTACCTTAGTAACACCAGTACATATGTATTGAACCCGGTTTCTGCCCTAAGGTTGAATTGTTGGAGGGCTATTTCTTTTCACCCTTTTCACATTCATTTCTTTTTCATTCTTCAACCCATTCAGTGCTTACCGAGACTTCATAACTAGAACCTTGTTGGGTTTATTTCAGTACTAGCTCAGTCTCAGTCCGCACTCTTCCCGTATTCTCATTTTTCTCCTTTTTTCATTATACCTAAGGACTTCTATACTATCTAGTGGATTGTCCCTGGGTAGATCACTCCGGCTCTGGCGGGATCGTGGGAACGAATACCTAGCCAAACCATCCTTATAACACCATGCATAAAGTAAATTGGTCGGTCTTTTGGTACTGTTCTTTCCTTCATGAAACCAATTGAAAAATCATTTGGAAAATCAATCAAGGTACTTGTGATATAATATCAAAGCATTTTGTACCTTAATTATTTTTGATCTTTTAGAAATGCTCCCCCTCAACATGTGCATATGATTTTGAAATTGTTTAGCACATGAAGGCAAGAGTTCATTGGAATGATTTCTTGATCACAATTTTCTTAGAAAAAGCCATTTGAATTACTTTGGTAAATTCTCCCCCTCAAAATGTGCGTTGGTTATTAGAAATCATTTAACACATAAAGGAAGGAGGTTTTTGAAGAACTTCCACGATTGCCAATAGAAACCATTCGCTCCCCCTCAATATGTGCATCGATATACGAAGGAGTTTAGCACATATAAGAGAGAGCCTGCACTTTTGAGTCAAAACGATCATCATTTATCAGATTATTTCATATTAAATCACACATTCTCCCCCGATCAAAAATATCAAACCCTTTGAGATTTTGGATCCCAAGTGATTTAATAAGGTTTAGAAAACATGGGAGAGAATTTGGCCATGTTTAAATACTCATCTTGTTTTTGGATAAACGCTCCTCCTCAATCATGTGCATCATATATTTGAATCGTTTGGCACATGGAGGCATGAGTGCCTTTAAAGGAATAAAACAGATTTGAGATTTAAATCACGATCTCTCCCCCGATCAAAAATTTCAAACCATTTGAGATTTGTGATCCTAATTGATTTAAATCATTTAGAAAATTTTGGGGAAAGATGTGGCTTGATTTAATTTTTGAAATTGACTGATAAGGATCAAATTAAGACATTAAAGATTGTTAGTGTCAGGTATGATAGTATTTTTTTTAAGAGATCTTTAAGTAAAATAAAACAATTTCACAATCAAACAATAACAGAAAAAATTTCATTTTGTAAGATCTTTGAGTTTTAAAGAAAATCATACCATGACATAACATTAAATCTTTACATCACCACTTATTATTGTACAAACCGGACTTTTATGAAGAAATATCGTTTGAAAATACTTAAGTTTGAAATCACTCTCCCCCTCAATCGATGACCGTAGTCGTTGATTATGTGACTTATATTTTAACAAAATGAAGTCCGGTTGATTTCCAAAATTTGAATCCAATTTATTTTCAAAACAATATTTTTCCATTTTCAAAACAATTTTAACAAATTTGTTTGAAAAATGGTGTTATTCACTACTTGTCCTGCACAGAGATACGTTAGGTGGATAAGAAGCTTCTGTTGTTGCTGTAGGGCTGGAAGAAAACCATCTGCAGATACAGTGAGACCTCTTAAGTTGCATCAATCGTGCCAACTCTCCATGGAGATCTAATTAAGCTCCGTTTCTTCATTTGTCGACCTAAGAAATAGTTACCCTTTCCTTTCGGCATCCAATCATCTTATTATGTGGGATCCGGATCGGGAACATTCTTTTAAACCATATTATCTGCATACGTTAGTAAACACAGATAGACATATATGGTGGTCGACAACACCCAAACAACAATCGACTAATACAAGTCAATCCAACATATCAATCAGATCATGTAAAGCATGGGAATAGTGTGTTTATCAAACTATAGTCATCTAATTCTAACAATCATATCCTAGATTCCTAGTCCTTCAACATAGGCAAATATCGTTTTCTGATAAGCACGTAGGATGATTAAGAAAGCCCGTTAGATGATGTAAATTTGAAAACATTCTCCCCCTCAATCAATGACTCATTTCATAAGAAGTTTTAACCAAGCTGAAGTCATTGATTGGGTTTTGCAAATTTATGAAAACTTGATTCTGATTAATTTTCAAGCAACTCATTTTCCACCATATTCTTAAAACAAATATTTTTCTGAAGAATTTTAGAAGGAAAAATATTTGAGTAGGAACAGCAGTCCTTCGACATACTTTCCTCATTTTGTTTTAGGATAAGTGCACGAAATATTTGAAAATTGGTTTAGCGCAACACTTTCCTTTCTTGAAGAACGGGTTGCTATCTGAAATAATAGCAAACCATAGTTTTAAGCGCGGGTTACAGTCTGAAATAACTGCAAGCCATAGTTTGTGACATGTTTTGAAAAGAAATATTTACACCTTCTGCTCGAACTTCATCTATGGTCCCGTGCCATTGTTGAATGACATTTCTAAGACCGTAGATGTTATCGATACCAGAAGACATGTCTTTGAAAAACAATATTTTTTGTCTTTTTCAAATTTTCTGATTTTTATGGATTTTTGTAGGTTTTATATTTTTCTATTTTCTTTTTGTTGGTTTTATATTTTTCTATTTGGTTTTTGATAAATATTTACAGATAGAGTAGATGATATAGTTTAAGAAGATGATGATACGAGTACCGAGATAAGGATATCGAACAGCCCCGTTGAAGAAGATAGAAATCGTCATCTCTTAAACATCCACCACCAAAGCTTCCGAGGCTCTAAAGAAGAAGGAATTGAGCCTTTAAGAATGCGACACTTTGGCAGCTTCCCCCCAAACCGAAAATCCTTTAGCTGAGCAGATTCAATGCTTTCTTTCAAGCTTCCCTTAGCCAGGTGCACAAAGAAGCACACCATTAACATCGATCTTGCTGCTCCTTGTAAGAATGATCGTTGTGATTCTTCGTTCGGGGTTATATCATCAAGATAGAACAGCAACGTATCATCTCACACTTGAATGAATCTTCTCAAATTTCATTTACACTGAACTCTGAAGTGAATAATACCAAAAGGTGCCAAGAGACCACTTCCCCCCCAAGTAGTTGAAGTGATGCAGCAAGTCTCATGGAATAGAGCTCACGAACCCGAATACACATATACTCAAAGACAGAGAAGCTTATAACATCGAAGTAGCAGATTAAGTCCGATATCCAAAGAATAACCCCGATGTATACTTTTCTCTCCTCTGAAGAAAGTGTATGAAGCCCAAGAACCCGAAGTACCCGAATGTCCAAAGAAAGGATAACCGATAACATTGAAGTAGCAGGCCGATTCACTGATTATCTCTACGGATGTCAACTCAGGAATAAGTGATTATATCTCTGAATCACTGATTAAGCTCTCAAGTGAAACAGCTGAGCGCCCCCAATGTAAACAATCTCTCACCCCTGATGATTGCGATATCATCAAAATCATCACACACTTGTGTACCTCTTTTATCACCAGAAACTAACTCTTCCATCTCTTCCCCCACATAGTTGGAATAAGAACACTAAAAGCCATGAGTCAAACCTTGAGTTTCTCTGCGGTAATGACATTTGCCTTCCCGGGATATCTTCAATCACTTAGAAGTATTAATTTCATCAAGTTTACTCGCATTTAGATGCGTGTCTCCTTCCCCCTTGCTGGTTTTGACACTTCAGAATCAGCAACACATTGTAAGCCCAAATATTAGAAATCTTTTGCGAAGAATACCATTAGCTCAAATGTATTTGTGAGAATCAACTTGCTGAAGAAGAATGTGAGCAAGTCTAATTAGGGATTAAATCTGACTTTTCACTCTCCCCCAATTAGTGCTCTCCCCTAAACCAATAATCTGTTTGATAAATGCCCAAATTAAGAAGAAGTCTTTAGATCGTTAAATGCAACTCGTCTTTAATCTTCTAACATGCAACATAACATGTAGAACAGACTGTAGACTCGACCTTCTTCTAGATTGTCCATTTGGGGAATCAGAAAGTTAACATCTTCAGCTCACTAAATGCATTCCCGTTAACTTACAAGTAGCAAATCCCCTTAACTAAAATCCCTCCCAATCAAACAAGAACAGAAAGATGTTCATCAAGGAAATCAGCCCCGCAACTGGAAGCACTTTGTCATTTAATCATATCAGCCCGTGTGAAGATGTCAACCAATGGCTCTTAGAAGAAACTCCATGTAGAAATGACCCGATAAGATGAAGCTCGGTTCTTACATGAGTTAGGAGCCGTATGACCATATATTCTCAGATATAACTCAACATGTAGAGTTATCATACTTCTTCTCCCCCTCAAGAATTGCATACGGAGATGCCATTCTTGATTAAACAAGTGAGTATCATCCCAATGTAGTCTATTCACACTTCTCCCCCTCAAAGGTAGAATATGATGTCGCCATCGTCATTATATTTGAGCAAGTGGAATAATAAAACAATCAATAGTAGTGCAGTTCACTTGATGATTGAACGCTCATGGAAAAAGTATGAAGCATGTTGATGAGAATGGTCATATAATGAGAAGATTTCTCTTCTTCTGAAGATAAAGCACACTGAAGCGTACACTTTTATTTTCTTTAGAGTACGAGGCTTGAACTGTTTTGTTCAAACGTCATAAGAAGATTTCTCTTCTTCAGAAGATAAAGCGCACCGAAACGCACACTTTTCTTTTCTTTGAGGTATGAGGCTTGAACTGTTGTGTTCAAACGTCATGATCTCTCTCTTTTCAGCATCTCTTGGCAAAACTTGTAATCAACCCCATTATCATTCAGTAGGCTCTTTGTCGTGACAGCTGATGGAGAAAACCCAATATGATGAATTTGACCCTGAAGTAGAATAACCCGAACTCGTGACTTAAACTTGCACATATGTAACAAAGAGCGGTTCCGAGAATTCATGCCCTTTTGAATCTCTAAGTACTCTATACTCTTTGTGACAACCCGTACTTTCAGGTCATTTCTCGACACAATTCATGCTTTACTATTTCAACATTTATCGTAAACTAGGTTTACGTGTTCCAAATTCGCGTAACCTTAATGGTTTAGCGGCGAATTCATGATCATATCATCACGAACATTTCATATGGACTAAGTTTAGTCTACATTTCATTAGCATCATTTGCATCATGTTAGTTCATTCATGACTTTGCATTTCACCTTAAACGCGTAAATTTTATATTAAATAAACGTTATCGCGTGAGTTATTATTTTGAACATTTAATCCGATACTTCCAAAAATGATCCCGACATATTTTTATACTTACATTTAGTTTATAAAAACTATATTTTGAGTTTACCTAGTGTTTTAAATTTATTTTGTCCATAAATCGTTAAAGTTATATTATTACGACACTTTCTAAAAACTACACGATAATTATTATATCACTCAAATTTCACAAGGAATGTATTTTTACAATTTTTATGATATCATTATACTCTACTTTGATCTATTAAAAATTACTTTCACCTAAAATTTACGTTAAATACACAAATGTATATTAAATCTTACAAGTAATGTTACATGTACATTTCACTTACACATTTTCTAACAATTATACATAATATATATATAAAAAAAAAAAAAATATCTTTGAGGAAACAACATCCCCCAAAACCGGCCCTATGGGGAGGGTTGGCATTTAATATAGTTGGTAAGTATTTTCAAATGTATAGATGTACACTCCATGTATCAATCTTTCATTCATTCATCTCATCTTTTCTTTCAAAGTTACCAAAGTTCTTCTCTCTTTGTTTCTTCATCTCATAACCGGCCATACAAGGGTTAACAAAGGGATCATCAAAAATTTTGCAAGCTCAAGTATATACAATCTAGATTACACTCTTATATAAGGTTTTGAAATAAAAACCTAGGGTGTTTAGGTTAAACCTTTGTTCTAATCACCTCATCAAGTTTACTTGTAAGCATATCATTTACATTTTTCATTTTTCCTTATCATTTCATAAGTATTTCTTCATATTTGGAGCAAACATGCATGACTTATTGTTGTTTATACCATTTATTCTTTGATTTTTAGAGTTTTATACATATAAAGTCATCCTATAATTATTCCCTTGGTATATATTGGTCTTGATGATGTTTAGGAACCCATGACACCCTAAGAAGGTGTATGGTAGGATTAGAATAGCTTTGGAGTTGATTTGAAGGGATTGGAATAGGTTTAGTACGAGAAAAACTATTTTCGATAAGTATAAAAAGTGATCTGTTCTTATTTTGTTTTTCTGGAAAATCCGACAGTAGGCACGAATTTTTGGACTTGATAATTAGAAAATATACTTTAAAACGAATCCGTGGCCGCTTGAACGGATTAAAACGGAGTTATAACGAAGAAGTTATGAATTTTTCAAGTTTGACGACGAAATATATATTTTCTGAAATTTCAGCAACCTATTTTAGTTTTGTACGAGTCAAAAACGAGTCCTAAGCTTTACAAATTATTTCGACTTATCAAAAATATATTAGTATACTTTGATACGAAGCTAAGGACGTATAATACGTAGAAAACGGATTTGAAACGACTAAGATATACACGTTTTCATAAACTTGCCGTAACTATTATTTTTAGAAAAACTATATTATTTTTACGAGATAAGTGTTACGGTAACTAAAATCACCATATTTAACCCCTATTATCTTTATGTTCGAGACCTCTATGACGAAAACTCATGTACTAAAACTTCTAGATTTTGATACAAGCTTTTCAAAACCGTCGAGTTCGTTTCCTAACGTTCGACGTACACCATTTTACGACTAGTTTTTCAAAGCCATTTTTGTCACTTTCATAAAATTTCCAACGACTTTATTTTACGACGAAAAGTTAAAATTTCACCATAAATCATTACGAAACCATTGTAGGATGACATTTTGACGTAAATACTTGTAAAGTAATTTAAGAATGGTCAAGACGTCAAAAGAGTATTTTTCGACGATAAATATTATTTTTTCAAAACTCACAAATGGTATAAATAACATACGAAATGCATGCATAACATTATATCATAACTCATTACATATCATATCATTCATAATAGGTAATTTTCGAGATTCACGCTATATTTCAGTGTATCCACTTTTGTCATCGTAATCATTGCAACAGGTGAGTTCATAGCCCCACTTTTACTCTTTTAACTGTTTTACAAACTCTTGGGGGAGATACATGCTACATTTTTAATCGAACACAAATGCTTTGAACTACATGTTATATCCGAATGTTTTATTGTCACTAAGTATTTGCCATGTTCGAAGTCCCTACATCATGAACCATTAGTCACTTGCGAGTGAGCGCGAATATTGTGAATAGGCCTATTGGAATTAACACTCCCGCTTTTATTGACCCAGTTAGGGGAAATCGAGCGCACTATATTTGAACCAGTAAGGTAATTTGGCAAGTTACCTATTAGGGCGGCGATGAAACGATGATTACCAATTTTTATTGGTGCGATGTTTACGCTTTGGTGTCATGAACTTAGTGAAATAAATACGATTTTGTTTTCAACGATGAGTGTGAACCATTTAACTCACACTACGATTATTGTGTTCAAACGAATTAATTAAACCTATGGATTTCACTCAACCTTTGTGTTGACCTTTTTAAGCATGTTTTATCTCAGGTATCTAAGGCATTCAATTTATGGCATGCATTTGGACACATCATGGAGTCGCGGTGACGACGCGTCTCACTTGGGTTTTATGAACTTTAAAAACATCGTTTAACTTGTACTAAACTTATTTTCCGTGCATAGTAACTTTCATTTGGGACCTATCTTCGTAACTCTGATTATTTTATTAAATCAAACGATGTATTTTCCAAACGACACTTTAGGTCGTTCAATATAACTGTGATTGTGATGCTATGACAGTCAGTCCCCAGGAATTCCATTCCGCTGCAAAACAGGTAATTTGGGGGTGTGACACTCTTCAACCAACCAACCATCAAGTATTAAACGTACATCACCTCTTGAAACTCCACAATTCAATGTGACACTGAGCACTACAACGTAACTCCTTAAAGTCATAGTTATTTTGTGGTGGTAAGAGCCCAATTCCCCCAAATGGTAAAAGAAAAGGAAAAGTCACCCAAAAATAACTAGATTTCCAAGTCTTCGTTTTTGAAAATATTAAAAGCTCGAACAAGGATCTCGAAGAATCTTCATCCAACCATCCCCGATACCTTCAGATACTAAGTACACTCGCCCGTAAAATTTCACTTCAACCTCAAATAAATAATACTTAGATAACGCCGTTGTCACATTTTGAGATTAAAAGCTCAGATCTAGCCTCTTTTGATGTATTAAGTGAACTATGATAATGGTTTCATCCCGACCATGGTTAGAAGCACATAACCCCGTAAAACTTTGAAGTAACCAAACTACCAAGAAGACAATCCAAACAATCACCCAATTCATGAAGTACACCCTTTTATCCCTTCTTCGAAGTAGAAACCGTAGCACCAGCATCAGAAGAGATCCTAAAATACACTTTCCTTTCTCTAGGATGGTTCCATCATTACGGGATTTTATAATTCTACTGTTTAAACCGAGAAATAGTTTCTTTCGCGGGATTTTACAAAACCAAGAATAAACCGTAAGATAGATCCGGAAATGCACATTACTTTTACCGGGATGTTTTCATTGTCACGGGATTTTACAAGTCAATGATTTAAATCGAGAAATAGATTCTTTCGCGGGATTTTATAAAATCAAGACTAAACCGTAAACAATGTCAGCTTGAATGTTTTATGGCAAGATTGGTTTCGGTGAATATCTGTTTTAGGGGAATATGCAGCGGTTCATCAACGATTCATTCTCCATCATCAACAATTCTTTACCCATATGTAGACAACTTCACAAACCATACTAAGTAGAGTAGTATACACTACTTTCCCCTGGAGATTGACCGTAAAACATCAAAGTACACGTTTCTCCCCCATGATGGTTTCGAACTTTTAGAAGCATCATAACGTGTACGACCATTTGCACAAAACATTCTTGTCATAAGCAAACATCTTGAAAAATCATGACTGACACTGAAGATTCTTGAAAGACTTTGCTTAGACAGTGAAGTATCATTGACATCGAATATCTCATGGGAATTGCTTATTACATCTCATCCATTAAATACTTTGGTAAGCACATCTTACACATATTCTGTCGGCAATTGCTGTGACCACTTGGTGAGGTAAACCCGATATACCAGATTTGAACATGAAGTAGAATTCCCTAGATTTTCTACTTAAGCTTGTACTAATCCTTGTGAAAAAGAAACGGTGTACCCAATGTACAAAACCTCTTGACGTATCCTCAACTGCGTGAGACACTGAAGTGATAGTTACGTTGTGGGTTAAGCGTGAAAGAATCACAAAAGTAACTAAATAGCCAAGTCTTTATCACACTCTATAAATGCCCAAACAAGTCATCTTTGCAGAAGGGTAGAAAGAAAGAAGATGAAATAAGTAAACGCGCCCGGAAAGCCTCACTTCAAATTCAAATAAGAAATACCGAACAACAAACAACCTCGTAGTCCACATTGTTCAACCATCAATTCAAGCCGTGACATATTATTCTTCGTGAAAATGTATGTACCAAGGTACCAACCCGCATACCACAACAACTCTCATTATCATACCAAATCTCATCATCAAATTGCAACTTGCACAACTCAAATCTCATCATCAAAGCTCATCGAATAGCAAATCTCATTATCAAGTCTCATCAACAAATCTCATCATCAAAGAATCCAAATTATATATAATCCCAATCGCATAAGGTCAAATCTCATGTATATAATCCAATTATCGAGAAGCCTATCCTATTAGCCAAATGATATACCAACATAAGCCGTAACAAATGTATCATCCGTTTGAACGTTTATGACCAAAATAACATCTTTTTATATTCAACATTACCAAAATTTTATATCCAAAGATAATAAAATTCAGATAACATAAATTGATAACACATGAGGTACTCGATCCAATACAATTCAAGCAGCATGGCCCAACTTAATTATATTCAGCCCATTCAATTGTTATATCTGATCCAGAAAAATTAAAGCCTGTTCCCATGCAAGTGATAGTTGACCCACTTGGCGATCCACATAAAGCCCAATCATGGTACTTGATCGACCCAGCCATTTAACACCCACAATACCCTAATTTTTGGGATTATATATTAACACTAACATATCACTCATTTACCCTAATCTTTAGCACCCAAACCCTAAATACTCTATCAAACATCCGCCCCCCTTTGTTAGCTAAAACTCATATACTCCAATCCTAATCTGAGACAAGGGGTCCTACAGATTGTTCATACTTCACAGATAAACGAGACCCCTTCAGTTGATTCCCTAAGATCTGCTTGACTATGCCACAGAGATGGCTTGAGGGATTCGAGACAGCAACTAGACGAATGGTAATTTTTCATTATGTTTAAATTTATCAAACGAACTAGAAATATGAGGATAACATAATTGTTATTTACCCTTTTTCTTGAAGTTCGGATAGAACCATGAAGCTTTGCTACGAGACAAATGATTGATGAGGCAAACTCACTTGTGGTTGAAATCTTGACCAATTCATGGTTCACACAAGGAGATGGCTGAGATCTTGATTCATTTTGGATTCGATTCCTGTATTATCCCTTTAATCGATTGTGAGGATTGGATGAAACCATATTTGGTTTTGTTCTTTCTTCAATATTTTCGAATATTGAAATGAAGCAAGCTTCAAGAGATTAAGGATGAAACAAATCTGAGATCATGCCTTTTGATTGTAATCGAAACAGGGAGTGAATGAAACTTTTTGAGTTTTGTTCATCTTCTTTATTCAAATAGTTACTGGAGTCAAGGGACTTCGATATGGTTGATGAAGTTAATCTCTTATATGGTTTGGATTTTGTTCATTTACAATCATATGAAACACGAAAAGAATTTTAACATAATTGTTAACAATCTTTCCATATTTGGTTTCGAATACTAAACATGAGGAACAACTTCCAAGTGAAGTCAATGATTAACCATTTTCGTGTGCAAGACCCTTGATGGTTTGATGTTTCGATACTTAGCACGAACTGTTCTTAGACCTTTTGTTTAACATCATGAGTCTGAGTCTTGACCATTGTAATTATTTCTGAGTTTGTGTATGATTGTTTGTTCGAGTCATGATAACAAAGTAGATGAGTGATAGATGCTGCATTTTGATGTTGTATGATTCTTTGTGGTTGATTCATATGGTATGTTATAGACAGATTATATTTGTGATGTTTGCAGAATTTAGTCATCAAACCGCTTCCCTCTTAATCTTGACAAACCGCATCCTTTTAGTCACTTAACAAAACGCATTAAGCTTTGTACTCTCAAACCTCATTTGACTTTTTGACCATAAATAGACAAACCGCAGTTGGCTTTGACCATTAATAGACAAATCGCAGTTGACTCAAAAGTCAAACCGCATACAAGACAAACCTCATTAGGTACATCGAATCTGGACAATTTGTAAAAACAAACCGCATACCTATTAAATCACAAACCGCACTTGAACTGGACAAATCGCAGTCAGTATACATCGAATCTTGACAGGCATAAATCAAATCGCATCAAAGAATAAACACAAAACGAATTGAAGTACTACATCAGCAGCATGCTAGAATTCAATTTTCAGACCAGGAACATGAAACTGCATTAAAACCAGCTTCAAAACGACATAATAGCAACAACAACACCTCAACGAACCACAAAACCATATAAACCATCAATAACAAATCGCAACTCATAAAAAACCATAACAAACCGCATGCTAAAACCAGTCATAAACCACACGAGTCATTAAAAACAACAAAACCTAAGCTCTGGTACCATTTGTTAGGATCATACATAATATGTTGTTTGATGATTCGGGTGGTCTAGGATTATGATGATACAAGAATGCCATATTTAGAGAGATGAAGAGAGTAGAGAGGGAATTCTAGAGAGAGGTTTAACAAAAAGAAAAAAGGTTAGATTAAGAAGTTCCACCCCTTCCAAGGATGGAAGGGGTATTTATAGTTATAGCTAATACGTCCTCCTGTCGGACTGTGGATCAGGTATACAGTGGGTAAAGACCCGTCCTTTCTCCACGGTGTTACTCTAAACTAATCTACGCTACTAACTAACTAATTAACTACTAAATAACGTAAATAACGACAAGTCTACGAGCTAACATATGCTATACTATAATTGGGGTGACCGACACTTCCTCATGGAATTTCCAATTCCTAACATATTGCATGATGACTATTATGTAGTTTAGCCTAAGTCCTTATATCCCTAGAAATGCCCCATTCATGAACCGTCAGTTCCCTGCTGGAAAGCGTGAATGTTATAAATAGATCTATTGAGGGTGACTCCTCCATTCGGTTGGCCATACTTAGGCCAAGGCGAAACGTATACCATGTCGGAATCAAGTGTAAAGGGACAAAACACTCACATTGGGCCCCATAAATTGTATGACTTCATTTTGCATACAGAAACTGTCGTAGCATCGGTTGCATGAACTTAGTGCTAGCGTAATAGACTTTCATTTATATATCATTATATTCATTGTAATGATTATATGCCTTTGATTTTGGTACATACTTACTGTTTTAATTATAAACCTATGAACTCACCAGCTTTTAGCTGACCTTTTAGAATATTTTTCTCAGGTGTTTGATTTATTATCATGGTTCAAGGCAAGGAGTGGAAATGGTCGTAGTTATCCTAAAAGAAGTGTTTTAACACATGTTGATGTTTTATTTGGGACCACCAAATTTATGGGTTATGCCCTTTTATTTAAACAACATTGTAAGACAATGTTTTAAAACGATTTTATGAAATTATACGGAGTATGTATTCCATTCTTTATTACTTGTGTTATGATCTCCGATTTAGTAGCACCCTATGACCCCGTATGCTTCCGCTAAACCAGATTGGGAGTGTTACGATTGACATCAGAGCCTAAGTTATTGAGAACTAGTTACATATAAACCTTAAACTATAACTATTTTTACAAAAACATCACTCTACGACCGCCAGTTGCCGCTTGCCTTACTTGCCATTTTACTTAGAGTTCATTTAAATATGACTGCATGTTATATTTCCTATTTACTAATTCACTACCCCATATCTATTGTAAGTATATTTTTATATATACTTACACATATGCATCATCATGTCACAGACCATGTCTTCCCCCCACTCTGGAGCTGGATGCGATGACACGACAGAAGGTTTGTCACCTGTTGAACGCATCCCAGCCCCTTCTCAACTCACTCCTGACACTGGAAACCCGTACAGGGTAGTGTATCATGTTCACCAGGAGGGTACTACCCACACTCCACCTGCTCACTTCCATATCGTCACTACTATCACCACTATACCTGCCAGTTCCACTACTCCTACACCCTCACCAAGGCATCAAAGAGATCCACTTCTCAGTTGGGAGATACCTGCTGGCAAGAGAATCTGCCTCTCTGCATCATCACCATCGTCTTCGGGTACACCACCTCCTAGCGTGTTCAAAGTTGGAGAAACTTCATAAGCAACCACTGCTAGAACACCAACTCTCGACATAGTTATAGCACACATAATACGTCATGAGGAACAAATAGAAGAGATGTCGGACCATCTGGAAGTATTACCATTAGAAAGGATTGAAGGAATTGAGGATGTAGTGGAAGAAATACAAGCACTTGGCGAAAGACTCAAGGAATGCAATGACAATATTGGAACAACTTTGGTGGAAACTCGTGAGAAAATGAACGAGATAATTGCCCGCCTTGAAGAACACATCGAAGGAAGTACTCAGCAGACTCCGGGAGACACACAGGGACGTCTCACAGAGATTGAGAGTCGGTTGGAACGTTTGGAGACCGCTACTACAGTAGCACTAACTCAGTCAGGGTATCTGGAGGGTGTCGTAGAATTTCTAAGACATACTATGGAGAGTAGGGCAAATGAGGCCAACAACAGATTTGCCAGGATGGAGGCCCAACTCAGAGAGTTAGAGGAATGGAAGGCAACTCAACAAAGTCAGCCTGGGGCGGCACCGGGAAGTGCTTAAGTTACACTAGTTATTGTTATAAGCATCGTGATGAGTGGTTTCAATAAAAACGCTAGTAGTAGTCTTGTTGTATGACAAACTAGAGCGAGTCAATGAATGCATGCTATGTATCGGCCCTATGAGCTAGGAATCTTCTTAGAATGTAATCGAATTCATGGTGATGAAAAATTATGAACAACGTCTTGTGAATTATATCCTTATGTTAAACTCGCTCCAACCAAACTCCGCTTTCTTTACGTCATCATAATAGACTAGGTCTACGTAATATCCAGTTAATACAACCTAGAAAATACTTGATTGAGAAGTAGTGCATGTTGAAATTTTAAGTATCTCCACCATGGTCCCCATACTCATAGAAAACTCATTGTTGTCATTTCTTGTGGTTGAAGGAAAATGTTTCCGGTAAAGCAGAACATGGACACAACCACCGTTGAGAAATTTGTTACTGAGAGAGTTGCTGCAAGGATTGCTAACTATCAAGCCAATCACAACATCAACAACATCATCCAGGGGAACAGGGAAGAAGTTGTTTGTAAGGCACCTATAACACGAAATTTCTTTTACCAAGAATTCACGACCTGTAAACCACCAGCATTTGTAGGAACTGAAGGAGCCACAGGTTTGGCAAAATGGCTAGAAAGGTTGGAGACAATTTTCCGCGAACAGCGTTGCGCGGACAATTGTAAGGTCAAGTATGCTACTTGCACCTTTCAGCATCAAGCCCTCGCATGGTGGGACACTTATGTCCATTCAGTGGGAATTGACGCTGCTTACTCACTTCAGTGGGACACACTGAAGAGAATGATGATTGCGGAATACTGCTCAAGGAATGAACTACGAATGATGGAACAAGAGCTCTGTGGACTAACTATGATAGGGAATGACATTGAAGGATACACCAACCGCTTTCACGAATTGGCCCAACTATGTCCTGACATGGTAGGACCTGAGGAAAAGAAACTCGAAGCATACTTTTGGGGATTTTCACCCGAAATTCGGAGGAACGTTGTTGCATTCGCACCTACTATTACTCAAGAAGCTACTGGTGCGACTTCTGGATTGACAGGGCCACTGCCCCAAGGCAAAGCAGTAGGGTATTGTGGTAGCAAGAGGAACTGGGAAGATGATAGTGAAGAAGATCAAGTGAAACAACCAAGCAAGCGAAAATGGACGAGTGGAGTTAGGACTACTAGAGCAAAGTGGGAAATAGGGTATGCTGGGACAAAACCTAAGTGCAACATGTGCCCATACCATTACTACGGAAAGTGCCCCACACCTTGAGGAATCTGTAAAGGATTTGGGCATAAGATGGAAGATTGTAAGCAACTCTATTGGGAGACAGTGACATGCCGTGGGTGTGGAATGAAAGGTCACACCAAGAGCATGTGCCCGAATAGGGGTGATCAGCATGAAGGAACACTTGTCAGAACAATTACCAGAATGAAGTGTGAAGGATTGTCCAGACTTCCAACGGTCACCGAGGAAGGAAATAAGCTCGCTAGGAAAACTTGTTTGTAATAAAGCTTAGTTTAAACTTCCAAGTCGTATTCCTAAGAATCTACTTTAAGTACTTTCTATGTAACCTTAATGTACTAAACCTTTCCTAGTAATGTATCCATTGTTCTTATCATGTTATCTTAATATATGTCCTCTCCATGACCATTTTCACCATATCATTAAGGATTTCAACTATCTTATCATGATGAAAGGATTTCTCTGAAGGTAAGAGAAAGTCATCCTGGGTATTCGACTAGTCTCTCTGACAAATTAGTATCACCCAACGAGATGTCTTAGAAAAATCCACATTTCAAAGATTTCAAAGGTATTATTATCAATACCGTCAAGACCAACTCAAACTGTTACCTCGCCAAGAATCACAAGTTCAACATTCCATCCCTAACCAAGTTGCCCTCACTTTACCAATCTTGGTCAATTGAGCCATAGATCATGTTGACAAAATTAGCAGGCCCAGTCAAATTTTATAAACCATCACACCAAAACTTTGCACGTGAACTTTTACAACATTTCCACTGACCGAAGAATAAATACACCAAGATTAAGACTATACCGAACAACATGTCACCGGTCCCCAATTATACATAGCCTAATCACTTATGTATAAGTCGAGAGGGGTTACGTGCGCGGGCATGGTTAAATTCTTGAAATTCTTGCCAAGTCATGTTAAAGGAAGTGCTTAACTCACAACCATGTAATGGAAAAATTTGTGTTTATATCTCACGTCGACATCCCCTCTTAAAATGCCAGACATTTCACATACACGGGAATAGAATAAACCGTGCCACCTGAGGGAAGAGATCTTATACCAAGGAAACAAATGTGAAACGTTTGGACCCTCGACGATGATTTAGCACCCTGTAGAACATTGGACACAGAAACTGGCCCCTCGGATATGCCTATTCATACTTAGTATCCTATCATCTACACTGAACAAAGAAAGGAATAGATCGTCATACACCATAGGTCAACCCAACAAGCACCCACCCACACGACGCAAGGAAAAATCGTGGGGTGCACCTGTTTTAGACATACCTGAGTATGACAGAGACTATACCATTTAAAAGAGACGCTTTACACAAGAGCTGAAAACTAGCCTGATTCAAAGAGGGAAAATAATGGTATAGAATATTAAACAACCAAAGATTCATGAGGAGCACTACGTCGTGCATAGATTAGAGTTAGGACCTAACATGATCACACTAAGAAAACCTAGAAATGCTATCCTTACTACATCAAGGGGGTACAATGTACACCAACCACAAGGTCCTACGGAATGTATGGAATCAAAAGGGAGTTGACCATGTGACGACGCCAATAATTGGAGTCGCATCGTAGGTTCAATTATGACATTCATACTCACCCAGGGCAAAACGGTCATAACCTCATGTACACTAAGCAACATTTAGCAAACTAAACCTTTTTAAAGCCAGATCATTGGGGAAGCGAAAGATCTAGTTCATCCCTTCCATTTAAAGTCTTGAGGCTCAAGTAGTGGCACTCAAAGGAAGAGCTGACTAAATAAAACCTTTACGATATACCTGAAGGTGAAAAGGAGTTCGTAAAAGACCGAAGGGAATCTTATCCCCAAGGGCCAACATAGAGACCCACGCCATGAAGGGATTTGTAATCTCATTATGAGTGAACCTCATTAAGGCCAAATGTAGTACTCACCTAGGGTCCGGCAAGATGTACTTGATCCAGAAAGCTATCCAGATTGCCAACCATGAAGGTTGATATTTCGACTTATATCAAATAGTACTTAACATATTCGAAGGAAAAATCCGAACATTCAGAAACCATCAAATCTACCTGTACAAACTGAAATTTCCAGATAGAAATGGGAATGCATAACAATGGACTGTAGTACCAAGTCACCAAAGACCTCTATCGATTATAACACTACTTGGGTAATAATTGATCATCTCACCAAGTCCACCCATTCCTACCAAACAAGGAGAATGACAACGTGGGCAAACTCGCATGGTTTTGCTTGAAGCGAAACGCTACAATTCATGGTGTCCAATTTTCATCACACCAAGTAGCGATGACCATTCCCATCAAACTTTCGGAGACCACTCCAAAGTCCTTGGGAATCCATCTTAAAATGAGTACCGTTTACCATCCTCAGACTCATGGACTAAATGGAAGGACCATTCAAGCTATAGAAGTTATACTTCGAGCATGAGTAACATGTTTTGAAAAGTGGATGGAGCAGGCAAATTTCCTTAACCGAATTCCCTTGCAACAACAGGCCATCTCATGAGGCACTGTACGGTCAAAAGCGCAAATCAATCGTGTTTAGAACAGGGACCGGCAAAGAACTAGTCCAATGGCTCCAAGCTTTTATTGAGAACCATCGATAATAGTGTGCGGGCCAGAGGCCAAATACAAACAACTCTGATCGTCAAAATAAATACATAAAGGACTAAATGCCGCTTGAAGTTCAAGTCGACGAGAAAGTTAGGTTGAGGTTTCACCTCAGAAAGGCATAAACCATTTTAACAGAACGCGAAGGGCAAGGCCTTATTTGGTAGGATTAATCAGATCCTCTCCAAGATCGAGCTGGTAGTTTACCAACTCGGATTACCATCAGGACGATGCGTTATGCACAAATATTCTGGTACGAACAACTCAGAGGACCACCCTTTTATACTAGGGATTTGTAATTCCCTGGAAAGGATTCAAGATAGAAACTCCACTAAGAGATCACCGAGGTTCCTGACTGCGAGTTTAGGGACTAGAGCAGAGACAAATTTCTATCGTAATGATCTGTCGGAACTCTTACAAAGGTTCCAACTACACTGTGATGAGGGAACCAAATCAAGTGTAGAGATCCTCACTCCTATGAGCACTATCAAAAAACTCTAAGTGAAAGCCGAGGACGGCTTTCCTTTTAAGGCGGGGAGGATGTGACACACGGTAATTTTTCACTTATTATTAAATAATAAATGGTGATTTATTATTACTAAGCATACATTAGCTTGGCTGATCATTTTGAGTGGTTAACTCATATATTGTAGCATACTGTATAACTTTTTGCATTATAATTTAATTAGAGAATTGTGATATTTTAATCCTGAAATTCTCTTATGATTAAAAGTTGTAAGACGAGAGGTTATCTCGTTTTCCACTAAAACCGACACCGCACGTGTACCGACATTATGATAAGGGCAAAATAAACATATGATAAATCCCCGGAATATAAAATATTACCAATATAATACCATTTCAGAAACGTGTTCATAAGGCATTTCAGTATAAAAAGTATCAAACTATAATACTTCAGTCACGGTATAATATCGCGGGACACAAAATACATAATACAAATTTTAGTCTACTTAAAACATTTAACAATTAAACTTTACCTCATAAATTAAAAATGATACAAATTACTTAAGATAATAAAAATTCTTCCCTTTTTGTCTTCCATCCCACGTGCTTATACCACTAAAGAAAAGAAGAAAGTCAGACCTTTCCTACCTCTATCTACTCCTACCTCTATCTACTCCTACCTCTCGTCTAGGTCAAAGAAGAAAAACCATTTGGGGAAAAGATTCAGACTACCTTTATCCCTCCTCATCTCAATGTCTTCTTCTCTCATGAATTAAATTCTCTTCTTCCCTTTTCTCTTTCTCTGCTGCTGCTCACCAAGCCAACCGAGACCCAAAAAGAATGAACACAAGGATCACTTTTATCAATTCCTTTTCTACCCACTCTAATGGAGCTATGAAGCTAAGGACTCTAGAGGTCATCCTCCCCTTCCCAAGGTCAACGAGCTTGATCAAAAGGAGGCCAAGAGAGAAGTGATTCTTTGCTAAGAATAGCACATCTTCAGTTTTCATACCCGAAAGTATGCCGAAAATTTTCTATCCTCTTCCCTTTATGATTGACCAGTTTCAAAGGATCTACACATCAAAAACTATACTCAAAAATTTGTCCAAAGATCTAAATATCAAAAGAAGTATAAATTGGTGGTGTGTGGGTTAGCTTGGAACCGGGTTCGAATCAAGGAAGGGTTGGGTCATTTGTATTCTAAGCTTGGCTTGTTATCAGTGTCTCGAATCATTGAAAGAATACTTGTTGTTCTTGATTTATTTTAATTTGTTGAATATATCGAATCAAGGTTCACCCAATTTAAGGGTTGATGTTAATTTAGGTGTTGTTTAATTTGACATTATTGTTCTTATAATGGGAATTGTTATGCGGAATTGTTCCTAAACCCTTGTCAAATTTCTGGTCGATTCGGGTCAACGATAACTTAAGAAAATTAGTAATATCATTGAATTAGTTGAATGACCATCGAGAGTTTGGATCAGTTAATGCTAACATTTTATTTGGTGCTTTAGTTCAATCAGCTTGGTCGAAAACCCACTGTGGTTATCACCAAAGTGGAGAAGGTATTGTTGTAAAAAAAATGGGGATATAGGTGTCAACAAAAGAGTCATGTCTTGGTCGAAACTCAATTCTTAGCGTTAGTATTAAACCCCCTTGGTATGAGGTCGTGGGAATAGATTGAAAGTGACGTCGATTTCATTGGAAGTCAAGTTAGAATGGAGTCGAGTCTAGGGTTGTTCGAGTAATTTTTTCCCTCATGATCATCGTGCCATGTATCCGTAGTAATGATAGGTGGCTCACCTTGATTTATCCTTAGTCGTATGGTTAATTTGTGAGACAAGTTTCAGTTAGGCTCGAGTCGAAAAGTTCCTGTAATATGTATCACAATAGCAAAATTTTGAGTAATAACATCAAGGGTGAAATCATGTCGAGTCACTCCTTTGAAGTTGGGTCGTACCCAAATGACGCGAGTCAATTAAAAGGGGACCTGCTCACAAAACTTGCTTGACACTGAAACTGAGTTTTAGTGATGATCTAAGAGTTGCTAAAATCTTGTGACACGAAAACTCTCAAGGGAGAGCCGGAAGTCACCTCGTGCGATGCACGGAAAACACCCACGAAGGGTGTTTAATCTTTACAATCGGCAAAGGGCACTAATGTATTATGGGCATCTTGTTATCGTGTACCTAGTTCACCTTGAGCCTCGTTTGAAAGGGTATGTCGGTTGGGAGTTTGTACCCAACCTGTCACAAGAGAATTAGTAATACAAATGAAGTGTTAATCTGATATGAAAACCTGGTTCCTATTCATTTTACTCAAATAGCCACCTGGGCTAAATCCCACTTCATGTGTCTCCCACACCTTCATATATTGGATCGGGCCTAAGCCCAATGTTATACCCTTTTCTGCCGGGCCACAGCCCACCAGCGTATATGGGTGCTCGTTTAGTAGCTAGACGGGTCATCAAATAAAACTCGAAATGTATACTCGGAAGTCAAATAAAACTAAACTCATTCCCGCATATTCATAATCTTCCACTTAGGTATATATATATATATATATATATATATATATATATATATATATATATATATATATATATATATATATATATATATATATATATATATATATATATATATATATATATATATATATATATCGACAAGTAAACAAGTGTAAAATTTTAATTCAAGAAACAAGTGTTTAAAGACATGATCTACTTAATAAGGTATACATCAAAGTTTTAACGTCAATGTGTTCGGGTAGACACATTTATGATAAGTAAATTACTAGTCGTAAAGTTTAAATGCTAAAAACCAAATTTTGACAAATAACTAATGTCTAACTATATTATTGTAACATATAATAAATTTGAAAGCCTTCAAATTTAAAATGGGTATACTTTAAACAAGAGATATTAGAAAATAAATCAACTTTGTTTGATTATGACAATACACTTTTGTGTCAACATAAATAAGTATATATACACATGTATATACTTACTAGTAAAACATTATGATTATTTTACAAACCAATACCGGTCTTGATATCGTTATAAAAACAATATTAATTGAACCACATTAAGGAAGTCTAAACTAAAATAATGAACTAAAACAATTGCCCTTCTTATCTAGGTCGCGTGTCGGTGCAGCTCCACAACATTCATTGAATCCCACCTTTGGACTACTTATTGCTAAGGTGAGTTTATAGCCCCGCTTTTACTTAATAAATTGTTTTATACATTTTGGGGTGAGAAAATATGCAAAACCTTTTTATGGACCTGAAATATTGCATGATTACCATTACGTGGTTTAGCCTAAGTCCTTATGTTCCTAGAAATGCCCCATTCATGAACCATCAGTTCCTTGCTGGGAAGTACGAATGTTATAAATAGATCTATTGAGGATGACTCTCCGTTCGGTTGGCTATACTTAGGCCAAGGCGAAACGTATACCATGTCGGAATCGAGTGTAAAGGGAGAAAACACTCACATTGGGCAGCATAAGTTGTATGACTTCATTTTGCATAGAGAAACTGTCGTAGCATTAGATGCATGAACTTAGTGCTAACGTAATAGACTTTCATTTATATATCATTATATTCATTTTAATGATTATATGCCTTTGATTTTGGTCCATACTTACTGTTTTAATTATAAACCTATGAACTCACCAGCTTTTAGCTGACCGTTTAGCATATTTTTCACAGATGTTTGATTTATTATCATGGTTCAAGGCAAGGAGTGGCAATGGTCATTGTTATCCTAAAAGAAGTGTTTTAACACATGTTGATGTTTTATTTAGGACCACCAAATTTATGGGTTGTGCCCTTTTATTTAAACAACATTGTAAGACAATGTTTTAAAACGATTTTATGAAATTAAACGGATTATGTATTCCGTTCTTTATTACTTGTGTTATGATCTCCGATTTTGTAGCACCCTATGACCCGTATGCTTCCGCTAAACCAGATTTGGGAGTGTTACAAAATGGGTCTTCAGGAACAAAAAGGATGAAAGAATTATTGTGATAAGAAATAAAGCAAGATTAGTAGCTCAAGGATATACACAAGAAAAGGGATAAACTATAATGAAGTCTTTGACCCTGTTGAAAGAATTGAAGCAATCAGATGTTTTTAGCTTATGCTTTATATAAAGACTTTGTGGTATATCAGATGGATCTTAAAAGTGCTTTTCTCTATGGAAAGATTGAAGAAGAGGTGTATGTTTGCCAACCACCAAGATTTGAAGAAACAAACTTTTCAAATAGAGTGTACAAAGTTGAAAAGGTATTGTATGGTTTACATCAAGATCCTAGAGCCTAGTATGAAACCTTGTCAACATATGTGTTGGACAATGGTGTTAATACAAATATCGTCATTAAACGTTATTTATATTTTATGATCTTTACCAAAGTTTTGTTAACGACAAAAGTAAATTTAATTTTTATAAAGCTTAAAGCTTGTGAAGTTTAATAGATATTAAAACAAGCTTTTCAAATAATATCTTCATCACTCAAGCATTTACATTTTGATTAATCATATTTTGATATGACTCTAAACCATAATGTATGTTAGTATTTTTAGTTCAAGAATGTTTTGGTTTCTTAAAACAAAACATTACATATGTATTTAAATTTTAACATATTTCTAAAAATAGAAAAACAAACACATGACATCATGTAGTGCATCATTGAAATCCTTAGAAGATTTCACTAGATACTTTGTGTAGATTTAGACTCTACATATCTTACACAATCTTGGATAGATATGGTTGACTTTGGTAAGTTTTTGGTGATCTTGTTGTCAGACCCCGACGACACCAAATCTTAACACGGACGGAACCCTTTTGAGGGATCCGTGGTCCGTGGTGCCTGCTGAGTATTTTGGCTATAAATAGCAAAGCCGGACCAAGTTGTTTTTCATCCCTTTCTATCGTATTCATATACATTCCTTCTCTCTAACATTTCTAACTCAGTTTCATATCATATTAGTGATCTCTTTTGTAGCAAAGAAGATCAAGGCATATTCAAGCTTCAGCAAGTTGTTGGAAGTCTTGTTTGTTTGTTGTTGTATGATCTTGTGTTGATTCATACATCATTGTTGTACCAAACCATCATAATCTTGTGAGTGTGAGTGGTTAGTATTTTAGTCCTTAAAATACATTGTGTGTGGGAGTGGTTGTACCCTTGAAAAGAACTCGACATCTAGCTTAGTGTCGGAAATAGTGTGTAAGCGAAGTGTAAAGGTTTCTCCGCTGGTGAAAGGAGCTTGTTGACTAGTGAAGTTAAACTCTCGAGTGTGAGACTCGAGGAGTGGAGTAGGGCAAGGAAAAAGAGTCCTTGTAGACCGAACCACTATAAACAACTTGTTGTGGTTTGATTTTTCTTTCCTTATCTACTCTTTATATATTTTTTGCATATTGATTATCATTCACTAACATATCCAAGATCAATATCAATTGATCTTTCAATAAGTTTCAAAACAAAGTTTTTAATCGGTAAACTATTCAACCCCCCTTCTAGTTTTCCACAATTGGTACCAGAGCCTCGTTGCTCAAGAATTTCTAAAATATATTGTATTTTATAAAACTTGAAACGATCCATGGATTCCGAAAACTTTAAAGAAGGGCAATCTATGCAAAGACCACCACTCTTTGAAACCAATGGATTTATCTATTGGAAAAACCGTTTATAAACATATGTAAAATCAAAAGATATAGATCTTTGGTTTGTTATAGTTAAAGGAGACTTTAGCTCTACAACAAAAGATATTTCTGTTGATGATCAAAAGAAATTAATTGCTAAAAATAATGAAGCTAAAATGATGCTTTATAATGCTTTGCCTAGAAAAGAATATGAAAGAATTTTTATGTGTGAAACCGCTAAAGACATTTGGGAATATTTAATTATTACACATCAAGGAAATTCACAAGTCAAGGATAACAAAATTGATCTTCTTGTTCAACAATATGAACAATTTGTTTATTCCTGAAGATGAAACCATTGATTGTGGCTTTGCTCGCTTTAATACTATTATTACATCTCTTAAAGCACTTGATGAATCTTTTCGTAGTAAGAACTTTGTCAGGAAATTTCTTAGAGCACTCCATCCGAAGTGGAGAGCTAAAGTGACGGCTATTGAGGAATCAAAAGATCTCTCAAAAATGTCACTAGACGAGCTAATCGGAAACCTCAAAGTACACGAAATGGTGATGGAGAAAGATTCGGAAATCATTAAAGGAAAAAGAGAGAAAATCAAATCCGTTGCTCTAAAATCAAGAACGGAATCAAGTGATGATGACAAATCTTGCTCCGGTAGTGAAGATGAGGAGTATGCCATGGCCGTTAGAGATTTCAAAAAGTTCTTTAGAAGAAGAGGAAAGTTTGTAAGACAACCTCGAGAAGAAAAAAAGCAATTCAAAAAGATCGGATGACAAAAGGGTAAAGGTGAAAGAAAGTGTTTTAGATGCGGTGATGCAAGTCATCTAATAGAAGATTGTCCCAAGCCAACTAAAAGCAAAAGTCAACGAGCTTTTGTAAGTGGTGCTTGGAGTGATAGTGAGGATGATGAAGAATCAAACAAGGATGAGATCGCTCTAATGGCACATGAGTCAAACGAGGTATGCTTGAAAGTTGGATTGGAACCTGATGAGTGGATAAAAGATATTGGATGCTCACGACACATGACGGGCAACAAAAGCCTCTTCTCAACATACCAAGAGTATGACGGAGGTAATGTCACTTTTGGTAGCAATCTCAAAAGCAAAATCATTGGCAAAGGTACGATCGCTCATAACTCCCTACCTATTGAAATTATTGCTCATGTCGATAGGTTAGGATTTAATCTACTTAGTATTATCCAATTATGTGATAAAAAGTATAAAGTACTATTTGAAGAAAATGGTAGTAAAATACTAAAAGATGGTATCACCATAGCTAAAGGAGTTAGGAAAAATAACATATACGTCATGAAAATAGATAAAACATCTAATGACAAACTTTGTCTAACAACATTAGATGATAGCTCAACTCTTTGGCATAGACGCTTAGGTCACGCTAATATGAGACTCATCCAAAACCTATCTTCGAAAGAGCTAGTTAGGAATTTGCCAAAACTTAAATATGACCAACATTTTTGCGACGCTTGCAAAATTGGTAAATAAACTCATAGTAGTCATAAGGCTAAAAACATGGTGTCCACATCTAAGTGTCTAGAACTTTTGCATATGGACTTATTTGGTACATCCGCTATACGAAGCTATGAAGGAAACTTATACACTTTGGTCATAGTAGATCATTACTCAAGGTTTACTTGGACGTTGTTTTTGAAAACTAAAAATGAAGCTTTTGATAAATTTGAAATTCTTAGCAAGAAAATTCAAAATCAACTAGGTGTTAACATTGTGTCGATCAGAACGGATCATGGTCATGAATTTGACAATGAAACACAATTTGGAAACTTTTGTGATACAAATGGTATAACACACAACTTCTCGGCTCCTCGAACACCTTAATCAAATGGAGTTGTAGAACGTAAAAATAGGACCATTGAAGAAATGAGTAGAACAATGCTTAATGAACAAAACATTCCTCAAAAGTTTTGGTGTAACGCCGTTGACACTTCTACATATATTTTAAATAGAGTCTTAATACATCCTTTCTTAAATAAAACACCATATGAATTATATAAAGGTAAAAAAGCCAACTTTATATAAGACTAAAGTTGTAGAAAGTCAAGAAATAATTGAACATGACAAGAAAGATGAACCATTAAATAATGAAATTATAAACATCAAAGAATCCAAAAGTCATCCTTTAGAAAAGGTCATAGGACAACTAAATCAAAGAACGTTAAGATCACAAGCCCAAAATCAAAGTAATCATTTTTTCTTTGTATCTACTATTGAACCGAAAAACATAAATGAAGCAATAAAAGATGAATCTTGGGTAATTGCTATGCAAGAAGAGTTAAATCAATTCATTAGAAATGATGTTTGGAAATTAGTTCCAAAACCTAAAGATCAAACTATAATTGGAACGAAATGGGTTTTTTGAAATAAAATGGATGAAAATGGTGTAGTGTCTAGAAACAAAGCTAGGCTTGTCGCACAAGGTTATAATCAACAAGAGGGGATTGATTATGATGAAACTTATGCACCGGTAGCTAGGCTCGAGTCTATTAGAATCTTACTTGCATATGCATGTGGTTATGACTATAAATTATTTCAAATGGATGTTAAGAGTGCATTTCTTAATGGGTTTATTAACTAAGAAGTATATGTTGCTCAACCTCCCGGTTTTACCGACTTTGAGAAACCACATCATGTCTTCAAACTCAAGAAGGCATTATACGGTCTTAAGCAAGCACCAAAAGCTTGGTACGATAGACTTAAGACTTTTCTTGTTAAAAACAAATACACCATGGGATTAGTAGATAATACTCTTTTTACCAAGAAAAAGGAATCACACATTATCATTGTTCAAATATACGTTGATGACATCATATTCAGATCAACTTGTCAAGAGCTATGTGATGATTTCTCTAAAATCATGCATGATGAGTTTGAGATGAGTATGAAGGGTGAGTTAAACTTCTTTCTAGGACTTCAAATTAAACAACTAGAAGATGGCATATTCTTTAACCAATCTAAATACATAAAAGATATGCATAAGAAATTTGGTCTTGAAGACTCAAAACCAACTAAGACACCCATGTCTTCTGGACACTAAACTTACCAAGGATGAGAGGAAGGTGGTAGATAACACTAAATATAGAGGAATGATTAACGCCTACTCTATCTCACGGCTAGTAGACCCGACATTATGTTTAGTGTTTGTCTATGCGCCGCTTTCATAAAAAATCCTAAGGTATCACACTTAGAAGCCTTGAAAAGGATTTGTAGATACATTAAGGGAACGACATGTTTAGGATTATGGTATCTCAAAGGAACGGGTGTAGAAACTATAGTGCATGCCGACTCGGACCATGCCGGTGACTATGTTGATAGAAAAAGTACAAGTGGTATTTGCACTTTTGTCGGGACATGTCTCACCTCATGGTTTGCTAAGAAACAAACGCTCTAGCTATCTCAACTACGAAGTTTTAATACGCCTCAGCCGGAAAAGCATGTCAACAAGCTCTTTTGATGAAGCAAGCTCACGTGGATTACGAATTCATCTCATCAAGTTATATTTTGCGACAACAAAGGAGCTATTGATCTCAAAGAAAATCCCGCCCAACATGCTATAATGAAGCATATTGAAATCCGTCATCATTTTCTCATGGACAATGTTCAAAAAGGAAACATCTCAATTGAGAAAGTATCCTTCGAAGACAACATTGCCGACATTCTAACTAAGCCCTCTCAAACGAGAACCATTTAATCTTCTTAGACTTGGTTTAGGGCTAATGGAACCAAACATGTAGTTAAAACATAGTCTAAACCTTAGAACAAACAAAACAAAACAAAATAGTTTAATCCTCGCACGCCCACGGCACAAAAAAGACAACAAAAGGAACCATTATTTGGTGCCATCCGTCCGTGGTGGCAAACAAAAGAGCAAAAATACTACCTACAAAACATCTTCTTCCTCACAACCCACTTTACCAAAATGTTTCAAAATCATACCTAACTCATTGTTGACACTTTCTCACCCATTAATCACTGAAGATAACATCATTGTAAGTATCCTAACTACATTACATCTCCTAATTCTAAGTCTAGGATTCCAATTTGTGCACAAAATCATTACATGGGGATTATGTATATTCTTGTACAAAACATGGATTCAATTGGCAAATTGCATAACTAGTTATTGAAATTAGGTACTACATTGTCACATTACATAAACAAATCATGTTTCCCACTAATCAAAAGATAATGACTATAAGGACTTATTCTAAATAAGCAAACACCCCATGTCAAAAATTTTGAAAAGCTTCTCACTTGTAGGAAAACAATTTTTCATTGTTAATACAAATAGAACGTAAAATTTTCATCACTTGCATGCTCTTGAATACTAAAGGTAATGCATAACTAATATACATTCCCGGGTATATTCAAATGAAGCCACATTGAATTAGGAGAGTTTGTGTTATCTCATGCCTTTTGCCAAACACCCCCCACTAAAAACCATTTTATGCATAAAATGAGTCGAGATAACCGCAACTCCAAATCTTTTTCATATAGGCACACACTAGAACCAAAACGCTAAGTTTATTCTTATTTTTAACATGTAAATTCTTGCTCATAGGAATAACCATGGTAGCCGCAAGATTCTTTGATCACAAGGATACTCTTAACTACATTCCCAAACACCACAAAACCAAGGGCCTCTCCAAAGAACAAGTCAAAATATTTAAGAGTCTAGAGAAAAGATACTTCCATGAGGGTAGAACCATTCACTCCTCCATCAAAACCAATCTCCGTCCAAGAAGCCACCATTCACTTCGATTGTCTCCTTGACATCGATGAACCTATTTGTCCTAGGTTTGTTTTAGAATTCTATGCCAGTGTTACGGCTTTCACTGATGAGGGCGATTAAATGGCTCTTAGGTTTAGGATCAATCGTCTCCTTAAGCCAATTTGCTTAAGTGCTAGGAATTCCCAACCAAGGTACATGTGTCTACTTGGATAAGTGGTCACTCACTATCCTTGATGCAATCAATGACCGCTCTCTTCCCTACCAAACTCCTTTAGCGGATAAGGATGTCATCCGTGAGCACCTTTTTAACGAAAGGGCCGCTCCACCCGTGTCACCCGAAGGGAAAGGAAGTGAACCGAGATCCATATGGTATGGAGCTTAAGCCCAAATTTAAGAAGTGATAGGAACTCCTAAGAGCCAATGTCATTAGCACTATAGGAAATAGGGACCATATCAATGCTTGCCTTTATCACATGCTCTACAACTTGTCCACCCGTCAACCATTCAATTTAGCCTACTATGGGAGAACTTACATTCTTCTTGCAATTGCTGAAGGAGAGGATGGCATACTTATCAGTCAAGATAAGTATGTTGCTGAAATTCTAAAGAAGTTTGTATTTTCAGAAGTCAAGACAGTAAGCACACCAATGGAAACTCAAAAGCCTCTACTCGAGGATGAAGATGGGGAAAAAGTAGATGTTCATATGTATAGATCAATGATTGGTTCATTGATGTACCTCACATCATCAAGACTTGATATTATGTTTGCAGTGTGTGCATGTGCTAGATACCAAGTCAATCCAAAGGTTTCACATCTTTATGTTATGAAAATGATTTTTAGGTACTTGAAAGGTCAACCAAAATTGGGCCTTTGGTATCCAAAAGACTCTCCTTTTGATTTGGTGGAATACACTGATAGTGATTATACTAGAGCAAGCTTGGCTAAGAAGTCTACAACAAGAGGTTGTCAATTCCTAGGGTGTAGATTGATATCATGGCATTGCAAGAAACAGACTATGGTTGCGAATTCCACAACATAAGCTGAATATGTGTGGCTTTAAGTTGTTCTAGGCAAGTGCTTTGGATTCAGAATTAATTGCTTGATTATGGGTACAATTATATGCAAACCAAAATCTTTATTGGCAATAACAGTACTATTTGCATTATTACAAATCCAAATTTTCATTAAAAAATAAAGCATATTGAGATCAAACATCATTTTATTAGAGATTCAAATGATAAGAAATTGATTCAAATGGTTAAAATCCGTACTGACAAGAATGTTGCAGATTTGCTTATAAAAGCTTTTGATGTAAGTAGATTTCAATATGTGATTGCTAGTATTAGAATATTAAATCTTTAAAGTCTGTTATCTCTTATATTTTTGTAATTTTTTTATGGATTACTACTGTTATTCGAGTCAATAAAAGTTTCTACTATCATTAAGTGTTTGTACTACTAGTTAAAGAGTTTTAGCTGTTAGTTATACTTATTGTTGTTAAGTATAATTAATATTGTTCTTATTATGAAAAGTGTTATTTCTTGTATTTTTCTTGGTGTTTGTGCTAATATTTTGAAGAATTAGCAAAGAAACTTGCTTGGATTGAATTGGAGTTAATGCTGGTGACTACGTACATTACTGCTAGGAATAACTTAGTGCGCTAAGCGCAAGTTAATGCTGCTAGGGCCAAATTACTGCTACGGGGTTACTATCTGGATACTTAAAGGTTACAACTGCTTTGTTCAGGTTTTTTGAAATTGTATTAGTTAGGGTTTAAATCATTGAAAATGGTTTCATTATTCAATTATCCTCTAAATTACAAACCCTAAATCATTTTTAACATCCAATTTCATAATCAATCACAAGGTCGACTCTCAACTTTGCCGATTCACACAACATGATTGCATTTTTGGATAAACCCAAAGAGAGTGAAGGATTTGAACATATAATTGATTTTTTGAATGCACACCCTATTAGGTATGCATTAACTGTTAATCCTAATATATATGTTTCCTCTATTAAACAGTTTTGGTCTTCCGCTGTGGTCAAAACATTTAACAGGAAGAACAAATCCATGCCACTATAGATGGCAAGGAGATACTTATCACTGAAGCATCTGTTAGGAGGGCTCTTAAACTCAAAGATGCTGAAGGTGTTGAGTATCTTCCAAATTCTACAATTTTTGAAAACTTGGCATTGATGGGGTATGAAAAGAATTATGATAAACTTAATTTTTACAAAGCCCTTTTCTCCCCACAATGGAAATTTCTTATCCATACTGTCTTGCGTGTGTTTAACTCCAAAACAACTTGGAATGAATTTAGCAGCAATATGGCTTCTGCTATTATCTGCTTAGCTTTAAATGAGAATTTTAACTTTTTCAAACTGATTTTTGATAGTATGGTTAAAAACTTGGATAACATGGCAAACAAATTTTATATTTATCCAAATGTTTTACAGGTTTTAGTGGACAAACACTTTGATGAAAAACCAACACATAAAATGGTTTATATTGTATCTTCTCATAACAAAAAGGTTTTTGCAAATATGAGAAGAGTTGTAAAAGGTTTTTCAGATACTATAACACCTCTCTTTTCACACATGGTGTTACACCTCAACCACAAATGAGTGAAGATTCAGGAACTCCCACTGATATCCAACACACACTCACAATTTTACAATCATCTACCTCACAAGCACGAAAGACCAAAAACCCTAGGAAGCCAAAAAGAAAGGGCATTGAGATACCTCATTCTAGTGCACCTAGTGGTAATGTTACAGATGAGGCTATCAATGAGGAGATTTATGGCAGTTTGGTGAGGGCTACCACTACTACTTCTAGTTTAGAAGCAGAGCAGGGCAGTGTAATATAAATAAGACCCAATCCAAGGAAACATCTAATGAGTCTAGTTCACATGGAGTTGATTCAGGTGATGGTCCCAGGTGCCAAGAAACCATGGGGGTACTTCTGCTCATACTAGGTATGAGAGGATATCTAAATAATCCGATGATTCATCGCCAAGAGGTAACACACTTCGAATGGTGAGGATATGAAACTAAAAAATTGATGGACCTTTTACAAACATAGGTGAATGACTTAAAATGCTCACTCTTTCCAACAATCTAAAAATACAAAGTTGAAGAAGAGGATCAAAAAGCTTGAAGGGAAGAAGAAGTAAATAACCTCTTGGCTCAAAAGGTTATTCAAAATTGGTGCTCTTTTGTTAGGTGGAATCCTGGGGTGATGAAGCTAATGTGCGAGGAGGATGCATCCAAGCAGGGGAGGAATAAGGATGATGACCTTGATATGGAATGGTTGATACAATTGATGATGAAAAGCAAATGTTGAGGTTAGTTAGTCTTTGATGGCTCAAAGTTACAATGTTGTAGTTAGTGTTGCTGTCAAAACAACTACAACTGCCGCCACAACAACAACTGAAGATCCAACTATTGATGAAATTACCTTGGCTCAAGCTTTGAATGATTTGAAGAGCTCAAATTCAAAGGCTAAAGGTGTTGTCATCAAAGAACCAAGTGCTACTACAACTGCTACTGCTAAAATCTCATTAAAAGCTTCACAGGGAAAAGGAAAAGGGATACTTATTGAAGAAGTACCTGTGGAAAAGCTTTCAAAGCAAGAACATCTCAAACTTGATGAAGAAACTACTAGAGAATTACAAGCTGAGTATAATGAAGAAGCAAGGATTGCAGAAGAGAAAGATAGACTTGCTGCACAAAAGGAAGAAACTAACATTGCTTTGATGAACAAATGGGATGATGTCCAGGAAAGGTTAGAGGCTGATGCTCTTTATGCTCAAAGGCTATAACAAGAAGAACAAACACAGTTATCTGATGCTGAAATGGCAAAACTGTTTGTTGAGCTATTAGAGATAAGGAGGAAATTCTTTGCAGAAAAGAGGGCTAAAGAAAAGATAAATAAACCACCAACCAAGACTCAACAAAAGACAATAATGTGTACTTACCTCAAGAATATGGAAGGATATAGGCCTGCAGATTTTAAAGTCTTTGACATTTGATAATATCAAGGAAAAGTTCGACAGAGCAGTTAGAAGGGTGAATACATTTGTGGACATGAGTACTGAGTTGGTAGGGCAAAGTGCAAAGAATGCAAGTACAGAGAAAGTGACTAAGCAGGTGGAAGAGCAGGTGAAAGAGCGGGTGGAGGTGTAACAAGAGAGCAGAGATCCGAATTGGAAAAGAGGTGGTTAAGAAGAAGAAGGTGGATATAGATCCGAAACTGATAGGCTTAAAGAGGCGATAGTGATTGATCAGAAGAGAAGAGGAAGTAGCAATTGATGTTATCCCTATAGCTATTAAGCCACCTAGCATTGTTGACTAGAAAGTACACAAGGAAGGAAAGTTAAGCTATTACCAGATCATAAGAGCAAATGGAAATTCACAGATGTACATTCACTTAAGTAAGATGCTAATGAGCATTGACAGAGAAGACTTGGTAACTCTGTGGAAGTTGGTAAAAGCTAGATATGGATCAACAAGGCCTAAAGGTGATTATGAGTATGTCTTATGGTATGATATGAAGAACATGTTTGAACCTAATGCACTTGAAGGAACAAAGTGAGTCATATCATTCGGAAGTTTTATGATCCTTGTGGAGGTCACTCTGTGATTTTGTCATCTTGCGGATATACATGTTAAGAGATATACATACCTCGTCAACAATTTCTTCATTGAACAAGAAGCTTTTGATTATTGCAATGAAATGTGTTATTGCTAAAAAGAAGAAAGGGGTGATATCTACAAGAGGGTGGAGTGAAGTGTTTGGAAGCATCATCCTGGTGATGGTTAAAGATTTAAATGAAACTTGATGATTTTGGGAGAAAATATCAAGTTTAGGGGAAGATTGTCGTGATTCAAAGATTTCTTGGTGATACTGCTGCTTAATGTTGGTTACTGCTGCTCTTTGAAGCTAAGTATTAGGGTGGATTTTAAGAAATATATGCTAAGTGGTTAAGACTGCTCAGTATGAAGTTAAGACTGCAAGTGCAAGTTACTACTACCAGTGTTGAAGACTCAAAGGAAAATATGCCAAGTGTTGTTACTACTGCTAGTGTAATATTACTAGTGCTAGTACAAGTTAGTGTTGTTCGAAGATACAACTGCTGGTTATATAAGTTAAAACTGTCTATTTGGTTTAGTTTGTACTGCTTATTAGATATGAATGTAATATTTATAGTAAAGATTTCTATTACTTAGGAAAGTATTCTTATCTTGGAGAATACGTATTGTAAGCCGGTTAGGACTCCTTAGTCTATAAAAGGAGGTCCTAGGGCATAAAGTTTAGAACGTATGTTTTGATAGATAGCTTCAAGGTTTTTACCTAATGCTATAAAGGGTATTCATATTATTATTTTTAATAATATTGAATCTTGTTGGTTGTTAATCTTGTGTTCATTACTTTACTGTTACATTATAATTCTTCTTTAAGGTTAAAGACTATATTCCGCATAGTCTTTAATACATACAAAGATAGTTTCTATGATAGTTGTATTAGATTTATCTAGTATAACTAATTCTTTACAAACTAAGGAATTGGATCGTAGTGTAACTGAGATCAACAGGAGTCTCCATATTTTCGGGTTTCTGTTATGGTAGAAGTATGATTTGTCTATACTTCGGGTGTGTTTGTTAAAAGTAGATGTGAGCAGTAGTAGTGTGATGTGAGCAGTAGCCATAACTCACCGCTCACTGATTATTAAAGAAGCATTGGAAAAATGAGCTTTCTTAAAAATTAGCAAAGCTCACCGTTCTTTTGCCAAATGAACGCTAAAAATCAAAAAATTTATTGCTTACCCCTCATCGCCCCAAAAGCTCATAGCGTGATTTGTCTACACTGAGGTGTGTTTTGTTAAAAGTAGCAGTGATTGTAGCAGTGGGTTGTGACAGTATACAACTCACAGCTCCGCTTCTTAAAGCATTGAAAAAATTAGTTTTCCTAGAAAATAGCAAAGCTCACCGCTATTTTGCCAAACAAACACTAAAAATCAAAAAGTTCATTGCTCACCGCTTACGCATCCAAAAGCTCCGGCAAACATAGCCTTCATATCCTTCATACCTCGCTTAGACGAGATTGAGTATTGTTGTTGCTGATAATCAAAAGTAACGTACTAAAATCGTCTAACGATATAAAAACTATTAGCTTTATGATGCAAACCTGATCGAATAGTTTTTCTCCAAATTCAATATCGTAAGACCTAGTTAAAATTTAGTTTACACATCATAGTGTTAGTCTATAACAATGGTGATCCCAAATTCAGTTTATAATACCACTAGGCTGTAGGTTAACTTCGAGTTCAATTTATGCCAAAGACTTGAGACAAATACGACAATGATGATGAAAAGTTTGCCAGCCAAATGACCCATTGAATTGCTGGGAAGTAGTTTACTTTGTACTTAAACCCAATATATATATGATTACAGAAAAATACCCAACAGGCTCATATTGTGTATCTCTAATTCTCTATATCTATTTAATATACGGGTATAAGGTTAGTTATGGGGTTAGTGGTGCTTGTTTTTCTGATTAGGATAGTTTAAGACTTGGTTAATGACTTAAAGATCTGGTATTAAAGCCCATTAAAATGCATGTAAAGCCCACCTGACTTAAAAGAAGACATCTTAGTACATGTTAACATATCAAACTATCAAAGTTTAATGAATGAGGGTTATTTTTTACAAAAGAAAATCAATGAGCGAGATTAAAATATCTCTTATAATATCAAACTATCAAAGTTTATTATTTCACATATTTTTTATAATTTAAATATTTTTTATACCGTCTATTGTTAAACGAAAATATTTACACCGTCGGGACGAGCATTTAATTATTTTTCTATACACGGGCACTTTGATATACTTTCGAAAAAAGAAAAAGTTAGTTTTTTTTCACGTTTTTTTCAAGTTTTTCGTCTTTTTTACGTTACTGAAATTTGCATGAAAATATCATATATGATTAAACACTAATTTGAATATCACATGTGATATTAGTGTTTAATCATATATGATTTTTTAATGCAAATTTCAGTAATAACGAAAAACTTTAAAAAATGTTAATATAATTTTTTGTCGAAGTAAATCAAAGTGCTATCTAGAAAGATAATTAAATGCTCGTCTCAATGATTCTATATATATATATGTATATATATATATATATATATATATATATATATATATATATATATATATATATATATATATATATATATATATATATATATACTAGTGTCAAAACCCGTCCGATGGACGGGTATGACTTGTGGTTTTTATTTTTAGGATTTAGTAGAACAAATATATATTAAAAAGTAATTAAAAGTTAAATGAAACGGTTAAAATCTATAATTGATGTTAGCATAATTCATAGAACGACTAAAAACAAGTAAGTACTTTGATTTGTTGTTTTTATTTTAAGGATTTATTAGAACAAATATATAATAAAAAGTCAAATGAAACGGTTAATATCTATAATTGATGTTACCATAATTCATAAGACGGCTAAAAGCATGTAAGTATTTTGATTTTAGTTTTTATTTTTAGTGTTTAGTTGAACAATCATATACTAAAAAGTAATTAAAAGTTAAATGAAACGGTTATGAACTATAATTGATGTTACCATAATCCATAAAACGGCTAAAAGCCGGTAAGTACTTTGATTACGAACATGTTTTTCTTTTTCTTAAAAGGAGGTAACTACTTTCTAACATTTTGTTCTAAACAATATTAAGCATGAACATTTATTACATTTGATAATATTATTAACATTTATTATTATTATTATTATTATTATTATTATTATTATTATTATTTTGTTTTTCTTAATTATGTTTATTTAGTTATTGTATATAGTACATAGGTGCTTCAAGCTGTAATTTTACCAAATTTAGACATATGTAAAAATAGATCTCATAGTATCTGTGTCTTACATCATACACAAAAGTAAAAGTAGATCTCAAATATAATCTTGGTTCGTAGTTTGACATTGCATAGACCCAAATTTATTGTTGATGAAAGTTTATCTTTCTGATGGAGTTGCTAATTAATGGTCGCTAAGGGTTTGTAGGTGTTCATATTTGTTTTTTTTTTCGAAGACCCAACGTGTTTTCTGATTTTCCTTCCAAAATTGTAAGTGTTTGCACTTTCCTTATTATTATTAAAAAGAACTTGTATTTAGGGTTTCATTTGTTTGTATTTTGAGGGTTTTTTGATTTAGCCATTGAAATTTAATTCTTGAGTGCTTTCTGATAGTAGTCAAACATATTTTGTGTTTATTTATTTATTTATTTATCTTGTAGTTGATATGAAATGTTTAATTAGAATAATTGCTGATGTCGTTGTTGTTGTTGTTGATGTCGTTGTTGTTGATAGTCTGTGTGGCGTGAACATCTTTATTTAATTTGGTGTGTCAGTTTTGTTGTATTTAGTCACACCAAATGCCTTTGCAATTGCTTCAATTGTGACACTCTTTAAAAAATCAAAAGCATCTTATATTAAGGAATGTTTGGCACGATTGATTTTTTGTCAATTTTAGTTTTAAATTTCCAAATATGCTTTATTTAGTTTTTTTTTGGCTATAATTAATTTAGTTGTGTCATTTTAAAGCTGGTTCATATATATTTGATAGGTTTTAGAGTTTTGAGTCCATTTTCATGTCTACACAAGCTTTTAAGGGTTGATTGTGCAGACTCAATGTTAAAAGTGTTTTGAGTCCATTTTTTGTTTCCATTAGGTGTCTAAATTAGTTTCTAGTCCCTTTGAGTAATTATCTTCTGAGGTTATAGTGTATTTGCTTGTAATCAAGTCTGCTCACAAGTCAGAAAAAATCCAAAAACAGATTCTTATAGGGTACATATCAGATCTTATTTCTGCTTATTTTAAGTGTAACAAGTAGATTTATCAATTATTTGGAAGCTAACCTATATTTGTTTCAAGATTATTTGTTTTTTAATTTCCATGTTAGTGCTTAAATGTTACTTTCAAATAAGCACTTTTGCACCGGGGTAACCTCGTGTAGTGCATGAGTTGGTTTTTTTAAATACGTTTTTAAGTGATCATATGAGTTCCAAAGTGGTACTAATTAGGTTTTTAGTAAATTTTGATTGGTAAAAATAGTCATCTATATTTTTTGGTTTCATTTAGTCATTATATGCCTTATTTGAATACTTAAAGTTGCCTCAGTCACTAAGGTTTTGGAATAAGATAGTTATATGTGCTCAAGATTAGTTTTAGAAAGCCTTAATAAGCTCATAAGTGTTTCAAAGGGGATTTATCAGTAGTCTAGCTGCTTATCTAAAGTTATCTGCTCATTTGGGATCCTTAGCTTATTCACAAAAGCTGTTTGACAAGCTTAAAGTTGTGCCTTTAAGTCTGTTTGGTATCTGATTTTGAGATGTGCTCAGTTTTGCTTTTTCAACTTATTAGCTCCATTAGATCCGTTATTTAGGAAGGCTTAGCTTAATTTAGTTTGTTTTTTAGTTTTAAATAGGTTTTCAAGATAGCACAAGCTTGTGCTAAAAAAATAAGTTAGTCTTATTTTGTTTTATAGAGTTTTGCTAAAACTGTTGGATAAAACTGCTTTTTCTTAGCTTATTTCTTCATTTCTTAAAGTTTGTCTTTTCAACTGTTGCTTCTTATTTTAACATTTGCTAAATAGAAATTTGGAAAAAAAAAGGTGTTCCAGGGTGAGGCAAGCCTCGAACCGAGTTTGTAGTTTTTGGATTTCTTTATTCTTATAGTCGTTTGATGTATGAAGGTAGTGATCCAGCATTGAGTTTTGTTCCTTTGGCTAGTGTAAACTCGAGGATCTTCTTGAGTATACGGCGATAACTCAAGGCCATCAGACAATACTTGGAAAGGGTATTGTTGATACATAAAAGGGTAGAGTAGATTAATAGAGGGATAATTGCAATCTTTGATCTTCACGGCAGATGGAGATTGTTATAAGGTTTCGTGTATGTGTGTTTCTAAGCTCTGTGAGGCACTCACCTCCACATAAACAGATTGTAAATGTTCTAGAATATTGCTTATGCTAAACTCTTTGATTCTTTTCTTCATTGATTGTCCTTATCCACCCTTATCACTTTATCAAAGGTTAAGGTGGGACTGTTATTCTTTTTCTCCCAAAAAGCTTCCATCGTTTCCTCTTTCATGCTCCGACCTCGTGACTTATTAATCTTGTAGCTCTGTTTTGTTCAACCTCTACGGTTCCCTTAATTTAAATATTCCTCTAAAATTTGGATCACATCATGTGATCAAGTTCTGAATTCACAGAGAACATACCATATTGTAAAGGACGTGTCATTCTCTTGCTAATCTCATGGCCACTTAAAACTTGTGAATCATTAAATATCACTTTCAACCCAAATATAGCCATGTAAAGACTGAAATATTGCAAAGATAACTTTAACGTTATCAAGGAAAAAAATCATATCTCACACAATATTTATTTACGCTAATAGTTTATGAATTGGACAAAGATCATATTGGCTCAATACAACCCACCCTGTATGACCGCACCAAACTACTCCTATTGGCTTAATAACATGAAAACATTGTCACAGTTTGAGTCAAGGGTCGAATCACATGAGCATGTAAAAACTAAACAAAAAGGTCCCAAGTCTCTACATGACTCATACCCTAAATCAACTATTGACCCAACTATGCCAACTTCGTTAATGTGACTACTCTGTTGACATTCATACCCACAGGGTCAATTATCGCAAAACAAAGTGGTATTAAGTTGTTAAACCTTCACTCTTTAGCAATAAAGAATGACCATAAATCCTTGCTCACTTTCGTGTTTGTAGGATCTTGATCCATCTTCGTAAACATAACGCAAATCAAGCTTTGCGACTTCAGCTAGTAGGCTTTTGATTTCGAAGATTATGCAAGCAGCTTGCTTCAACACGTGCAAACTCTTTCAAACAATCAGTCGATATTTGCCCTCTCAAATCAGAATCAATATTTTGGGACAATTTCCTTCTCTATACAATCTTGAGCCCATGTTGCAAGACCTCATTGTTCTTCATCAAGTTGTGTCGACATTACGTAACCCCTAAAACAATACAACACCAAGGCATATACATCGGACTTCCTAGAAATTACGGTGTTTGTCGACGTGCTTTTAGTAGTTTAATAAAAGACCAAAGTCCGGTCTGCCGAGTCCACAGGATATTCCTTTGTTCAGTCCAAAGGTCCGCGCTTAGGAGATGAAGTTTTGAATTGTACGGACTTGCAATCGCTGCAAAAATGGACATCATAAGTAACATAAATTGAGGAATAACATTGGCTAATGCTTGTAATTAGTACAAAATCCCAAAAGTATAACTCAAGCATACACCAATACTCGGAACTAACCTCTTAAATAAGCCAGTATTATATTTAACGACATATGATCATTGCACGGGGTCCATATTCTTGAAAAATTCATGCATTGATAATTATTCAGCCACTTTGCTTTCAGCCGATCACAAATTGTTAACTTGTCAAAGAGAGTGAAATTACATAACTTGAGATTAAGGAACCAACTATCATCTATCACAACTACTCAAAAGAAAAAAGATCAAAAAGATTTAAACTGAAATAATGAAAGATATACAAATCTTCTTCATCTTAGGTAGTTGCATGTAAAAAACGCTAGATTATACCTCCTGTTTCAGCCTAGATGGAATTGAATCAGTGGCCAAACGGTATTCTGCAATAAGAGTTAGAAGTTATTTGGTCGTGCTTGCTCTAGCCTTTTCGTCCCTGTATCTCTTTTCAATTGGGCCTAATAACTGCATACAAGAACGTGATTAGGTGTGTGCATCTGTAACACAAAGAAGATAATCGGTGGCAAGTAGCATTTTCTGGATACCTTTTTGAGATCATCGAGTTTCCCAGTATAGTCATATTCATCAGATTCGTCATCACTATTTTCGTATAGCCAATCTTCAGTTTCTTGCAGACTTTTAGTGATTCCATCCTTCTATGTATCACTGGCAAAGCTTCCTCGTGATTTTGTAGCCTATTGGCTTGGAACAATTGAAGAAGCTACTGAAATAAAGTTTTTCACAAAAGATAAGTTTCCAAAACTAACTGAGTGGGCTGATAACTTCGTCAACTGTCAAGTTGTCAAGGAAATCTTACCTCCAAGGGATCACCTAGTTGCATTTTTCAGGAAGCGGTTTGGTAAGGCATAAATAATGTACGGATACCTATTTATGTGTCCGTTTATGAAGATGGAAACGCCACTTAAGATTACCCCCTTTGTGACCATACCAAACTGGACTATGTCGTGAAAATATTTCAACTGAACCAAGAGCCCAACGTAAAACTTGGTTAAGACGATCTGATAGATTGATAGGAGCAGACCCTTTAAATGCAGGTCTTTTTGGCATACAATATATGGACCTCCAACCACGACAATGCATCTTGAAACCTTGTTAAAATATCCTCGTGATAGACGTAAATCACCCAATTGCATTGTAAAGAAACTTTATTAGTAAGAAACTATTAACGTGTAGGAAAGAAAAGTCACATAATAATCATGAAAATGATGGTTTTACCTCCAAACCCCATTTGGTTTTGTCTTCATAACCACAACTGATCACATGAATGGCTTCTTTCAGAAGTGAGGCCGGGCTTGAAGAAGGTGGAACTCCACCATCAACCATTAAGGTTGAAGTGACAAAGATAGCCGATTGTCCAAACTTCTTTTCAAAGTTCATTTGAGACTTCAAAAGTTCCTTATCATCGTCATATCCTGATTAAACATTCTTACCATGATTTATTCGAGACAAAACTGAACCAATAAATGAATGATACATATACTTTACCACTTTCAATGAGCTAATAGCTTTAGGCTTATCGGCTTATTTTTCATATGTTTATATCAGTGGCTTATGAGCTTATTATCGTTTATAAGCTCAAAATTAAGCTGATGAGTCTAATAATAGGTTGATAAGCCTATTATTTCTATCAAAGTATTAGCAAAAATTAGAAAAGATTCATTGATACGAATAAAAACCTAAGTAAGAGATACCTACTGACCACGAGAAGCCCATCATGTTTCTCTGAAAATTGGAAGGTTTTGAGGCAGTGTGAACAAGTTTTCAAATGCAGAATCTAACATCGAACCACATCGGATGGTGAGTAATGTCTTCAATAAACATCGCACAATCATTCACAAAACAAAATCAATTTAAGCAAGGTAAACTTATTATGACATGCTTGACCAATTGCAAAATATCTAAAGTATAATGCTCACCGTATCCGCGTGATGCTTGATTGTTTGCTAAAGGGATGGGTGTGGGATTCAACTTGTGTTTAAATGCGCCCGTTGAATTGCTTGAAGTCGATTGTTGATGACCTATATTCAGTTGGGTTTTGCTCACCCCTAAAGAACTTAAAGCTGGCCAAGCTGTTGAACGAACATCTCACCTTTATTATAGACATTGCCTGATATGTTCATCCAACAGTAATTAATACGATTGTATAAGTTGTAGGGAAGAGAATTAAGGAATTTAAAATTCAATTACCTGGAAGGCAGTATGTACAAGTTTATGTGTTTCAAATCTTGATTCAACATAACCAAACAAACCGGTGTTTTCAATTACTTGAAGAGAAATCAAACCTTTTTGAGTCGTCTAATTGGTTGTTGAAATACTCGGTATTAGTTGCTGTCCTTGAAACATTTGTTGTCCCGGTACCAAACAATATGTTGGGTAATCAAATGATTGCCAAATGACTGAACGATTGACATCAAACAACACCAGGTTTCTGTCATCAGTTAAATTCATACCAGCCACTGATTTTCCAGTAGTGTTACTACTACAAACTACGGTTAGCTGGCCAAACCACTTGAGCCTCTCACGATACAGTTAAGAACTTGTTGTCTCAATGCAGATGCTCATTTGCTCGTTCGTGGGATCGCATGGCCATTGTAAGCAAGACAAGTGATACACAGAAAATTCCATAACTTATGATACTGTCACTATCAGAAATAGCGAAATCCAAATCAGCATTAGAAAGAATGGATATCCATTTTGGGTCAGCCGTTTTAACTTTTTGAAAAAGTGATTTCTTCTCCATCATTAGTAAAGGCACCAACACCTCTTTTCTCCAAACTGGTCACATTGGTGGAAAAACTTTCAATCCAATCTACATTGCATGAGGGTACCGCGACTCACTCGGACCCATAAGCCCTAGCTTGTATATTTCCAAGCTTGTAAATGAGTTTAACTAAAGCTTCTTTCTAGTCCATCGGGGGAAGCGTGCAATTCTTCGCATACATTTGCTCGGATAAAATAGTTGTATAGTGTGATAAGCGAAATATATATCCATGCTAAAGATAGGGAATCACGAGTATTGGGAATGATTATCTCTTACCATTTCGTCAGTGTCCAAAGTATTAATGCCATGTTCAACTGCATAGGAAAGCATGAGCCTCCTTTTCTTGTCTGTTCCCAAATCACACGAATTAAGAATGAAATAGCAATTATCATACCTTTATAAATCTGCTTAAAGATAAGTATTTTTTCCAACATATAAGTTGAATATGCACCAATTGACTGTTGTAAAACATAAGAATATCGAAGAAGCGTGTTAAAATAAAGAAAAATTAGCATATAAATATATGAAAAGCGGAAAATAGTTCATTAACTCATGCAATATTATCACGCTTGTGTTGTTGTCACTGGCTTATCTGGGTGAAATAACTTTGTGTAACATAAAAAAACAATCCATATTGATTTTCAATCGGGAAAAAGTGATTGAAAAAGTCGAAGCGAAAAATGGGGTTGGGTAAGACTATGGGTCAAACACACGGAAAAATTTGCATCTATTCAAACGGGCGACTCGAGCCACATGGACCTAGAACACTTATTTGTCAAAGATATAATCTATCAATGATAACCTCATTTTCCGAATAAAATAAGTTAAACAGATTTTTTGCATTGAAATTACACTTTGGAAGACTTCTCGACCCATTTCACCTACTTCCTATTTTGCCGCCTCTTTCAACTGTTGCGAGATAAAGCTGATGAATGAGAATTCTTTTACCACAAATTGTATTTTTTATTGTTATCATTTCGGATTTGTGTCAGTAAAATCTTAATCTTACATGGTAGTTGGAGGCTATGTTGAGAGATTATTGTTCATTAATTAATTATCATGCACATTCATTAAAAATATCAGTAGGTTAACACGTGTGTAATTTTCCCCTCAACAATTTCCGCACAAAACATGACAAAATATTAGAATGGAAAAAAAATCATGAAGACCAAAATAAATGAAAACTGGGAAAGGGAAATCATTCAAGTACCTTTCAGTTAGACAGATATCAAGTAGATTTTTTGAAATAGAAACATCCTATATATATTATCAGCAGAAAATGTCATGACAATGACAATTAACTGAATCAAGTATAATTAAACAATCAAAAATTGATAATGAGTCGTACTGACAACACTTTAATTTGGATATGCAGATATCAGAATAAAAATGATTTCAAACTAAAATTGCCCGTATTTGAACTTTATGTTTGATTATATATGTCTTTCACACAAATATTATGCTTCCTAGTGATACAACAAACTAAAAAGTAACCCATAAGAAAGATACAGCTATAGGAGGCAAAAAAGGTTGACGGGTCAAGATGGGTTTGCATAAAACAGTAAGTTTAGAAATGTAGGATATACCATGTTCATCTTAGAAACTTATTGCCGAATAATTTAAACTTTCTACAAAGAAATTTGCATAATAAATATGACCGCAAACTTACCAGTGAGTGCGACCGGCATAGAGAGAGAACGGCCTGTATTGCAACATACATAGCAGGAGCATTATGTTTCAAACATCACTTGAGTCATTTTCTTATGATTATCTTTCGGATTCAGTGGTGCCTTAGTAAGGAAGGCGGATGCTCCTCGGAGCTACAGGAGTTCACTGTACAAGGCGTGATGCCAAATCTCTTCCATATCGTCCCAATTATTAGAATACCGGTGCTATATTGGATATTTCAGTTAAAATACCACGCTTAGTGAGCCTCATCCCAACTATGCATCTTTTTGCCCCATTCCAGCCATCACGCCAGTGTGACGAGGTGTCAACATAATGAAACTGCTCTTGGGGCATCGTCTCCAACAAATCCAACCTAGATAATAGTAACAAATTAACATAATTCAACTCCGGCATTATGTCACAATAATAATGAATTTAATATGAATATCCTTTGTGATGTTAGAAATGTCACATAGAAACAGAATTCATAACATTTGGTTTACAAGATTGCTCATACATGGGTACTTTCGATATTCAACCAGCTTTGTTCCTTACATCTGCACATTTTAGCCTGTAATCTTATAATATGATACAATACGGACTGATGCATATAAACCAAAAACCAACTACAAAACATGCAATCGTACAACCTCAAGAAATTTCTATAATCATTATGCAGTCAGAATCACTTAGTGGTCGTGTTAAATCATTAAAAACAGAACTAATTTCACCAAAAAGACCAAATCAATTCCGACAACTATTGAGTTTTTCATAGAGGCATTTCATCAATACAGGAGGCCCTTTTTACCCATCGCCCAACCTGTATAGTTAACGAAAATTAATTTTTAAGTTCATGGAGCTTATCATTAAACAATAAGGTAACATAAGGTTTCTGTTTCATTAATTGTTAACATTACAAATGTGAATTATTCAATAATTAAAGATTTGAACCATTTTACATTACATATTCACATATATAAGAATTGTATTCAAACATGTTAATAATACAATTATCATTCACCAACTATGATAAATACTAAATAAGTATTATATTAAATTTGTATGGTTAGATATCTTATGTAAATCTACACATGGAACTTTAAACAATGTGCATTGGTATCAACTATATAACTATAGGTATTCATTTATGACTATACCGAGACCTAGATTATTTCTTACTGTATTTTAAATTATTCCCTCCGTGCTTAGTGCCTCCTTAAATGCTAACTGAGTTCCATGGGTCCAGAAGAATCAACCTTTTGTAAGTTTACTGGCAATTCATTCTCAGTGTTTCCTTCTGAACTATGTTTGGTTTGGCTGCATGACAATTTGGAGTCCAAACCCTTTGTGAGCAGTGGTTCTCCGCTATTACCAAATGTTTGCATATCAACAGCAAAAGGATGCTCAGAACCTGACAAAGTTTCCTGCTCAACACGCCCTACAGATCCAGGATCTGCAGAACACAATTCAATAGCGGTATGAATATAATTATTAATAAAAGATTTATTAATGTGGGTTTTTGAATATATCATTATCTAATCATAATTACTGGTATATAGCCTCCTTTTGCATATATATCTCCATACATAAGGTACCTATAAACGGTGTTTGGCATCAGTCATCTAAGTATCACCAAATGATCAGGATAACTACAGGCAAGATAAACAAAGACCTCTATGGGGATTTGAACAGGTTGTGTAGACCATGTTTCGGGCACTTTGATAAGCTTTCTACAAAAGGCTGCATAAGGTGACATTAACTATGAGAAAAACTCATAAACTTCCACAGGAAGATGGTAATTTGGTTCTATGCGATACAAATATACAATATGACAATGTAGTCTAAACATAATGGCTAAACTATCATCATACAACGTCCATATTTAATGGTAATAGAGCTCACGTTGTATAAAACCTAATTCGTGAGCATAGTTAATTAAAGAGTCATCTAATAGCTTACCCAAATTTTATCCAACTTCGATAACTATACCTCAAAATACATCAAACAACTTACTTTTTTTGGTTTTCTTGAAATTGAACATGATATTGTGCTTTGTAATCACCTTAAGAAATTACATGTGTGATATTACTTGTGTGATCCAGAGCAGAAGCATGAAGCAGCATTTTTCGACTTAGGGTTTTAGGAAGGGTAACGAATATTGATATGAGACTCAATAAGGCCGGGTTTAGTTATGCCCTGATGTTTTCCCCCCATAATGTCACAATTGGTCCCTCCATGTTTAGCTTAATCTCTTTGGTTTAGTTTATTTTTTTTTTATTTTCAGATCCTAAACACAACTTATGGATTGGCTCCATTGGTTGAGGTCCATGCTTAAGTTGTAACACATGCAAGTTCGAATCCAGTTTAATGCATTTTTGGTTCAATTTTTAAATCCGAATTTTCGAATAGTACAATACTTCTTAGGTGGCATTAATGCATGTATATGATGACATGGAAATATGACGTGGCATTATGGGATGCCAAGTGGCATTTTATGTGGCATGCCTCCTCTTATATATAATGTATAGATATATATATATTTCACATAATGATTAACGGTTTGAAAAATATTAATATCTAAAAAAAAATGATGAAAGTGAGTTTTTTAAATTGTTTTGATTAATATCATCCATTAAATTAAATAAAAATGAAGGGTGAAGATTGATCCTTTAACATGTAAAAAATCTTTTTTCTTCAAATGATATTGTTCAAAGCTCCTATGTATGTATAATAACAAGAGCTTTTATATACAAAATCAAACAAATTTATAAAAGCTACATCTAGTAAGAGCTACTTAAAATCTTCAGAAACCCATCAATATGTTTCTGCATTTTTAGTTACCGACTACATTTAGAACTATAAGATATTTTTAAATATAACATCGATATCATCTGAGATTTACATAGTTTTTTTTTAAGGGCGGAATTTTAAAAAAAATGAGCTAGCAAGAAGCTAGACTGTCACATCCCGCCAAAGGCGGAAACGCGAGGTGTAACTGGAAAGGAACACAAGCAAAAGATAATAGAACATACCAACGTTTAAGATTAAAGGAAATAATATATTATTACAATACTAGTTTAGCCGACATCGGCAATTAAAATACAAAGTTTAGTTCCCAAAAGATTGCGTTCTAATACATAATGATTAGTAGTGACATGTGAAAACTTCATTATGCAAAGACCTTGAAGAAAAGCTTACTAACGATCACCTGAAATGCATGAGAGAAAACGGGTCAACTATGAAAATAGTTGGTGAGTACACACGTTTCGTATAATATGAAAACGTTTAAGAGAGAGTCAAAGGTTTCGGTCATCGAGAATAGTCCACAAAGCAAAGGCATTGTAAATCCACTCAGTTCCAAGTTCCGCCCATACAAAACTTGCAACCTGTGTGTTCACAACCCATTGCACAAAATATAGTGTGTCTAGTAGTCAAGTATACGTTGTCATAATAGTTCACAATATAGCACCACGTATATAATAATGTATACCAGGCAAAACCCCTATATAATAATGGCCGTCCTCTAATAGCGCTATTCATACTACCTACTAATAGGAGACTAACAATGTGAATGTACGAACGGTACATCATACAACTATTAATATACAATTAAGAACACTCCGAACATTGGAGAATTTGCACGCTCCACCAATAAGGCGAGACTTAGTGTTGCTCCGTTCACATAGGGAGACTTGGTGTTGCTCCGTTCACATAGGGAGACTTTTAGGTCATAGCACGTACGGTTCAATAAGTTCAAACAAGTCATAAAAGTTCAAGGGTTTGATTCAAGTTCAAAAGAGTTCATAGAAGTAGTATTCAATTTAGTTCAAGTATGGTTCATGCATTTCGCCCCAAAATATAGTAAAACGGTAAAAAGAGGATTGTGAATACTCACTTGGTACAATGATGTGATGGCAAAAGTGGATACACTGAAATGAGACGCAACTCTCTAACCGCAACCTAATATGAATGATATGCTCTAATATAAGTCATGAAATAATGTTGTGCATGCAACTCATATGTTATTCATACCACTTGTGCATTTTGAAAATAAAGTTTACCGTCGAAAAATAAGTTTATAACGTCTTTTCAAATTATAATTTACTTTACAAGTACTTACGTTGAAATGATATCCTACGGTAGTCATTTAGTAATTTATTATGAAATTATAGTTTTTCGTCGTAAAATAATACACTTGGACAATTCATGAAAATGACTAATTTTAAGTGATCGTAAATTATTCATTATAGCTTCGCTTGACAAACGGTTAAACATTTTGGAAAATAGAATAGGCGAACTCACTTTTACTAGAAGACATCGTTTTCTCAAAAATATTCTATCGATATGAAAAATGGCTCCAAACACGGTCACTTACGATAACCATTTTGGACTAGTAAAAATATGTAAGTGTTATACTTGTGTAAAATAGTTACGATATCCATATTTAAAATGTGTATAACTTAGTCGTTATAAGTCCGTTTTCTACGTTTTATATATCCTTAGTTTCGTATTAATGTATACTAGTATATTTTTGACAAATCGACCCATTTAGATAAGGTTTAAAACTCATTTTTGCTCCTTAAATAACTCTTGACAGCTTATACATTTTCAGAAAATTAGTTTTCGTCGTTAAACTTGAAAATAGCGTAACTTCTTCGTTATAAACCCGTTTTAACCCGTTCAAGCGACCACGGTTTCGTTTTAAAGTCTATTTTCTGAATATCTAGCCCAAAATAATCCATGACCTGTCGAAATTTCCAGATTTTACAAAAATGGACAGCAACTATTTATTTAACGTCTAACTTGTTTTTTCTTGCGTAAATCTTGTTTCAATCACTTCAAATCAACACCAAATCTATTCTAAACCTACCATACACCTTCTTAGGGTGTCATGGGTTCCTAAACATCATCAATAATGATATGTTTCAAGGGATTAATTATAGGATGATTAAAACTTATATTAAGTACTAAAAACAATTAAAAGTGGTATGAATCACATAATACTTGCATGTTTTTTCTACTGAAATGATAAAAATAACTCAAGTAAGATTATGAAAGATTAGTAAAGATCATGAAAATCTTACTAGTTATATGATGAGGTTTAAGGTAACTAGGTTCCTAAATACTTCTTGGTTTTTATTTCAGAACCTTAAATAGAAGTAATCTAGAGTTGTATTAACAATTGATCTTGAAAAACTTTTATGTTTCTTCCCTTGTTCTTGCTTGGCCGGTTTCTAGAGATGAAAAGGAGAGAGTTTTGATTGTTTTTCACCTTTTGAAAGTGTAAGTATGTGTTTAGATTTAGATACTATTTAGTATAATAAGAATATAATGCAAATATCTAATGTAAATATGTGTAGGTGTCCATTTACTTGAAGATTTATATAAAAAAAATGGTTACTAACATGGGGAGGTCGGCTAGGGGTGTTTAGGGGAGGGTTTAATGAGTTTTGATAATTAAGTGTATTTTAGGTGTAAGTATAATGTGTATTTTATAAATATGATTAGGTATTAAGTGTAGCGTTAGCTAGAAATTGATTTTAACGGAACAAAAATAAAATATATCGAAGTCATAAAAATTATAAAAATACCTTTCTCGCAAGTATTGAGTGAATAAATAATTATCGAGTTGAATTTACGAAAACCGTCGTAAATAGATATATATATATATATATATATATATATATATATATATATATATATATATATATATATATTATATATATATAACAATATATATACAAAATAAATTCAAAACATCAGGTAAACTAATAATATAATTTTTATAGTCTTAAAATGAGTATAAAAATATATCAGGATAATTTTTGGAAGTGTCGGATCAATTATTCAAAATTAATGATCGTGCGATAGCGTTTATTTAATAGAAAAATATACGTTAATGAAATATGCAAACCCATGCATGAACTAATATGATGATGATGTTACTGATGATATGTAGACTAACTCTAGTCTATATGAAGTGTTCTCAATGATGTTTCATGAATACGCAGCTAAACCCTTACGGTTACGCGAATTTGATACTCGTAAACCTAGTTTACGAAAAATGATGAATAGTGAACCATGAATATAATTTTTTCTCCGGGAATGAATAGTAAAATTTTGAAATAACCTCTCAAAATATCGACTCGACTTCAAAAATGATGAATAGTAAAATGATGAATAGTAACCAGTGAATAGTAAATTCCCGAGATGAATAGTAAATTTGAGAAATGACCGGAAATTGAGAATTGTGACATTCTTCCCCTGGTAAAGGAATCACGTCCTCGTAATTCAATTGTTGATACTATAGTCCGAACCGCGACAAGGGTTCTAAAAGTTCATGCTCGTACGAATAGTCCAAATGATCATGTCAATGCTCATGCATATGGGTTCCTCATCCAACTAATACGTTCTCGTGATCAGACTTGATGGTGTAAACTTACCTAATATCGAATGTAGCCCTCAAAAGACCTTTAAGTAGTCGATTCTAATTTAATCTCACAACTCATCAAACAAGAACTGTCATAAAATTAAACTAAATCGACTTGAGTAAACCTGACTCTTAGCTTGATTTTCGCAACTCATCAAACAAGAACTGTCACTAGATCAAGCTAGGAAACAAGTATTTTGAATGAAGTCTTTTGAAAGATTCGCTCGATATTGGAATTGCTTACACAAATCAAATCAAATCAACAAAATAAATTACAACTAAGGTCGATATCGTTAGGTCTCAAATTAATCAATGTCGTGAACGTGGTAAAAAAATTGGAAGGAAGTTATGCACTAAAAATCATGTTGTACAGAAAGAAGGTGGTTGTTCAAAAGAATGTACCCGTTACGCGTTGCGGGCTTCCTCAGTACCTATATAGAATGCTCGACCACGTGCGGAGGAAACATCAATGTTCTGATCTGGTGGACCTTCTATTGCCAACGCCAGGTTTGGACGATTTCCTCCTTGGTTGGGAGTTCTTTTCAACTTTGGACAGGTATTCCGAAGGTGATCTAGACTTCCACACTCTCGTAACATGCTTTTCTTTGTCCTTGGTTCCCAGTCATGTTTGAGCAATACCGCATGATGTGACCCGTCTGTCCACATTTTTTGCACCTTGGGCAGTCTCCCGAGTGGTGATAGTTACATCGAGTACACATAGGATGTGGACCTGCGTATTTTCTGGGCCCTTGAGTTATTGCTCCGTAGTTCCCAACTATTCGTTGTCTCTTGTCTTGTTGATTTTGGTCACGGCTTGTTTGTTGATCTTCCTGCCTCTTTCGTCCACCGTCAGTTCCTTTCGTTAGTTCACCAGACCTGATCACATCATTTGTTAAGCGGTACGCCATACCCACAGCGGCTTGCAGAGTGGTTGGGTTCGATGAGGTGACATCCCTCCTAATTTCCGGTATCAATCCCCAAATATATCGGTCGATCAACTTCTCCACAGTAGATACCATGTGAGGAACCATTCTAGTTAACTCGTGGAAACGGATCGTGTACTTGTCGACTTCTACTCCTACCATCAAGTGGTTCCAAAATTCTGCTTCCAGCTTCTGCACTTCATCTTTTCTGCAGTACTCATCAGTTAGTAGTTTCTTGAATGCTTCCCAAGATATTGCATTTGCAGCCCCTCTTCCTCTGGTCTGTAGTTGGTTGTTCCACCAGGTCAATGCTCGACCCTGTAGTAGACCAGCAGAGAACTCAACCTTGTTTCCTTCAGCACATTTCGTGATACTAAGTTTCGACTCAACATTCTCAAACCATGTTAGCAGTCCAATGGCACCCTCCGTACCATAAAATTCTATTGGCTTGCATGTCATGAAAACCTTGTAGCTGCATCCATGACTAGTGTTTGAAGTACCTTCCCCAACGTTGGTTCGTCTAGCATCAAGGTGCGTCATAATTTGGGTGAGTAGGTCCGCTATTCCAGCAGCGTTATCATTTGGATTGTCATTGTTGTTTGGGTTGGCATTGTTGTTTAGGTTGACATTGTTGTTTGGATTGATGTTGTTGTTGACTCCTGAGCGTGTGTTTCTTGCAGCCATGATCCTGCAGTGGACCAAAACATCAGGTTGAGTAAACGACATTCGAACGAAGGCAGATGAGGTGTGGAACAGTTGTAATTTGTGTTATAGTGATCGAAATATGACAGGAATAGAGACATGCTATGTCTAACAAGTCGAAAGGTGGGAAAAGAGAAGGTATAAACAAGGTACGGTAACGTAAACGTGAATATAAAAACATGTTATGCATACCCACCCGACCAATGCAGTTTCAGGTGACCAGACTCTTAAGACTCGACTAAACATGATTCAAAATTACCACTCTTATCATTGCATGGTTCTTCATGAATTAGACATAGGTGATCAGGCTATGTATAATTTAGGATTAACGATGCAACGATAGGACTAGTTGACTCGTATGATGTTCAATGTTTAATAAAACTTTATTCTGGTTATAGTTGCGATTTTTATTTTTGAAAAATCGGCATTCTCTATAACCTTTGGCTCTGATACCAATCTGTCACACCCCGCCGAAGGCGAAAACGCGAGGTGTAACTGGAAAGGAACACAAGCAAAAGATAATAGAACATACCAACATTTAAGATTTGAAAGAAATAATACATTATTACAATACTAGTTTAGCCGACATCGGCAATTAAAATACAAAGTTTAGTTCCCAAAAGATTTCGTTCTAATACATAATGATTAGTAGTGACATGTGAAAACTTCATTATGCAAAGACCTTGAAGAAAAGCTTACTAATGATAACCTGAAATGCATGAGAGAAAACGGGTCAACTATGAAAATAGTTGGTGAGTACACACATTTCGTATAATATGAAAACGTTTAAGAGAGAGTCAGAGGTTTCGGTCATTGAGAATAGTCCACAAAGCAAAGGCATTGTAAATCCACTCAGTTCCAAGTTCCGCCAATACAAAACTTGCAACCTGTGTGTTCACAACCCATTGCACAAAATATAGTGTGTCTAGTAGTCAAGTATACGTTGTCATAATAGTTCACAATATAGCACCACGTATATAATAATGTATGCCAGGCAAAGCCCCTAGAATAAATAATATTCATCCCGTAACATAGTGGACGAGAGGTTGGCCGACCTCTAATAGCGCTATCCATACTACCTACTAATAGGAGACTAACAATGCGAATGTACGAACGGTACATCATACAACTATTAATATACAATTAAGACCACTCCGAACATGGGAGAATTTGCACGCTCCACCAATAAGGCGAGACTTAGTTTTGCTCCGTTCACATAGGGAGACTTGGTGTTGCTCCGTTCACATAGGGAGACTTTTAGGTCATAGCACGTATGGTTCAATAAGTTCAAACAAGTCATAAAAGTTCAAGGGTTTGATTCAAGTTCAAAAGAGTTCATAGAAGTAGTATTCAATTTAGTTCAAGTATGGTTCATGCATTTCGCCCCAAAATATAGTAAAACGGTAAAAAGGGGATTGTGAATACTCACTTGGTACAATGATGTGATGGCAAAAGTGGATACACTGAAATGAGACGCAACTCTCTAACCGCAACCTAATATGAATGATATTCTCTAATATAAGTCATGAAATAATGTTGTGCATGCAACTCATATGCTATCCATACCACTTGTGCATTTTGAAAATAAAGTTTACCCTCGAAAAATAAGTTTATAACGTCTTTTCAAGTTATAATTTACTTTACAAGTACTTACGTTGAAATGATATCCTACGGTAGTCATTTAGGGATTTATTATGAAATTATAGTTTTTCGTCGTAAAATAATACACTTGGATAATTCATGAAAATGACTAATTTTGAGTGATCGTAAATTATTCATTATAGCTTCGCTTGACAAACGGTTAAACATTTTGGAAAATAGAATAGGCGAACTCACTTTTACTAGAAGACATCGTTTTCTCAAAAATAGTCTATCGATATGAAAAATGACTCCAAACACGGTCACTTGCGATAACCATTTTGGACTAGTAAAAATATGTAAGTGTATTACTTGTGTTAAATAGTTACGATATCCATATTTAAAATGCGTATAACTTAGTCGTTATAAGTCCGTTTTCTACGTTTTATATATCCTTAGTTTCGTATTAATGTATACTAGTATATTTTTGACAAATCGACTCATTTAGATAAGGTTTAAAACTTATTTTTGCTCCTTAAATAACTCTTGACAGCTTGTACATTTTCAGAAAATTAGTTTTCGTCGTTAAACTTGAAAATAACGTAACTTCTTCGTTATAAACCCGTTTTAACCCGTTCAAGCGACCACGGTTTCGTTTTAAAGTCTATTTTCTGAATATCTAGCCCAAAATAATCCATGGCCTGTTGAAATTTCCAGATTTTACAAAAATGGACAGCAACTATTTATTTAACGTCTAACTTGGTGTTTCTTGCATAAATCTTGTTTCGATCACTTCAAATCAACACCAAATCTATTCTAAACCTACCATACACCTTCTTAGGGTGTCATGGGTTCCTAAACATCATCAATAATGATATGTTTCAAGGGATTAATTATAGGATGATTAAAACTTATATTAAGTACTAAAAACAATTAAAAGTGGTATGAATCACATAATACTTGCATGTTTTTCTACTAAAATGATAAAAATAACTCAAGTAAGATTATGAAAGATTAGTAAAGATCATGAAAAGCTTACTAGTTATATGATTAGGTTTAAGGTAACTAGGTTCCTAAATACTTCTTGGTTTTTATTTCAAAACCCTAAATAGAAGTAATCTAGAGTTGTATTAACACTTGATCTTGAAAACCTTTTATGTTTCTTCCCTTGTTCTTGCTTGGCTGGTTTCTAGAGATGAAAAGGAAAGAGTTTTGATTGTTTTTCACCTTTTGAAAGAGTAAGTATGTGTTTAGATTTAGATATTATTTAGTATAATAAGATTATAATGCAAATATCTAATGTAAATATGTGTAGGTGTCCATTTACTTGAAGATTTATATAAAAAAAAATGGTGACTAACATGGGGAGGTCGGCTAGGGGTGTTTAGGGGAGGGTTTAATGAGTTTTGATAATTAAGTGTATTTTAGGTGTAAGTATAATGTGTATTTTATAAATATGATTAGGTATTAAGTGTAGCGTTAGATAGAAATTGATTTTAACGGAACAAAATAAAATATATCGAAGTCATACAAATTATAAAAATACCTTCCTCGCAAGTATTGAGTGAATAAATAATTATCGAGTTGAATTTACGAAAACCGTCGTAAATAGATATATATAACAATTTATATACAAAATAAATTCAAAACATCGGGTAAACTAATAATATAATTTTTATAGTCTTAAAATGAGTATAAAAATATATCAGGATAATTTTTGGAAGTGTCGGATCAATTATTCAAAATAAATGATCGTGCGATAGAGTTTATTTAATAGAAAAAATATACGTTAATGAAATATGCAAACCCATGCATGAACTAATATGATGATGATGTTAATGATGATATGTAGACTAACTCTAGTCTATATGAAGTGTTCTCAATGATGTTTCATGAATACACAGCTAAACCCTTACGGTTACGCGAATTTGATACTCGTAAACCTAGTTTACGAAAAATGATGAATAGTGAACCATGAATATAAATTTTTCTCCGCGAATGAATAGTGTTTTGTGAATAGTAAAATTTTGAAATAACCTCTCTAAATATCGACTTGACTTCAAAAACGATAAATAGTAAAATGATGAGTAGTAACCAGTGAATAGTAAATTCCCGAGATGAATAATAAATTTGAGAAACGAGCGGAAATTGAGAATTGTGACATAGACTAAAAGAAAAAACATCATAAAGCGTTTAGCGGATCATTTAACCACGCAACCCTACTAACATTGAACTTGCTACACCTATTACTCACCCAAAAGTAAGTATGAGAAACAATATCATCAAAAATCGTCTCTTTACGAGGCTTCTTCGAGGAGAAAAGAGACGAGTTCCTGAACTTCCAACTATGCCACCACATTGAGATAAAAGTGGCTTCCAAAATTCTCTGTTGCAGAGTAGAGAGATTTAGACCATTGAACCACGTTTCCCATGAAGAGGGATCACCGAAGTTAGGGATATGGATGTTCCACCATCGACCAATCAACCGAGCTAAATCCACAGACATCGAGCAGCCAAAGAAAAGATGATTACGATTTTCAATAGCAGCCCCACAGTTTGGACACATAACACAAGCAATATCAATACCTCTACTATAAAGGTTGGACCTGGTAGGGACTCTATCGAGCAACATGCGCCACAAAAACACATTAAGCTTAATAGGAAGGACCCTGGACCATCTAGAATGAGAGGGGGAAGCAACAAGAACATGTTTGTCAATCTCTTCTCTAGCCAATTTAACCGAAAACTCACCAAGTCCATGAAGAGTCCATGACCAACGATCACTTTCCGAGGATATGGATATCAAAGAAAGAATCTACACAAGTTCTACTAGTTGCAAGTTTTCAATACCTGAACGAGGAGGTCTTCTAAAGGAAGAAATAACATTAGGAGTTTGCAATTTAGAAGCGACAGGTACGTCTTTTTGAAGCTCCAGATTAAACAGACGCTTAAATTTCTCCTTGAGGCAAACGTCACCATACCATCTGTCATGCCAAAATCTCATAGAGCTACCGTTCCCGATCACTAATTTACAGAAACTCCCTTAGCCTTAAGCTTGCTAATGGATTTAATAATCCCAGTCCACGTTGAATTCCTGAGCTGAGCCGAGGAGGGGTTATCAAGAGCACCAGAGTTACCATGAATTGATTTGATGACTTTAATCCATAGACTTGAAGGAGAAGCCAAGAATCTCCAAATCCATTTGAAAATCAATGCGTGGTTAAGGGTAAATAAATTGTTAACTCCAATGCCTCCTTGATTTTTATGAGCCAAAACTTTATTCCAGCACACCCAAGTGATTTTACGATCATATATATCCGCGCCTAGAAAGAATTTATTACGCATCTTTTCTAAATGAGTAATTATACCTTCAGGAGCTTTAAACAAAGACATATAATATGTCGGGATGGCACCAAGAATAGATTTTAAAAGAGTTAGTCTACCCCCGACAGAGAGAGTTTTGGCTTTCCAAGTGGAAAGCTTGTTCGAAATCTTTTTGACCACGTCGCTCCAAGAATTTAAACGTATCATATTAGCACCAACCTTCACACCTAGGTATATAAAAGGAAGATTATTGCCTAAACAGCCAAAGCCCTCAGCCATGTGTTGGACGTCAGCAAGGCGAACTCCCACGCCATAGATACTACTTTTATGGACATTCACTTTCAAACCCGAAGCAAGAAAAAAGCAATGTAACATCATCATGAGAACGTTAACATTAGAGCTAGACCACTTACCAATGAACATGGCATCATCAGCGTAAAATAAATGGGAAATAGGCACCATATTTTCTTTTCCCACAAAAATCGGATCAAACATACCTCTGTCAATGAGCCTTTGAAAAGATACATGTAGACTTTCCATGACGAGGATAAAAAGGAAGGGAGAAAGGGGGTCTCCTTGCCTTAACCCTCTATGAAAAGAAAATTCATCCGTTGGAGAACCATTGACTAAAACCGAAGCTTTAGAAGATTGAAGATAGCCACGAATCCACCAACGCCATTTGTTCCCGAAACCGAACTTGCCAAGAATGTCATCAAGATGATCCCATCTAACCGAATCAAACGCTTTCTGAAAATCAACCTTAAATATTAAAAGTTCATCCTTTCTAGCCTTACACCAGGTCACCAGGATATAACCTCATTAATGATGAGAGGGCCGTCCATTATTTGCCTTCCTTTAATAAACGCTGACTGTTCTTGACTGACAATGTCACCAATCACGAGGCTAAGACGATTTGCTAGAATTTTACCAATAATTTTATATTGGCGCCCAATTAAACTGATAGGCCTGAAATCTTTGAGATGTTTAGCATCCATCACTTTAGGAATTAGGGCAATGAATAAAGAATTGCAGCCTTTGGGGAAGGAGCTAGAGTTGAAAAATTCCTTAACAGCATTGGTCACATCTCCACCAACGATAGGCCAAAATTTCTTAAAAAACTCAAAGGTAAAGCCATCTGGCCAGGTGACTTATCGGATCCACAATCCCAGACAACTCTTTTTATCTCTTCATTAGAAACCACTCCTTCCAAATCACTAGCTTGAACATAATCCAAACGCCTTGGAAAATTGCCTTCAAACGGAGAACGATTCCATTCTGGAGCAGAGAACATGTTCGAATAATAGGAATAGAACTCAGACTTAACTCTATTCGGATTTTCAATCCATTCACCATCAACTAAAATACCTTTAATGGCGAGATGTCTTCTTTTCATGTTCACAATTCCATGAAAAAATTTGGAGTTTTCGTCCCCCTCGACGGCCCATTTAATTTTTGCTTTTTGAGCCAAGTCGATTGAGTCTTGTTGGTCAACTTAATATTAGATGTGTTCACTCGCACATGACTCATCCATGTAAAAGTGTCTTGGCAAAACATATTTCGAGATTGAAAATGTTTAAGATAATATATTCAGTTTTTGAAAGGACACGAAAGAAACTTCCATTAGTTGAAAGAAAAATCTGCATTAGAACGATTTCTTAAACAGAAGTCCAAGTCATGTGTTGTCGTATTCTGTTATCTAGATGAGAAATAACATTAGAGCAGTTCGAAATGTATTCTATTTATTAATATAGCATGTAACTGTCTTAATTTTTTGAAAAAGGCGCTATGAATTTGTATATTTATATGACTGTTGAATATTGGCACCATCTTTCTAGAACACATATAGCAGTTTTCATTGTATATTTCTTGTGTGATAGCTATGTTTAAATACAAATATAAGTTCCTAATAAAAATGCATTCACATATAAATATGTTTGTCGTTGAATATTATTGCACTTACTATTTTATTGTCGAGTTTCCAGAAGAAAATAGGTTTTCTTTTTCTTGAAAACAATGATCATTTTCTTGGTACAATATAGACTATTAGTGTGAGCTATTGCATCCCTTTATATCCGGCTGAAAATAAAGTTGTTTTCTCATAGAAATATGATAAAATAAGATTTTAAACGTGTTGTCACTACTCTATAAAGTGTGAGATTAGTCATTTCAAATAATATGTTGAAATAAAGTACATTTTATACCATTATTACATAAACTTTCTATGGCACTTTTAGTATGGTCTTTTCTTTTTCTTCTAAGTAGCCCACTGGATTTAGTGTTCTTTCCAAGGGGAGTGATCTTTTAGTTTCTTAAATTTATGTTAGTTATTTTTTTATTGTTAATGTGTGCTTTTAATTTAAACAATGGCATCATCTTCTAATTTGGGGTACACATCAATCCCACCAACATAAAATATAGTAAACTGGTTATCTTAAGTCTTAACATGACGTATAGTTAGGTACGAAATTTAAATTATTTAGTAATGTACAGTAATAAGAAAATGCGAAGAATTAATGAACCCAAATACAAATCGATAAGTTCTTTTAGCTATTTTTATATCATGCATGTACCCTACGTGTAATAAAACAAGGTTTGTACACGCCGGATTGCCGGGCGTTGTTGCGTGTTTTTGTAATTTTTATTTATTGTATCACGTTAGTTATGAAGAATAATTATAAAATACTTTGATAGATTAGGATCCTCTAATGTTCAAAATGAACATGATCGGTCATGTTAAATTTGTTGTGAGTGGGAAAAAAAGAGTAAAATATTATTGTGGGACCTTTGCATTATTTTAAATCAAAATATTCACTCACAACAAACTAACATTACTCATCATGTTCATTTTAAATATTAGAGGATCCTAGTCCTTCTTTGATATACTATTTTACTTTTTTTTGGAACAACAGCTTTTATTAAGGATTAGCAAATGCTAGAAAAAGAGATTAATGTTAGTTTGTTGTGAGTGAATATTTTGATTTATTTTGTGGGACCTTTGCATATTATTGTGAGTGAATATTATTGTGGGACCTTTGCATTATTTTAATTCAAAATATTCACTCACAACAAACTAACATTACTCATCATGTTCATTTTAAATATTAGAGGATCCTAGTCCTTCTTTGATATAGTATTTTACTTTTTTTTGGAACAACAACTTTTATTAAGGATTAGCAAATGCTAGAAAAAGAGATTACAAAGAAGTAATAGTAGATAAATGATTTTTTTAACCAATACCCAACCAAACTTAAGCTTAGGATTTCTAAATGAAATTCACAAAAAAATTGCGAAACAATAGAATATCAAAGTATCACCTTCTTAGGAGAGGGACTAAAAAAGATCAAGTGATTACGAAAGCTCCATATAGACCATAGAAGAGTCCTCTCCTACTCTCTCAAGAAACGAACGCGCCCTATTAGTAACATGCAAGGAATCAAGCGAAACATACCACTCCAAAATGTTAGCACACATCGGGATATCCAGCTCCCACTAATTCACCAATAAAGCCCACCGATGTTTTGCCATCTCACAATTGAGGAAGGTATGATTAACCGTTTCAACAACACTATGACAAATAGGACAAAGAATCGAGCCAACATTGATACCTTTTCTGTCTAGATTTACTCTAGATGGAAGTTTGTTGAGATTCAACCTCCAAATAAACACATTTACTTTAATAGGGATGCACCTATTCCGACGAGTAGCCATGGTATCTACATCTAAGGTATGAGCATCAACCAAGGCACGCACTGACGTAACAAAAAACCCAACGGAAACATCAAGCGACCATTGCCAAGAATCACATTGATCCGAAAGAGCAACATTTTCGATAGCAGCTTGCAAGGCATCAATGTGGGATGATTCGACACCTCCTCTCGGGTATCGCCTAAAAACACCATGATAGTCAATAAGAGGGACCCGATTCGCTCAGAAGCAATTTCTATCAATGTAAAGTAAATACACGCGAGGGAATTGTAATTTGAGAGGCAGATTCCCGCACCAAATATCATTCCAAAACCGAGTAGACACCCCATTTCCAATCTTCCTGATACATAGGGAAAGAAAATCTATACCTTTCTGCTTGAAGTTAGTAATCGAAAACAAAATGACTCCCTAAGTATTAAGGCTGGACCGACGAGTAGAAGCAACATTAACACCTCCACAAAGCCCATACATATTCTGAATAACACGAGCCCAAAGATCAGAAGGACGACTTAAAAACCTCTAAATACATTTGAACAAAAGCCGAATATTAAGCCCAAAATGTTGCCAATACCAAGGCCTCCATGATTCTTGCTCGCTAAACATCTCTTCCATTTCACCTATGTCAACTTTTTTTTTTCATCCTGATCACTTCCTATAAAGAACTTATTGCGCAATGATTCAATATTTTGCGAACAGCAACCGGTATCATGTAAATAGACATGTAGTAAGTGGGAAGATTACCGAGAACCGACTTAATTAGCGAGAGGTGACCTCTGACCGATAGTAAACGAGCTTTCCATAAGGAAAGTTTATATGAGAATTTAAGAGTAATTGCATTCCAATTTGACCACCTGGACATGTTGCATCCAACCGGAATGCCGAGATATTTTAAAGGAAGTTTAACCACCCTGCATCCTATAACACACGCCACACATGAAACCTCCTCATCGGAGAACCCGATACTAATGACATTACTTTTTTGAATGTTAATCTATAGCCTGAAGATTAAAAAGAAACAACGAAGCACGCATATCAGATTATGGGCATTAATCCTGACCATTCACCCAAAAATATAACGTCATCCACGTACACGAGATGCAAGATAGTCATATTATCCCGAACAATGAAAGCTTCTTTAAATAATGCTAGCTCATTTGCCTTGCACGTAAAAGCGTGTAAACCTTCCATAGCCAGAATAAATAGAAAAGGAGAGAGGGGACCCCCTTTGTCTTAGGCCCTTAAATAACTCAAACTCAGCCGTAGGAGATCCATTAACTAAGACTGAAGATCGAGCATTAAAAAGATAACCTTAGATCCAAGAACGCCATTTGAGACCAAAGTTGAGCTTTTCCATAACCAAATCCAAAAACTCTTAGCGCAAAGAATCAAAAGCTTTCTCAAAATCGAGTTTGAAAACCATAAGCTCTTCTTACATTGACGACACCATGCCGAAACTTCATTTAAAATAAGAGGACCATCAAGAATATTCCTTCCCTTGATGAATGCCGATTACACCAGACTTATACAACTACCAACCATCCCACTAAGTATATTAGCTAAAATTTAGCCAATAATTTTGTATTGGCATCCTATTAGACTAATAGGTCTAAAATTTATGATGAACTTAGCATTAGAAACTTTCTTGATCAATGCTATAAAAGAGGAATTTTAACCTTTAGGGAAGGTATTAGTACAAAAGAACTCTTGCACAAAGCGGACAACATTATCTTCTAAAAGTTCTTAGAAGGTGGTAAAGAACTTGAATGTGAATTCATCCGGACCCAGTGCACGATCACCACCACAATCACAATAGCTCTCTTGATTTCTTCACGAGAGATATAATGTTTCAGATTATCACGTTGACATGTAGAAATAGGATTAAGCGAGACAACAACTAAAGAAGGAGAAATATTGGCACCTAGTTTAAAACGGTTACGAAAATGATCCAGAAATTCAGCTTTGACGAGGTTAGGTTTCTCAAACCATTCGCCATTTTTTAGAATGCCTTTAATAGCCAATTGATGACTTTTTTCTTTAACATACCATAAAAAACTAGCGTTCTCGTCATCCTCGAGAGCCCACATTATCTTAGCTATTTGAGCTAATTCATTAGCTTCCATACGATCTAACTCTCCCAAGAATTTTAAAGAGTCTTTCCGATTCATGATATCCTCCTCGCTAGCACATCCTTGATCACCCTTGGCATCATGGTTCGCTCCGAACGGTCTATCTTTTATTAGTCAACCACTTGTGAATGGTCAACCATAAAAGTCAAACAGCTCAGAACAAAATGCAATTAAGTCCAGAGGAGTATAGTGTTTCCCCGGGTCGTTAAGTCCCAACGAGGTGTGAAAACTGTAATACAACGAATCTGTGATCGGGTGATATTGAACAAGAAAGGGATTATGATTGATTACACTAAGGAAATTAAATCTAATCAAGACTTTGAAGTCATTTTAATTCTATATTTAAAATCGATTAATGTTTAAAACCTAAAAGCGTCGTTTAAATAAAATTATGTGAACGTACTAAATAAAACGTGAAAATAAAGAAGTAAAATACCTACGGATATGGAAAATACATTTTACAATCCTAATGATGCAAGAAAATTATTGGAAATTTAAAACTAATTTTTTGGATTTTTCTTGATTTAATTTGAATTAAAAACTAATTTTAAATATTTAAAATAGACTTAAAATACTAAAAATTAGGAAAATAAACTAGAAAAATACAAAACTATTTTTCAAAAATCTTAAATGACTAAAAAGAATTTTAGAAACTGGAATCACATTTTTTTGACTTTTTCTCAATTTATTATGAATTTAATACTATTAAAAACTAATTAAATTCCTAGTAAATACTACAATAACTAGGAAAAATCTTGAAAAATACTTTTAAGACATTTTTATTTTTCTAAAACTAAGAAAATTTAAATTGCATTTTTCTGAACATTTTATGAATTATAAGGATTAAATGCTATTTAAAAATGCTAGAAAATGTATTAAAATGCAGAAAAATAGCAAATAAGGCAGAAAATTATGAAAACTTCCAGATAAGTATAAAATGATACTGAGAATCCATGAAAAATAACAGAAACAGCTAACTATGGCAGATTAAGCAAATGGGCATGAAACTGATGAAATAAGCACATGAAAATAAGCAATAAGCTACCTATAAGCTACTATAAGCTAACTAAAGCTCAAAATGACCTAAACTAACTGATATAAGCCTTCTGCAACTGAATTGAACCTAAATAGCACAAGCTAGAGGCATAAAAGCTACATATCATGTTTTAACTCTACTATGCCAAACGGCCCTAACTAGCTACTTTAAGCCTAGATTAAGCTAGCTAGAAAAATTCCTAAAATTTAACTAAAATGACCAGGCAGTAGACAACCAACCAAAGAGCTAGAATCTAGAATTTCATCTAATTTGGCCCTATATTGAAGGAATGAAAAATCAAAACTATAACCTATTTGAACATTATTTGGAATTTTTGACTTTTTCAAACAGAATTGGAATGTTGACTCTATTGAACTTCCAATGCAATTTAAGGACTGATTTCAATGTTATAAGATGTAATAAGACTAAATTTAGCTAACTTAACTGATTCTAAACCTAAATGAAGTGTTATACTAATCTATTCCTAACTGATGTGCAAATGAATTAGATATGAAAATGATTTTGACTTTTAAAGAGATGCAAGTGCAGTTTTATGATCTAAATATCCTATATGCAACTAAATATGACTGATGCAACTAACCTAAATCACTGAACTAACCTCTAAGGCAGCTTAATCATATTATCCAAACACTACTTTATGAAACTGAAATGCAAATTAAACACAGTTAACAACCTATTTCACTTAATGAGCTACTGATTCTAAGTCTAATATAATGAAATAGAACTGAATGCAGGATTAGACACTATCCAAACCTTCAAATACTAACTCTACTATTCTAAACAAATTATGACTTATAGGAACTCAAACTAACACAATCTTAATTGCAGAGATAAACTACAACTGAAATCAATTACTAATAGCTATATTAAGCTAATGTAAACACAATTAAACAAGCTGAATATCAATTATACTCTCTGCAATAAGATCAGAGATAGAAATTAGGACTTACAAAGGTCCTGCCACTATGGCATATTACTTGAAATGAGAATACTACTATTCTAACTTGATTTCAACCCAAATCAGATACAAAATAACCCATATCCATCATCATATCAGTAACACAGAACAATTTACCCATGAATCTGTAATTTTGACTTTTGTTGACTGAATATGAAAATTGTGGCATACAATACCAAGAAATTTCTCCACTTAACTTAATTAACTTTTGAGAAGCTAAAACAAACTATTTTGAGTAACTTAAATAGATTAAAACTTAATTTTGACAAGAAATGATTTTTGGCGGGAAAGACAGATAAAGCAGGAAAATAGAAATTACTTGCAGAAAACTCTTAAATTACACTTGAATTAACTTGTAAGGTACAATTAACATGAAACCCAGAAATCTTTAACATTCAAAAACTAAAAACGATTACAAGAAAAATAAAAGAAAGGTCTAAAAACAAGTGACACTTGATTTCTCTGTCTTCATTCCCATAAATAGTCATCCAGAAATCATCTCTCTTCATCCCTAGCCATTGGATGGCTTTAATTAATCCAAAACTATATTTGCCAGCTGGGCCTGATGACTTGGGACAGGGGAGGGTGTAATAAATGTATTTTGGCTTGGGGTGTTTGGAGGGTAGGAATAGGGTGGGTGTGATGATGGGGGTTGGAGTGTTGCAGGTGGTGTTGCAGGGCAGTTGGGAAGAAGGTGGGAAGGAGGGAAAAACGTGGGCGGGTTTTGGCTATGGGTTTGACTGGGAATATATTATTAGACAAAGGGTTCACAAAAAGGGGGGGGGGGGGCAAGGTGTTTTGGCAGGGGTCAAGGATACAAAAGGTCCGTTTGGTTGTTTAGCTTTAATAACACAAGGACCACGTTTGTAAATTCTGAAAATTGGAGGACCAAAGTTGTACATTTTACAAAATAAACCAAGGGTGATTCCTGCCATGTCCCAATAATCCAGGGACCATACATGAGATTTCCAACAATAACATTTTCCCAGGGACCATTTTTGCAAATTCTGAAAGTGCAGGGACCAAACTTGTAAATTATTGAAACTTTTTACCCAAGGATCATTTTTGATAAATTTTGATTTTGAAAGGACTTGGTTTGACTTTTATTCCAAAACAAATGCTCGGGGACTGATTTTGTCAAGATTTGAAAGTTGAGGGACTGAAACTGCCAATTATGCAAACTTAGCTCGATTTTCATCTGATTTTAAACATTTTGCATCTGAAACATATAAAATACAATCCTTGGAATATTTTCAGTATTTTGATGCATTTCTGAGTCTTTTTAAATGTTTTGCAGTTCAGATTTGACCAAAAATGATGAGTATTTACACACTCATCAATCCCCCACACTAAACTATTGCTAGTCCCTAGCAATCTTTTGAGAAAAATTAATGGATTTGAATCTCTTTACCAAAAGCCATTACTTCTGGAGTAGCCAATTGTTTCAGTTCATGTAAGAACTATGGTACACTGATAACCATATGATTTTGAGCAAATCACGAGCTTTCAACGGATTTGATTTGTCTTTACCAGAAGCCGTTTGCTTCTGGACTAGCCAACTCTTAGATAAAATATCTTTGGTGAGTCGATTACCAATTATGGTTTTCCAACTGCCTTTACCACAAGCCATAAACTTGCGGGCTAGCCAACTCTTCACTAATTAAAGATATGGTGAGCTGAACACCATACAATTTTGGGCAAATTGCAAGCCGTCAACGGATTTGAGATATCTTTACCAAGAGCCGTTTGCTCCTGGATTAGCCAATCCTTTTGTCTATTAGACATGGCGGACTGATAACCGTAAGCTGAGTAAGTGCAAAACACTTACTCCAAAAAAAATTTTGGCCAAAAATGGAGGAATTAGGCGGTGTAATTACATGATAAAATTCGTGAGAATTCCCCCCCACACTAGAAATGAATATTGCCCTCAATATTCAAAGTACCGGCGGTTATGCCGAAACATAGAACAGAAAAGGGAAATACTACGGCCATTATTTGATTTTTTTTTTTTTTTTTTTTGAAAACTTATATACAACAGCGGGGGGCAACTCCCCCACACTAGGGTGGTACACACGGGTGAAAACCCATGTTTAACTACTGTTTTTGATTACCGAGTCGCTAGCTTGACTCGACCCAATTAATTGGTTCATTGGGAAGTAAGTGGAAGAGACAATCTCCATCGGACTTTCATTCAAGATGTTTGGATAAACATTGAAGTACGCGAAAGTTCCACACCGATGAGATATAGAGAGATTCGGCTTACAAATAATAAATGAAAATGCCGGGGTCAAAGATAGTGTCCTCACTCCCGAACGAGTGAAGAAGAGAGGAAGTCACCAGGTAGGTGAAGAAAAGAAGGAAAATCATGATGACGATCATGATAAGATCTTCTTCCTCAGGATCAAGTGCAGTTGCACTCGTTTGGATTTTATCGGTTGAGCTCTTTGGTTTGGAAAGCATCTCGGGAGGGAGGGTTGGAAAATTTGTCATAGAATACAAAATCTCATGATTGAGAACTTTTCCCCCCGATCATGATTTTTGCCATCCAAGCGATCATACTCCGGCGGAGTCATGATATGAGTGAGTTCACCGGCGAACTTCTCATGAAGAGAATCATTCACATGATGTGAATTTGTGAACTCTTGTTCCATTGTGGACTCATTACTATCCTCAATCTGAGTATCAAAGAGTGGATTCTCAGAAATTAAAGTGAATTCAGAGTCGAATTCAAATAGAGGATTGGTGAAAGTAGCTTTGAATGTTTCAGGAACAAAGTGATCAACATTCTCTATTGGACTGTTGGGATAAGAAGTGAGTGAACGATCATTATTGTCACACCCCCAATTTACCTGTTTTGCAGCGGAATGGAATTCCTGGGGGCATTGACTGTCATAGCACCACATCACAGTTATATTGAACGACCTAAAGTGTCGTTTTAAAAACACATCGTTGGATATTTCACAAAAACATAATCAGAGTACAACATCGGTCCCAAAAGGTTTACAAAGTTTGCGGAAATACAAATATGTTACAAATCCAAACGATGTTTTGAAATAAAGTGCCATAATGTACATAATGTAAGTCGACGCCGCGACTCAAAATGTAGGTCCCTAAACCATGTCATGATGATAATGCCTCAGTTACCTGAAAATACATTGCTAAAAACGGTCAACAATAATGTTGGTGAGAAATCATAGGTTTATGTAAATGTTTTATACGACTACACAAGTATCTAGCATGCATGACAATCAAGTCACGTAAAAATAATGTTACAATTGCCTTAAGCCCATGACCCCGAAACTAGACTGATCAATTATGTATGCCCCTCCACGGAATGTTTGCCAGACAACTCCGTAATGAAATCAAATGAAATGCATCCGTTTTCCTGGTTGGGATTCACCAACCCGGATGGAGGCGTCACCCTCGATAGATCTATCCACTCATCCTCGCTTCAAAGATTAACGGTTCATGTTCAGGAAATGGGGACTTTCAATATTGGCAAATGAGGTAACTTAAGCAATGTAATGAATTTAACATACTTGGTATCGTACAAAGAAAAATGTAGTGCAATGTATTCTCCCCCGTGGGTTTGAAATAATCGAAAGCATGTAAAAACGGGGCTATGAAAACTCACTTGGATAAACTGGAATAATGGCAAATGTGAGTACACTGAGGTTTAAAGTGATGCGTCAACCGGGACCTATTATCAATGATATGATATGTCATGAGTTGCAATGTAATGTTATGCATGCACTTGATATGTTATTTATACCATTTATGAGTTTTGAAAATATTACTCGACGTCGAAAATACTCTTTTGACGTCTTGACCAATCAAAAATCACTTTACATGTTTATACGTCAAAATGTCATCCTACAATGGTTTTATAATGATTTTTAGAGAAATTACCACTTTTCGTCGCAAAACAATGTCGTCGGAAAAATCGTGAAATTACCAAAAATGGCTCCGGAAAAACAATCGTAAAACAGTACACGTTGATCGTTAGAGAACGAAATCGACGGTTTTGGAAAGTTTGTATCCATATCTAAAAGTTTCAGTTCAGGAGTTTTCGTCCAAAAGGTCTCGATCATAAAGATATTAAGGGTTAAAGATGGTGTTTTTGGCTAATTGTGTGCAGAAAATTAGTTACGGCAAGTTTATGAAAAAGTGCATATCTTTGTCGTTTCAAATCCGTTTTCTACGTTTAATATGTCCTTAGCTTCGTATTGAAGTAAACTAATATATTTTTTGAGAAGTCGAATAATTTGTGAACTTAAGGCTCGTTTTGACTCGGACAAAATAAAACTGCATGCTGAAATTTCTGAAATTATATTTTTCGCCAAACTTGTAAATTCATAACTTCTTCGTTATAAGTCCGTTTTATTCCGTCAAGCAAGCCACGGATTCGTTTTTAAGTATATTTTCTAAAAATCAAGGCCAAAAAGTCGTGCCTACTGTCGGATTTTCCAGAAAAATGAAACAAGGACAGAACATAATATATAGTTATCGAAAATAGTTTTTCTCGGACAAAACCTATTCTAATCCCTTCAAATCAACTCCGAAACTAATTTAATCCTACCATACACCTTCTTAGGGTGTCATGGGTTCCTAATCACCATCAAGACCAACCAATACCAAGGGGATAATTATAGGATGACCTTAGGTATATATATAACTCAAAAATCTTGAAATAAATGGTATAAATCACAATACATGCATATAAGCTCCAAAATAAAAAGAACACATGAAATGAAGAGGAAACATAAAAATGATAAGAATATGCTTACTAGTGCAAGTGAAGAGGTGTAGGTAACAAGGATTAACTTAAATATCATTGGTTTTTATTTCAAAACCATAAAAAGGATATAATCTAGGTTGAAATAACACTTGAACTTGAAGAAAATTTGATCCCTTGATCCCTTTGAGGTGTGGCCGGTTCTATGGAGCCAAAGAAGAGAAGAGAGAATTTTCTACTAACACTTTTGAGACTATGTGAAAGTATACTTGTGAAATGAGACTTATTTACACTTGAATTATTAGAAAAACATTCACCATACATCATTTATGTGACACCCTCCCCTTGGCCGGTTTTTGGGGGAGGGTTGTCTTCAATTATATTTTTTTTTTTTTTTTTTTTTTAACTTGCAACTTGTATAATTTTGTGAGACTTGTATAAAAAGTGTAAGTAAGAACAAAGTTAAGTTATGGTGAATGAAAGTTTTTGGTACAAGTAACTTTTTAGTAAATCAAAATAGGTTGTATTGAGATGATAAAAAAAATTGTAAAAATACTTTCCTTGTGAAAATTGAGTGATAAAATAATTACCGTAAGTTTTTAAGAAACGACGTAATAATTAAACTTTAACGATTTAAGTACCAAATAAATTTGAAACACTAGGAAAACTAAAAATATAGTTTTTATAAACTAAAGGTAAGTTTAAAATACCTCGGGATCATTTTTGAAAGTAACGGGTTAAAGGTACAAAATAAAAACTCACGCGATAAAAATTATTAAACATAAAAATCACGCGTAAAATAGGAAATGAAATGTCGTGAATGAATGAATGATATGCACATGATGTCAATGAAGTGTAGACTAATCATAGTCCATATGAAATGTACGTGATGTCATGATCATGAATTCGCCGCTAAACCTCCAAGGTTACGCGAATTTGAAACAAGTAAACCAAGTTTACTAAAATGTGGAAATAATGAGACATGAATCGTGTCGAGAAATGACCTGAAAGTACGGATTGTCACATTCGCGCCCATCCAAAGGGAATTCAGTCCCTGAATTCAATCGTTGTTAGGTCTAACGGTGTCGGCGAAAAGATGAGGATATTTGCGTCGCATCTGGTCTTCCCGTTCCCAAGTAAACTCAGGACCTCGTCGAGAATTCCAACGAACTTTCACAATAGGAATACGACTCTGTTTCAACTGCTTGACCTCGCGGTCCATGATTTCTACAGGTTCTTCCACAAAATGGAGTTTGTCGTCAAGCTGAACTTCGGCCAATGGAATAATGAGCGATTCGTCCGAAAGACACTTCTTCAAGTTTGAAACATGAAACGTGTTGTGCACATGACTAAGTTCTGATGGAAGATCAAGACGATAAGCTACCGGACCAACTCGGCTCAAAATCTTGAATGGTCCAATGTATCTCGGGTTCAATTTCCCACGTTTTCCAAAACGTACCACGCCCTTCCAAGGCGATACTTTCAACATAACTTTGTCCCCCACTTGAAATTCCAAATCCTTGCGTCTAACATCCGCATAACTTTTCTGTCGACTCCTTGCAGTTCTGAGTCTATCACGAATTTGAACGATCTTTTCCGTGGTTTCCCGTACCATTTCTGGACCAGTAAGTTGTGCGTCTCCTACTTCGGCCCAACAAACAGGTGAACGGCACTTACGACCATATAGTGCCTCGAATGGTGCCATCTTGATACTGGTGTGATAACTATTGTTGTACGAGAATTCAATCAATGGCAAATGGTTAGCCCAACCATTGCCAAAATCAATTACACATGCTCTAAGCATGTCTTCTAATGTTTGAATGGTCCTTTCACTTTGACCGTCGGTTTGTGGGTGATATGCTGTGCTCATCTCTAATCTGGTTCCGAATGAATCTTGCAACGAATTCCAGAAGTTTGAAGTGAATCGACTATCTCTGTCGGAAATGATAGAAATTGGTGCTCCGTGCCTCGAGACTATTTCCTTGACATAAAGTCTAGTGAGTTGCTCCATGGAATAAGTCTCTCTAATAGGTATGAAATGGGCTGATTTGGTAAGACGATCAACAATTACCCAAATAGCATCGTAACCTCCCGATGTCTTAGGAAGTTTCGTAACAAAGTCCATTGTAATACGTTCCCATTTCCATTGAGGAATTTCCGGTTGTTGGAGTAAACCTGAAGGCTTCTGATATTCTACTTTTACCTTAGCGCAGGTAAGGCATTTGCTAACGTACGTGGCAATCTCCGCTTTCATGTTCGGCCACCAATAAAGCTTCTTAAGATCTTGATACATCTTATCCGATCCTGGGTGAATTGAATACTTTGACTTATGCGACTCATGCATAATCAATTCTCGTATTCCGCCATACAATGGAATCCACATTCTATCCTTGAAACATAGTACTCCATCTGCTCTCTTTACAAAACCATTTGCGCTTTCGGGCATACCATAAAGCTTTTCACTTGTCGATTTTCCCTCCTTAAGTGCTTCGACTTGTGCTTCATGGATTTTCGATGGTAAAGGAGAAATAATCGTCATTCCCAATGAGCGAACTCTTAAAGGTTTAGGCCTCTCTTTCCGACTAAGAGCATCAGCCACAACATTGGCTTTTCCCGTGTGATACTTGATTTCACAATCATAGTCGCTGAGTAACTCCAACCAACGACGTTGCCTCATATTAAGCTCCTTCTGATCAAGAATATATTGCAAACTCTTGTGGTCGGTAAACACTGTGCACTTTGTACCGTAAGGTAGTGTCTCCAAAACTTGAGCGCAAAAACTACGGCTCCTAACTCGAGATCATGAGTTGTGTAATTCTTCTCATGAACCTTAAGTTGTCGAGAAGCATACGCTATCACCTTCTCGTTTTGCATTAAAACAGCCCCTAGTCCTTTATGCGAAGCGTCGCAATATACAACAAAGTTCTCAATGCCTTCGGGTAGTGCCAAAATTGGCGCACTGCAAAGCTTTTGCTTCAACAACTGAAAAGCAGCTTCTTGTTTCTTTCCCACTCGTACTTCTTGCTTTTCTGTGTCAACTTGGTCAAAGGTCTCGCTATCTTCGAAAAACCTTCGATGAACCTTCGGTAATACCCGGCTAGTCCTAGAAATTGTCGAATTTCCGTAGGATTTGTTGGAGTAGCCCAATCTTTTACGGCTTCAATCTTTGCGGGATCAACTTGTAGTCCTTGACTATCAATGACGTGACCAAGAAATTGCACTTTGTGATTCCAAAAATCACACTTCGAAAATTTGGCATACAACTTCTCATTCTTGAGTAGCCTTAAAATCATCCTTAAATGCTCTTCGTGCTCTTCCTTGCTCTTGGAGTAGATCAAGATGTCGTCAATGAACACTATAACAAACTTGTCCAAATACGGCTTACAAACTCTATTCATGAGATCCATGAATACCGCCGGTGCATTAGTCAATCCAAACGGCATCACTTGAAACTCGTAATGACCGTAACGTGTTCTAAACGCTGTTTTCGGAATATCCTCTTCCCGAACTCGAAGCTGATGATAACCTGAACGAAGATCAATCTTGGAATAAATACTTGAACCTTGCAACTGATCGAACAAGTCATCAATTCTGGGGAGTGGGTAACGATTCTTCACCGTTAACTTGTTCAATTCTCGATAATCTATGCACATTCGGAAGGATCCATCCTTCTTCTTCACAAACAAGACCGGTGCTCCCCAAGGCGAGGAACTCGGCCTAATGAATCCTTTGTCTAGAAGCTCTTGCAATTGATTAGACAATTCTTGCATTTCGGATGGTGCTAGACGATACGGTGCTCGCGCAATCGGTGCAGCTCCTGGCACTAAGTCAATATGGAACTCTACTTGACGCGCCGGTGGAAGTCCCGGTAAATCTTCGGGAAATACTTCAGAAAATTCACAAACAATAGGAACATCTTCAAGTCGCTTCTCCTCCGACTTTTTCTCGGTTACATGAGCCAAGAAAGCAAGACAACCTTTCTTAATGTACTTCTCTGTTTTGATGCACGATATGATACTAAGTCTGGTTCCACTTCGTTCCCCACGAATAATCAAAGTTTCGCCATTATAGGGAAGATGAACAACTTTCTCATCACAAATGATCTTTGCACGATGCTTAGATAACCATTCCATGCCGATGACGACGTCAAAACTACCAAGTTCTACGGGCATGAGGTCTATGTTGAAGGGATGATTAAGAAAATTGAATGTGCAACCGCGGACAATGGTGTTGGTGTTAACTAAATTACCATTAGCTAATTCGACAATGTATGATGTGTCTAATGTAGTTGGCTTAATGTTGAGCAAAGGTGCAAATGCATTGGACACAAAACTTTTATCGGCACCCGAATCAAATAAAACTGAAGCGTAACGATTATTGAGAAGAAACGTACCCGTTATGACATTCGGGTCCTCCCTATCTTCTCCGCCTCCGATGACGTAAACCCTTCCTCGTGCCAAACCTTCTTGATTCGGATTTGCTTGATTCTTTCCTTTCTTACAATCCCTCTTGTAGTGTCCAGGTTCCCCGCAACCAAAACATGTAACTTGTGGCCACTTGCAATCCCTAGTACGGTGACCAACTTTCTTGCAATTCTCACACGGATCAGGACATCGACCCGGATTGTGATGGCTCAAACACTTATTACACTTCGGCAAAACCCCCGTATATCCTTTTCCTTCCTTCTGTCCCGCAGCATAAACCTTAGCAACCTCTTGCCTCTTGGGCGGTTGTTGAGTAGCATTCCTACCCCTGTTGTCCCACTTGCGTTTGTTATTGTTGTTGTAGTTGCCTCGGTTATTGTTGAAACGGTTGTTGAGGTTGTTGTTGTTGCTTCGGTTGGTGGTGGTGTACTTACCTCGCTTCACCACTTGTGCCATCAACTTCTGAGTCACACGAATAGCTTCCTCGATTGTTTGTGGATCAAATGAAGTCACATCTCCTTGAATCACTTCGGGAAGTCCTCCAATAAAAGCCTCTAGCAACTTTTCATTATCCGATACCATCGACGGGCATAACGCGGCCAATTCCTGGAATCTCCGAATGTAAGTGTCGATATCATACCCAATGGTTACCAATTCATAGAACTCCGTCTCCAACTTTTTGATTTCCGTTCGAGGACAAAACTTCTTAGTCACCAAGCCCTTGAATTCCTCCCAAGTAAGCTTAAAAGCATTCTCCATTCCAATCGGTTGAGCGTATGAATTCCACCATGACAACGCTCCATCGAGTAAAGTGCTTGTGGCAAACTTAACCTTACTGTCATCCGGACAGTTACAAAGCAAAAATACCGATTCCAATTTCTCAAACCATCGTACCATTGCAGTAGCTCCCTCGGTACCTCGAAACTTAGTGGGTTCACCACTCTTGAAATCCTTGTACGAACATTTCTTAACCCCAGATCCTCCGCATTACCAGTAGCAGTAGCTAGCTAGCGGCTTCAGCGGCAGCCCTGTTCCCTTTCGACTCTTAGAGCATTAGCAATGCTATCATTTACCAACTTTTGAATTTCTGCTTGGGTCATTTCCAATGTAGCTTTCTTAGGCGCCATAATTCTTCAAAATCACAAGATGAAACAATCATGAGAACTCGTAAGTAGAAACAACCATCATACAAATATATCCACAACCACATCATGCATAAAGATAAATGGAATCACAACGGAACAATAACGAAATATCACAAATATAATCACAACACACGTGGATAATATACATGAAAATTTCGGCCTACATGGACCGATATCATAGATAATAATAACCATTCCTACATAGTAGAGTCAATACTTGATACATTTGTTTGTACAACAACCAAATACAACAAGTTCTTTAAACTACGTCACACACCTTGTGACTAGGATAATAATGGTCAAAACTATACAATGACAAAAGTCTACATAAGGCACCTCATGGTGCTCCGCCGGCCCTGTCCTGAAGATCGCGAACCTGAGTAACCAAACTATCCACCAAACTCCTCAACTCATCAACCTGAACCTGCAAAGAAGCAATACTCTCCCTATCCTCTATCTGTCTATGCTGAATACTCTGATGAGATAAGTCAATACAAACCCTGCCTAATATCAAACCCTCGACCTCCTCAGCGATGGGCTCAATCCTATCTACCGACAGTTCCTGCAACTGTCGCGTCAAACTATCAATCTGGATCTGCTGACTATCAATACGAGCTCCTAACTCCTCGGTAGAAGGCTGTCGTGCAGCTGCTGCCCTAGAACTCTCACCTAACTCAAATCTAACAGGTGGCTCGGGCTCAGTAGATGGTGGTGTCGGGATATCGAAACGAGCACGCTTTTTGGGCGGCAAGTCCGATGCGGGTACAGGATCTCTAAGAAAATATGACGATGACGGTGATGATGGTGCTAGTAGTGGTGCTGGTGGATCGTGAGCTGGGCTAACGTGAGGAGTGGGTGCAACCTCGCCCTCTTCGAAGGGTTCGGTCTCAGTGTCGATCATGATAGGTGGAAAGACTGGAGTAGATCCAATGGAAGATACGATCTCAGTGGAATGTGATGCAACATCATCCATGATGGGGTTAGCTGGAACATCATCCGAGCTAGAGTCCGATGATATGGTGATGGGATGTGAATCTGAAGACATCTGTGACACCGATGTGAAATAAAAGTAAATAATCTCGAATAAAGTGTAAGTGAATCCGCATGATAACAATGAATATGTACTATGATGAAATGATGAGATGCTATGATAATGTAGCTATAGTCTAGGGTCAATGATGCAACCTAGTTCTCTATAACTGTAGCTCTGGTACCAATCTGTCACACCCCCAATTTACCTGTTTGCAGCGAATGGAATTCCTGGAGGAATTGACTGTCATAGCACCACATCACAGTTATATTGAACGACCTAAAGTGTCGTTTTAAAAACACATCGTTGGATATTTCACAAAAACATAATCAGAGTACAACATCGGTCCCAAAGGTTTACAAAGTTTGCGGAAATACAAATATGTTACAAATCCAAACGATGTTTTGAAATAAAGTGCCATAATGTACATAATGTAAGTCGACGCCGCGACTCAAAATGTAGGTCCCTAAACCATGTCATGATGATAATGCCTCAGTTACCTGAAAATACATTGCTAAAAACGGTCAACAATAATGTTGGTGAGAAATCATAGGTTTATGTAAATGTTTTATACGACTACACAAGTATCTAGCATGCATGACAATCAAGTCACGTAAAAATAATGTTACAATTGCCTTAAGCCCATGACCCCGAAACTAGACTGATCAATTATGTATGCCCCTCCACGGAATGTTTGCCAGACAACTCCGTAATGAAATCAAATGAAATGCATCCGTTTTCCTGGTTGGGATTCACCAACCCGGATGGAGGCGTCACCCTCGATAGATCTATCCACTCATCCTCGCTTCAATGATTAACGGTTCATGTTCAGGAAATGGGGACTTTCAATATTGGCAAATGAGGTAACTTAAGCAATGTAATGAATTTAACATACTTGGTATCGTACAAAGAAAAATGTAGTGCAATGTATTCTCCCCGTGGGTTTGAAAATAATCGAAAGCATGTAAAACGGGGCTATGAAAACTCACTTGGATAAACTGGAATAATGGCAAATGTGAGTACACCGAGGTTAAAGTGATGCGTCAACCGGGACCTATTATCAATGATATGATATGTCATGAGTTGCAATGTAATGTTATGCATGCACTTGATATGTTATTTATACCATTTATGAGTTTTGAAAATATTACTCGACGTCGAAAATACTCTTTTGACGTCTTGACCAATCAAAAATCACTTTACATGTTTATACGTCAAAATGTCATCCTACAATGGTTTTATAATGATTTTTAGAGAAATTACCACTTTTCGCCGCAAAACAATGTCGTCGGAAAAATCGTGAAATTACCAAAAATGGCTCCGGAAAAACAATCGTAAAACAGTACACGTTGATCGTTAGAGAACGAAATCGACGGTTTTGGAAAGTTTGTATCCATATCTAAAAGTTTCAGTTCAGGAGTTTTCGTCCAAAAGGTCTCGATCATAAAGATATTAAGGGTTAAAGATGGTGGTTTTTGGCCAATTGTGTGCAGAAAATTAGTTACGGCAAGTTTATGAAAAAGTGCATATCTTTGTCGTTTCAAATCCGTTTTCTACGTTTAATATGTCCTTAGCTTCGTATTGAAGTAAACTAATATATTTTTGAGAAGTCGAAATAATTTGTGAAGCTTAAGGCTCGTTTTTGACTCGGACAAAATAAAAACTGCATGCTGAAATTTCTGAAAATTATATTTTTCGTCGCCAAACTTGTAAAATTCATAACTTCTTCGTTATAAGTCCGTTTTATTCCGTTCAAGCGGCCACGGATTCGTTTTAAAGTATATTTTCTAAAAATCAAGGCCAAAAAGTCGTGCCTACTGTCGGATTTTCCAGAAAAATGAAACAAGGACAGAACATAAATATATAGTTATCGAAAATAGTTTTTCTCGGACAAAACCTATTCTAATCCCTTCAAATCAACTCCGAAACTAATTTAATCCTACCATACACCTTCTTAGGGTGTCATGGGTTCCTAATCACCATCAAGACCAACCAATACCAAGGGGATAATTATAGGATGACCTTAGGTATATATATAACTCAAAAATCTTGAAATAAATGGTATAAATCACAATACATGCATATAAGCTCCAAAAATAAAAAGGAACACATGAAAATGAAGAGGAAACATAAAAATGATAAGAATATGCTTACTAGTGCAAGTGAAGAGGTGTAGGTAACAAGGATTAACTTAAATATCCTTGGTTTTTATTTCAAAACCATAAAAAGGATATAATCTAGGTTGAAATAACACTTGAACTTGAAGAAAATTTGATCCCTTGATCCCTTTGAGGTGTGGCCGGTTCTATGGAGCCAAAGAAGAGAAGAGAAAATTTTCTACTAACACTTTTGAGACTATGTGAAAGTATACTTGTGAAATGAGACTTATTTACACTTGAATTATTAGAAAAACATTCACCATACATCATTTATGTGACACCCTCCCCTTGGCCGGTTTTTGGGGGAGGGTTGTCTTCAATTATATATTTTTTTTTTTTTTTTTTTTTTAACTTGCAACTTGTATAATTTTGTGAGACTTGTATAAAAAGTGTAAGTAAGAACAAAGTTAAGTTATGGTGAATGAAAGTTTTTGGTACAAGTAACTTTTTAGTAAATCAAAATAGGTTGTATTGAGATGATAAAAAAAAAAAATTGTAAAAATACTTTCCTTGTGAAAATTGAGTGATAAAATAATTACCGTAAGATTTTTAAGAAAACGACGTAATAAATAAAACTTTAACGATTTAAGTACCAAATAAATTTGAAACACTAGGAAAACTAAAAATATAGTTTTTATAAACTAAAGGTAAGTTTAAAATACCTCGGGATCATTTTTGAAAGTAACGGTTTAAAGGTACAAAATAAAAACTCACGCGATAAAAATTATTAAACATAAAAATCACGCGTAAAATAGGAATTGAAATGTCGTGAATGAATGAATGATATGCACATGATGTCAATGAAGTGTAGACTAATCATAGTCCATATGAAATGTACGTGATGTCATGATCATGAATTCGCCGCTAAACCTCCAAGGTTACGCGAATTTGAAACAAGTAAACCAAGTTTACTAAAAATGTGGAAATAATGAAACATGAATCGTGTCGAGAAATGACCTGAAAGTACGGATTGTCACAATTATCAAGGAGACTTTCAGTCTCTCCCAGATCGGCTTTGAAATCAAAGAGACTATCATCACTTTCCGATGAAAGTGGATTGATGTGAGTGAGTTCATCGGTGAACTCCTCAAGAAGATGATCAGCATCAGACTGTGGAAGTGATGCCTCAACATACTAATGTTTCCATAAAGACACAGCTACCATCGGAGAAAGTCTCAAATTGATCGTTTGAACACTCAAGAGGGGAAGAAGAATCACATATGATCAGACTCTCTCGGGATTGGGACAAGGTTCTCATCACTAGACTTTATGAATTCGTCCGATTCCTTTGAACAAGTGTCAAGAAGCTCGTCCCCCATGTTCAGAGAGTGAGCTGAATATCGGGTGTGATAGCAACAGACTGAGGGAGTTGAGAAATATTATCTTTAAAAGGATAAAAACTCTCCTCGTCATCATCATATAGAGCTGCCTTAAGAAATTGGGAACGCCTAGAGCCGCATGCTCTAGGATTAATAATTCTTCCCTAGATTTGCGAGCCTCTCGTTCTTCGGCTAGCAATTCTCCATGGTTTTTCACCCACTCACTTGATTCTTCAAGTTTTGAATCATATCATCAAGTGTTTTCATTGCGGTTTCAAAATCTTGGGAAATTCCTTTAGGCACGGCAGTGGAGTTTGAACCGTATGTTGCTGTGGAGGTTGGAAATTGTCAAACCCGTAAGAGTCATGATTGTTACAAGGAAATGGATTCCCTATTTGAAAATCGAGCTCGTGGGGACCTCCACAAGTACTACAACAATATGATTGTTGTGGATTTGGATTGGTGAATAATATGGAGTCTGGTCATTTGAAAATTTTGAATGTTACCTAAAAACTGTTCATAGACAAACGTGTTTCCGGTTTGACACTCAAATCCTTAGTGAGGACCTCCACAAAATTCACAGCAGTTATGTTGATTATATGAAGATAAGTCGGGGTGTGGTGGGTAGTTGGAAAAATTTGAGGGGACGTTAAATGAGTTCGGATTAGGATCATAATCAAATGAATTCCTCGAACCACAAAACAAACAACTCCGTTCCGAATATCATTACCACACTGTACACACGCATACCAAAGACATGGTGAACCAAAAGAGGCTCACCACAACCGACACAAGGAATAAACGATTCCATGAGAATAGAAGAAGTTAGAATCAAATGGATAGAGGGTAAAGGGATAAAGAATCAAAAAGGGTAAGAAGGTAAAGAGGAATATTTTTGGTATTTTTGAAAAACATGTTGTAAATATAAGAAAGAAAATCTTTTTGGGTTTTTTGTGTTCGTTGAAAACTAAAATAAAAAAAATGTTTTTGGTAATCGATCCGTCAAACGAATTAACTTCACGATAATTTTGGTTTTATATGAAAATAAGGAAATATGGACAAAGATGGTAAATATACAATGGATGTATATTCAACAACAATGATGCTACAAATTCGTAGTACGCAGAACACCTCCCGGCTGGCGCAAATTTGGTTCGCTCCGAACGGTCTTTATTAGTCAACCACTTGTGAATGGTCAACCATAAAAAGTCAAAATCAGAACAAAATGCAATTAAGTCCAGAGGAGTATAGTGTTTTCCCAGGTCGTTAAGTCCCAACGAGGTGTGAACACTGTAGTACAACGAATCTGTGATCGGGTGATATGAAGGAAAGGATTATGATTGATTACACTAAGGAAATTAAATATAATCAAGACTTTGAAGTCATTTTAATTCTATATTTAAAATCGATTAATGTTTAAAACCTAAAACGTACGTTTAAATAAAATTACGTAACGTACGAAATAAAACGTGAAAATAAAGAAGTAAAATACCTACGGATATGGAAAATACATTTTACAATCCTAATGATGCAAGAAAATTATTGGAAATTTAAAACTAATTTTTTTGGATTTTTCTTGATTTAATTTGAATTAAAAACTAATTTTAAATATTTAAAATAGACTTAAAATACTAAAAATTAGGAAAATAAACTATAAAAATACAAAACTATTTTTCAAAAATCTTAAATGACTAAAAAGAATTTTAGAAACTGGAATCACATTTTTTTGACTTTTTCTCAATTTATTATGAATTTAATACTATTAAAAACTAATTAAATTCCTAGTAAATACTACAATAACTAGGAAAAATCTTGAAAAATACTTTTTAAGACATTTTTATTTTTCTAAAACTAAGAAAATTTAAATTGCATTTTTCTGAACATTTTATGAATTATAAGGATTAAATGCTATTTAAAAATGCTAGAAAATGTATTAAAATGCAGAAAAATAGCAAATAAGCTGAGAAAATTATGAAAACTTCCAGATAAGTATCAAATGATACTGAGAATCCATGAAAATAACAAAACAGCTAACTATGGCAGTTTAAGCAAATGGGCATGAAACTGATGAAATAAGCACATGAAAATAAGCAATAAGCTACCTATAAGCTACTATAAGCTAACTAAAGCTCAAAATGACCTAAACTAACTGATATAAGCATTCTGCAACTGAATTGAACCTAAATAGCACAAGCTAGAGGCATAAAAGCTACATATCATGTTCTAACTCTACTAGCCAAACTACTAACTAGCTACTTTAAGCCTAGATTAAGCTAGCTAGAAAAATTCCTAAAATTTAACTAAAATGACCAGGCAGTAGACAACCAACCAAAGAGCTAGAATCTAGAATTTCATCTAATTTGGCCCTATATTGAAGGAATGAAAAATCAAAACTATAACCTATTTGAACATTATTTAGAATTTTTGACTTTTTCAAACAGAATTGGAATGTTGACTCTATTGAACTTCCAATGCAATTTAAGGACTGATTTCAATGTTATAAGATGTAATAAGACTAAATTTAGCTAACTTAACTGATTCTAAACCTAAATGAAGTGTTATACTAATCTATTCCTAACTGATGTGCAAATGAATTAGATATGAAAATGATTTTGACTTTAAAAGAGATCAAGTGCGTTTTATGATCTAAATATCCTATATGCAACTAAATATGACTGATGCAACTAACCTAAATCACTGAACTAACCTCTAAGGCAGCTTAATCAGATTATCCAAACACTACTTTATGAAACTGAAATGCAAATTAAACACAGTTAACAACCTATTTCACTTAATGAGCTACTGATTCTAAGTCTAATATAATGAAATAGAACTGAATGCAGGATTAGACACTATCCAAACCTTCAAATACTAACTCTACTATTCTAAACAAATTATGACTTATAGGAACTCAAACTAACACAATCTTAATTGCAGAGATAAACTACAACTGAAATCAATTACTAATAGCTATATTAAGCTAATGTAAACACAATTAAACAAGCTGAATATCAATTATACTACTGCAATAAGATCAGAGATAGAAATTAGGACTTACAAAGGTCCTGCCACTATGGCATGTTACTTGAAATGAGAATACTACTATTCTAACCAGATTTCAACCCAAATCAGATACAAAATAACCCATATCCATCATCATATCAGTAACACAGAACAATTTACCCATGAATCTGTAATTTTGACTTTTGTTGACTGAATATGAAAATTGTGCAATACCCACAGAAATTTCTCCACTTAACTTAATTAACTTTTGAGAAGCTAAAACAAACTATTTTGAGTAACTTAAACAGATTAAAACTTAATTTTGACAAGAAATGATTTTTGGCGGGAAAGACAGATAAAGCAGGAAAATAGAAATTACTTGCAGAAAACTCTTAAATTACACTTGAATTAACTTGTAAGGTACAATTAACATGAAACCCAGAAATCTTTAACATTCAAAATTAAAAACGATTACAAGAGAAAATAATAAAAGGTCTAAAAACAGTGACACTTGATTTCTCTGTCTTCATTCCCATAAATAGTCATCCAGAAATCATCTCTCTTCATCCCTAGCCATTGGATGGCTTTAATTAATCCAAACCGTTGATTTCCATTTTTGGCGCCAAAACTATATTTGCCAGCTGGGCCTGATGACTTGGGACAGGGGAGGGTGTAATAAATGTATTTTGGCTTGGGGTGTTTGGAGGGTAGGAATAGGGTGGGTGTGATGATGGGGGTGGAGTGTGCAGGTGGGGTGTTGCCGAGCGTTGGGAAGAAGGTGGGAGAGGGAAAAACGTGGGCGGGTTTGGCTATGGGTTTGACTGGAAATATAATTATAGACAACGGTTCACAAAAAGGGGGGTCAGGATACAAAAGGTCCGTTTGGTTGTTTAGCTTTAATAACACAAGGACCACGTTTGTAAATTCCAAAATTGGAGGACCAAAGTTGTACATCTTCCAAAATAAACCAAGGGTGACTCATGTCCCAATAATCCGGGACCATACATGAGATTTCAACAATAACATTTTCCTGGACCATTTTGCAAATTAAAGAAAGTGTAACCAAATGTAAATTATTGAAACTTTTTACCCAAGGATAATTTTTGATAAATTTTGATTTTGAAAGGACTTGGTTGACTTATTCCAAAACAAATGCTCTGGGACTGATTTTGTCAAGATTTGAAAGTTGAGGGACTGAAACTGCCAATTATGCAAACTTAGCTCGATTTTCATCTGATTTTTAAACATTTTGCATCTGAAACATATAAAATACAATCCTTGGAATATTTTCAGATTTTGATGCATTTCCATGTTTTTAAATGTTTTGCGCCTGATTTACCAAAAATGATATTTTACACACTCATCACCTACGCATAACCGTCTATAGTATATCGTGTATGTGTGTTTGGTTCTTGTTCAATCGCCTCTCTATCTTTCTTATAAGCTTGTGTGGTAAACCTTGTGACCTAACAAGAACACAAACACACTTGGTTTATAAAGGATGAGATTAGGTTCGTGAATTAAAGTTTAGAAGGTTAAATCATGTTGCTTTCATCCTAGGGAGTCATTTAAAGTGTGTGTTTAGATTACAAAGAGAGTTTGAAATTTATGAGTTGAGTGAAATTCAACTGTTCTGTAGAGCCGGTTCCCACGGATTCCTATCATTGGGGATCCGTCTAGTTGAAATCCAGGGATCCATCTTCGGAGACAAAGGAAATAGAGTGATGATGTTGTACCAAGGTCTGGTACCTAAATATCTTGAGTGTTTAAGTTCCCTAAGGCATCTTAAATGATATATGACTTAAATGTTCAAACATAATGAGTGAGGATATCTAGTGATGGTTTTTATAAAGGGATGGAGTTTTCATGAATGCACATAAGTGGTTAAGCATGATACTAAGAATTTGAGAGTGTCAAATGATCCTAGATCGATGGTGACTTATAGAAAATTTGGAAAATTCCTTAAAAATCACAAGAAATGAAAAACTAGTCTTTAGCCTATTTTGAGATAAAGATGACTAAAATCAATTTGCTAAAATTGAGAGAAATATCAAACTAGGTGTTTTGAGAGAGAAAACAATGTGTGCATTACGAGGAAAAATGGTGAGTTTTGAAGAAGTGATAAATCAAAAACACCTTGAATGTGATCTTAAGTCATCCATGAGTGGATGTGGGATCATCTGAGCCTAAGAGGGACTTAAGTGATCCTAATGTATCATGTTTAACTAGTCTAATAAGGTCTGGAAGGTTGGATTGATGTGAAGATGCTAAATTTATTTACTGCCCACCGGATCCCACGCATCCTTCATGTGAGGGATCCGACTAGTTATAGCCTGGTGGATCCGCTTCGTATTTTCCTTCATAGAACGCGTGCAAGATTTTGCACCAAGCATCGAATTTTAAACCTAGTGATTTCTACATCAAGCATTCATGTATGTAAGTAAAGCATAGCAAGCATGTCATGTAAAAGTGATATATAAGCATGCAATTAGGAGAAAGACCGAATTTTTGATATGATATCAAAGAGTCATAAAATTCCTATATTATGTTATCCTAGGTTGATGTCATGTTTTTTGCCATACCTTCACATACTACCGAGTTCTAAATAAAAGCAATATTATTTAAGACGTACATCACATTGTTCAAATCAAGGTCATTAACCTCACCTCCCATCACCCTCAAGCTTCACCTTCAATCCCCTCAAGCTTCCATCTCATTTATTCTTCTTCCCCATTAGAAAATTAGAAATGCATTTGAACATTCCCTTTGTTGGCTGAACTCAAATTGGAATGTCCGCAATTGGTCAATGTAGGATACCAGGTCTAGATGGTAGTTCTTGGATGGGCTTGTTTCTCCCTTCATCTCCCATAGTCCATTGTTGGATGAGGCCTTTAATTCAACCATGAACCTCGATGTTTTCTCTTTGATAGAGGTACCATGACTTTTGTTGCAAAACAAGTGGTCATCCTAGATAAGGAGAGGGTCTAAGGCAAAGACAAAGTTAGCTAGGTGAGTAAGAAGCATAGCATATGGTAGAACCATCTTATCCGTCCTAGAAACACTAGCCATCCGCTTGAGCATGTAGTATGTGTGGAAAACTAGAAGGGGGGGGGTTGAATAGTTTTGCCGATTTTAAGTTAGTTTCAAAAACTTTAGATTCGTTAATATGTGAGATCTTATGGATGTAGAGAAAGTATAGATCTAATGATAAAGCAAGTAAATAAAGTAAAAACAAAGGGATAGAAATGACACAACCGATGTATAGTGGTTTGGCTACAAGGACACCTTCCTTGCCCTACTCCACTCCCCGAGTCACCTACTCGAGAGTTCAAGCACTATGTCAACAAACTCCTTCACTTGGCGGAGAAGCCTTCACGTTTGCACCTTTTCCGGACAAAGCTAGATACCGAGAGTCCGTAACACGGTGGACCAAACCAACACGACTATTACACAACAAAATATGTGAAATATCAAATACAAGATCTTTGCTACTGAAATCTTGCGGAGTGACAAATCAATCAAGGACCCCTTGCTTGGATGACTTGTAGAATGCTCGTGATCTCGCTTAGAGAAGGACCTATATGAGAATCACAATAAAAGAAAGAAGAACAACTCTCTAGATCAAGTGATCTATATGTTAGAAGAGAATGAGAGTGTTTGAGAGATTTAGTAAGAAGAGGGGTGAGTTAGAATGAAGAAATGGCTCTCTATTTATAGGCAAAATCTTCCACTGTTCCCGGATCCCACGGATCCCTCCCACTTGGGATCCGTCTAGTGTAATCCTAGGGATCTGTGATGCCCTCTTTTTGCCCATGGGTTTTTTGGTTATGGGTCATGGGTTGGTCCATGGGTTTTCCTTAGATTCAATGTATCTAAAATACATTGTATCTAGCATTAACTTGTATTTATGATCCATGGGTTATGGTTTTTACCCATCCTAATAAACTATTACAACAAATGATTAATTATTACATTTTTGTATTTAAATGGCTATATGTAAATGCTTTACAAAAATAACATGTATCCTTATAATTGTACTTAAGATAACATTATATTTGTTATCAACAAAACAAAAGAGATCGCAAAATATTAATAAACGTTTTTACGGTTTATTTGTATTAACAATCTCCCCTTTTGTGTTGATGACAAAACATAATGTTATGATGAGTAAAACTTAAGAATAGATGTAAGTTTTGAAAGCCCCTAAGTTTACTTCTTCTCCCCTTTTGCCGAAACAAGTAAACCCTGGAAGAAATAAAAGTGTGGAAAAATTAGTCCACGACGCTAACTCCCCTTGACGGTAGCCCCTAGTTTGGGCGTCATCAAGTGAAGAAAAAAAAAATCCTACAAAGGAAAAGGTTAGTAACATGCTTAAATAATCTTGTGATTGACGAGAATCAAGATTGGGAGCCAAGGTATGTAAACAAGGCCTTGTAATAAAACAACAAAGTGTAGTGGTATTTATGCCACCTACAAGCATGTAAAAAATAAGAGCAAGACTTGTTCTTGAAAATGACTTCAAAAGAAAAAGTACTAAAAATAGAAAATACTAATAATGATTCCTTCCATGCTTGCATAAGGTTATGGATGGAGGTTTGGATGAGTAATGGTATTGATGCGATCAAGGATGAGGTTGAGTATGAATCGCATTTCTTCCCTAACTTCTATTGCAATTTCCCTAGTGGATTGGCAATGTTCACAATGTAAGTGATGTGGGTAATGAGGCGGAAATCTTCGGGTTGTTTTGATTTGTGAGTTAGGAAGTTGTGGTGGAAAAATAGGAAAATATGGATCAAAGTCGGAATGATTGAAGTGGTGGTGGAAATAAACCTAGATGTTCTTGTAGTTTAATGGGAGCTAAAGGTGGTGATGTTTCAAGATCATTGAATATTGTGTTTGGAGAAGTTGGAGGTGTCAAAAAGGCTAATTCTTTTTGCTTTGGTTGTTGAGATCTTGTTGGAGTCGTAAGGAGTTCCAAAAGAGTGATTTTAGGTGGTGAGTGAGTTGGTGATGAAGTTGGTGTACTCGTTGGTGATGAAGGAGGTGCTATAATGGAAGCATCTTGTGGTGAGTTAGTTGATGATGATGAGCCATATGATGATGGTTTTCCTAAGCAACAAGATCGGCATGTTAATCCGTGCGGATATCCTAGAGTTTGATTTTGGTATTTTGGAAGGTGGAAGTACAAAGGTTTGGGTTTCATGGAGATGATTGTTTGTACTAGGTGATTCATCTAAAGGGTTTGTGGATGACATGGTGTATTTTGTTTGTGAGGATGAGATGAATTATGCAAGCATTTTGGGAGTTATATATATAGAAAAACAAAGCATTGTAAATCTAATGATTAGATATGAATCTAAGGCATGTGATCATGAGAACACAAGCATTAAAGGGCATACTCCCAAAAATGAAACAAATGTGGATTTTTCATCCAAAGTGAAAAAAATAGAAGGTAAAACAGTTGTCTTCACACGGATCCCACGGATCCTTCCCTTGAGGATCCGGCCCAAGATGGCGGGATCCGTGGGTCCGGTATTCAGGCAGACAAAATTTTCCTTTTAAAAATATTTTTGCCTAGTGTGTGCCTATATGCAAACTATTTGGAGTTGCGGTTATCTCGACTCCTAAGAAGAAAAAGAAAAATAAACTAGAAGTAGAAAAGCATCCTATTGAGATAACCAGAAAACACATATTTAGTACTTGAGTACGTAATTTAGTGTTATCAATGCTCCTAATTCATTGTTGCTTAAATGAATGTACCGGAAAACACATATTAGTTATGTGTCTCCTTTAGCATTCAAAAGACATGAGATGCAATGAAAACGGGTTTTTACTTTGTATTAATAATGAAAAGCGATTTGTCCTAGACGTGAGAAATTGCTTTTGTGAAATTGATAGGGAAGGTATCATCCTTTTAGTTTATTTTGAAAATATATCAAGTGAAAATTTATTTGTTTGTGAGTTGTGCGTGAAATAGAAATCCTAGACTCGAAAAGAAGAAGGCTAGTGTTTACATACCTTGTAGAGTCAAATAAGTTACAACGTTTGTTCCATTAGACCAAGACCAAGACGAAGTAGGTTGAATTGTTCCCGCTTCAACGGTTTGGTGAGGACGTCGGCTATGTTGTCTTCGGATGCTACCTTCTCAATAGAGATGTTCCCTTTTGAACATTGTCTCTTAAGTGATGACCGAATCTCTATATGCTTTGTGCGAGAATGCAATCTGGATTCTTGCTTAAGTCGATGGCACCTTTGTTGTCACATAGGATGGCTATGTCGCTTAGATGAATGTCGTAGTCAACTAACGCTTGTTTCATCCATAGTGCTTGTTGGCATGCTTTGCCGGCGAGACATATTCGGCTTCGGTTGTTGATATTGCTAGTGCCGTTTGTTTCTTAGAAAACCAAGATGTTAAACAACATCCCATGAAAGTACATACCCCACTTGTACTTTTTCTATCAACGTAAACACCTGCATGGTCAGAATCTGCATATTCAATTGTTTCTACTCCCGTGCCCTTAGGATACCATAATCCTAATTGTGTTGTACCCTTAATGTATCTAAATATCCTTTTTACGGCTTCTAGGTGTGATGTTTTAGGGTCTTCTTGAAACCTAGCACATAAGCAAACACTAAACATGATATCCGCCCTACTTGCCGTGAGGTAGAGAAGACTACCTATCATGCCACGATATTTAGTATTATCAACGGATTCGCCGTCTTCATCTTTTGTGAGTTTGGTGTCGGATGACATTGGTGTCCTAATTGGTTTTGACTCTTCTAGACCGAATTTCTTTAACATCTCCTTTATGTATTTAGATTGATAAAAGAAGATACCATCTTCTACTTGTTTGATTTGTAGACCAAGAAAGAAACTAAGTTCTCCCATCATACTCATTTGGAACTCGTCATGCATGATTTTAGAGAAATCATCACACATGTCTTGACAAGTGGATCCGAATATAATATCATCTACATATATTTGCACTATGATTATATGTGACTCTCTTTTCTTAGTAAAAGTGTGTTGTCAACTAACCCCATGGTATTGTTGTTTTAACTAAAATGACTTGAGTCCATCATACCAAGCTTTTGGAGCTTGTTTAAGACCATAAAGGGCTTTCTTTAATTTATACACATGTTTAGTTTTTTAAAATCGATGAAGCCGGAGGTTGAGCTACATATACTTCTTCATTAATGAAACCATTTAGAAAAGCGCTTTTGACATCCATTTGATAAAGCTTTAGATCATTAGCACAAGCATACGCAAGAAGTATTCTTATAGACTCTAATCTAGCCACGGGGGCATAGGTCTCATCAAAGTCTATTCCTTCTTGTTGGTTATACCCTTGGGCAATGAGTCTAGCCTTGTTCCTAGACACTACTCCGTTTGCATCTAATTTGTTTTTATAAACCCATTTGGTTCCTATTATGGTTTGATTACTAGGTGGAGGGACAAGTGTCCAAACATCATTAGAAACAAATTGATTTAGTTCTTCTTGCATAGCCATTACCCAACTCTCATCTTTTATGGCTTCTTGTGTATTCTTAGGTTCTATGGTTGAAACGAAACAAAACAAGCTACTTTGGTTTTGAACTTGAGACCTTAATGTTCGTTCGTTTAGCTTTCCTATGACTTTATCTACGGGGTGATCTTTGGACTCTTTAATGTTTATGACTTTCATTCAAAGGTTCTTCTTCTTCATTTATCTTTTTTTTATTACTATAGCTTCACTTTCTACAATCTCGTCATCGACAAGAGGTGGAGAGGGTTTGGGTGGACTTTCATCAAATTTTATATTTAATGACTCTTCTACCTTCATTGTTTCTTTGTTTAATATGACGTAAGCTTTGCTATTTGGAGAGTAACCTAGAAAGATACCTTCGGTTGATTTAGGATCAAATTTTGTAAGGTAATCTTTAGTGTTAAGAATAAAACATTTGCTACCAAAGACTCTAAAGTGATTTAACGTAGGCTTTTGCCTCCCTGTAACTCATATGGAGTATTTCCTAAGATTGGTCTAATTAAGACTCGATTGAGTATGTACGTTGAAGTATCAAGCGGCATTACACCAAAACGTTTGAGGTATGGATTGTTCATTAAGCATGGTTCGACTCATTTCTTGTAGGGTTCTATTCTTTCTTTCTACTACCCCATTCGATTTGGAGTGTGGAGCCGAGAAGTTGTGAGTAATACCATTAGTATCACAAAAGACTCCAAATTGCACTTCATTATCGAATTCCCTACCATGATCCGTCCTAATAGACACTATAGGACTTCCTAGTTGTCTTTGGATCTTTTTGCTTAATATTTCAAAATAATTAAAGGTTTCCGTTTTGTTCTTAAAAAATTTTGTCCATGTATACCTAGAGTAATCATCCACTATGACCAAAGTGTAGTAGTTGCCTCCATAACTTTGGATAGCGGATGGACCAAATAAATCCATATGTAGTAATTCTAGACACTTAGTTGTAGACACCATGTTTTTAGCTTTATGACTAGAATGAACTTGTTTTCCTACATTACAAGCATCACAAAAGTGATGTTCATATTTTAACTTAGGTAGATCTCTTACTAGATCTTTGGATGATAGCGATTGAAGAAGTCGCATGTTGGCGTGACCCAATCTTTGATGCCATAAGGTCGAAGTATCATCCATAGAGGTAAGACATAGTTTGTCTTTAGGTTCATTACCGATTTTAATGACATAGACTCCATGTTTCCTAATTCCTTTCCTATGGTTATGCCATTTTTAATATCTTACTACGGTTTGGTAAAAGTACATTGCACTTTTTATCACATATTTGTCCTATACTTAAGAGGTTAAAGTTTAGGTTTTCTACATAACACACATCGTTAATGGTTAGAGATTTGTTAGAAATCGTACCTTTACCAATGATTCTACTTTTGCTATTTCCAAACACCACATTACCTCCATTGAAGGATTCATATGTGGAGAATAGATCTTTATTGCGGGTCATGTGCCTCGTGCACCCGCTATCCTTGACCCATTCATTCGGGTCTAGGTCGACCTTTAAGCACACCTAAGACAATAATAAACTCAAAAGTTTGGTCCCCATTTGTTCATGGGTCCATTAGTGTTAAACATTCCATTCATGTTAGACATGTATGGATAAGATGAGTATGCATTCCATGGAGCAAAGTTTTGAAAAGGAAAACCATTTTGCATATTTGGGTTCCATCCCATTTGATGGTTACTTCTTGATAAATTATTAGGTTCCCTAGATGGATTATTTTGAAAAGATGGAGCTTTGTTTCTTGCAAAAGTAGGATTATATTTTGGAGGTGGTTGTCTAGTGGTGACATGAGTTGGTTTCTTCCTATTAACGATAACAAACTCAGTTCTAGATGAAGAAGCTACGTTATTACCATTGCTTGGCTACAGCAGATCCACGGATCCCGGTTAACACTAGTGGTTCCTCTTAAGGGATCCGTGGGATCCGCCACAATAGTGGCTGGTTTTTCTAGTGCCTTAACAAATTTTGTTTCTTTATTTTCACTAGTTGATGGATCAAGTTGTTGAATACCTAAACCTTTTGGTTGTTACCGGTTTTAACACTATCTAATATCATATCTAAAGTATTCGTACTCATTCTAGAAATTTTAGAATCTAGTTGATCAACTAGTGTTTGAAGTTGAACGCAAAGTTCACATTCACCACTTTCTATTTTACCCTTTTCTAAGCGTTTTAGTTTTGCTTTTAATTCTATGACTTCTTTATCTAAACGTTGGTTTTGACTCTTTAAAAGCTTGTTTTTGTTAATTAGTTTTAAGCTAATATTGCATAGTTTGTCATATTCACTATGCAATGAGTCGTCATCAAGTGACGAGCTACTATAGTATTCGTGACATACCTCGTCATTTGCCATGAGACAAATTTCTTCGTCCTCCTCGCCGCTCATTCCCCACGCGCAGCTCACGAACGCCTTTAGATCATCCCGTTTGGGACACTTACTAATAAAGTGGTTTGGGTCCCCACATTTAAAGCAAGTACGATCATATTTTGGCTCTCTTGCTTTTCCGAAAGTCTTTCTTATCGTCATACGGTTGTTTGACGTATCTTCCCTTTCTTCTAAAGAACTTTTTAAAGTCCCTTACGCCATAGCGTACTCCCGTCGTCACTACGAAGAGGAGTTATCTTCATTGCTTGAAGCCTTTTTGGCTTTAAGGGCAAGAGATTTGTGTTTCTCTTTCACCTTTGAGGCTTGAGAATCTTTAGCAAGGACAAGCTCGTAGACTTTTAGGTTGCCTATGAGTTCATCAAGAGTGAGGATTGTCAAATCTTTTGACTCTTCGATCGCCATCACCTTGGATCTCCACTTGGATGGAAGTGCCCTTAGATATCTCCTAACATACGCTAGAAAAAGATTCAACAAGTGCTTGTAAAGATGTAATAATAGTATTAAAGTTAGCAAATGAATGATCTATAGTTTCCTCATCCGATATTGAAAATTGTTCATATTGTTGAACAAATAAATCAATTTTATTATTTTTAACTTGTTGGTTGCCTTGATGAGTTACAACTAAAGAATTCCAAATTTCTTTAGAGGTTTTAAGCATAGAAATTCTTTCAATTTCCTTTTTGGGTAAAGCATTATATAAAACCATTTTTGCTTCACTATTTTTAGAAAGCTTTTCTTCATTTCATCGTTTAGTTTATCATGAGGTATGTTAACTAAATTTCCTTTATCATCTTTTTAGGTAGCCTCAAAATCGCCTTCAACAATAATGTACCAAAGATCAATATCTTTAGATTTCACATATGTTTCTAATCTATTTTTCCAATATATAAAACCATTAGTTTCAAGTAGTGGTGGTCGTTGCATAGATTGCCCTTCCTTAATTTTTTTAACCCATAGTGATCGAATAGTTTTTAAAATACAATTTTACTTTAAAACTTTTATAAACTTAGCTCTTGATGCCAATTGTGGAAAACTAGAAGGGGGTTGAATAGTTTTACCAATTAAAACTTCCTTTTAATCTATTTAGATCGACTTATGTCAATCTATTTGATGTGTGTGTTGGATGTTGATAAACAAGCATGTAAAGGTAAGTAATGAAAAGATTAGAGTAAGAAGCACAAAACCACAACGCAAGTATTTATAGTGGTTCGACTACAAGGTCACCTTCCTTGCCCTACTCCACTCCCCGAGTCACCTACTCGAGAGTTCGTAATCACTACACCAATCTCCTTATGGCGGAGAAGCCTTCACAACGTCGCCTACTTTTTCCGTACTAGGCTAACCACCGGTTCTTCTTTCACCCAAGGTGAACCACTTCTACACAACGTCGCCTACCCTTTATAAGGTACTAGGCTAAGTACCTAGTTCTTTCACACCTTAGGTGAACTACACCTTCACAACGTCGCCTACCCTTTATTAGGTACTAGGTTAAGCACCTAGTTCCATTGCAATGGAGGAACTACTACCACACTACACCAACGACTAATCCCAAAGGAGATCTACTCCTTTACAACATCATCAAGGATATCAATATCCTTGGATCTAATACTAGTCTATCTTGTACATCGAAACACACCATATCGAATGTACATCTAAGGCACCTTCACTAATGCCTTTGACTAGATCTACAAGACACCTTTCACTAATGTCTTGTGTCTTCACTTCTAAGCACCTTCACTAATGCTTTCTTTTCTTGACTTCTAAGCACCCATCACTAATGCTTCTTAGTCTTGACTTCCAAGCACCTACCACAAGTGCTTTATCCTATAGACGATAGATACCCTTCACTAATATCTTCGTCTTGACTCTTAAGACATCTTTCACTAATGTCTTCAACACTACACTTCTTTGAAGAAAGAAAGGAATCATCAACAAGAAGACTTAGTAGCCTTGATGATGAGGAAGCATGGCAACTCATGGACTTGAGCTTGCTTGACTTCAAAGGTGGTGATCTTGCCTTTAAGAGGAACCTAAAAGATCACACAAAAACAAAACTACAAACATAGATCTCTTGGATCTAAGGTTAGTGATATTTAACTCAGGGGAGAAAGTATACTGAAAGGAGGTGAGAAACAATGAAGAAATGGCTCACTATTTATAGAGGAAAAACCTCTACTGTTCCCCGGATCCCACGGATCCCTACCACAAGGGATCCGGCTAGCACAAAGCTAGGGATCCGTGGTCGGCTCCTCTTTGCCCATGGGTATTTTTGGTTATGGGTCATGGGTCATGGTTATGGGTTGATCCATGGTTTTCTTTCTAGGATTACAATGTGAACTTGGTTAAGTAGTTTATATAAAACCATGGGTTATGGGTCAAAACCATTTGCTAGTATTTTACCCATTTAGTATATACTTGTATTTACCCATTTTAGCATACACTTAGTTTTTACCCATTTTAGTATACTTAGTTTAAGTATATGTTTAACCCAATATGTAAACACTAGTTGTTGTACATATGTATCTAAATCATAAAATCACTTATACTTGTTTTAGTGTTTTATGTGAAAGCTTAAGTGTGTTAGAAAACTATTAACTCAAACTATTTACGTATTCTATTTGTTTCGTTAAAATGATTTTACGTTTGTTATCGACAAAACATTAGAAGATCGTAAAATATAAATAAACGTTTTTACGGCTTATTTGTATTAACAATCTCCCCTTTTTTGTTGATGACAAAACATAAAATTATTTTAAGGAAAAAACTAAAATTTGTAAAAGTTTGAATTTGTAGTTTTTACTTTCTTCTCCCCTTTTTGTCGAAACAAAAGGTGTTTGAAGGAAGGCAACACATTGTTTTTAAGAAAAACATGTGAAAGAATTAAAAGTAAAAGAGATAGAGAGCAAATAAGGGAAAGGATCTAGTCTTTACTCCCCTTGACGAGTCCATCCCTATGTGAAGGCGTCAAGTAAATGATACTAATCTAGTTTGTTTGCAAATAAGTTTGCAAAAGATATCGATCTACGAGACGAATGTGATCCCCCTTGATGATTGCAATTGTTGCAAAGGGATGTCACGAAATGTAAACCTAGTATTGCAAGTAATTTGCAATGTATTGCTTTGACATAAAGCTCCCCTAGCTTTAGGATGTCAAAGTCTTCATATGTAAATTGAATAACTACAAAACAAGGTTAGAAAGCAAGTATAATTCACAATTTCCTGCAAATGTGATTCAAGTTAGTAGAAAGAAAGCTTTCTATCTCACGGATCCCGCGGTTCCCTCCTAGTAGGGATCCGTCTAGGCAAATCTGAGGGATCGTGGCGATGAATAAAGTCAGCAAAGATTGGTATAACAAGAAATGTTAATACTAAAATGAGATATGGATTATATAGTATACTCACATACTCAGAAATATAGCAAGTAGCATGTAATTCCATTTAATAGACAAGAGTTATGATATACATATCGAAAAAACAAGACAATAGACAATACATGACTAGGAATTTCTAGATCCCCTAACGCTTGAAGCTAAGACACCACTATAATCTTCTAGCTCAAGTTTTGTTTAGGTTTAATCTCGTCGAAACGTTCGAGGAGATGATAGAACATGAAACGTTGGTCTTCTCGTACTTCATGTATCAAACTTTCAACATGTTGACAATGATAGCAATCTTTGTCATGGCTAGGTAGTGGTGGTGGATGAAATGAAATGGCTTGATTCGAAGGATCAAGTGAAGCGGCTTGTGGAGCTTCAAGCGATGGAGGGATTGGTGGAGGTGCATTTAAGAATGACTCAACCAAGAATGATGGTGGTGGTAGAGAGTTGTCAACTTCCATATGGTCGGGTGGTTGATTTTGATGATTTGTCATAATCCAAATGGGATTATATGATGAAAGCGCCGAGAAGGAAGCCGGAGCAAGTGTTGACTCAACACCTTGATTTTGAACCATTATTCCTCCTAATGAGGAGAATGTTGTCGCGGATGAGACTGCCTAGGAGGCAAGTCCTCTAAATTGTAGAGGTGTGGTGATGATAGTGGGGATGTAAATGAAATAGCTCTAGGAACCAATGGTGATGGTTTGGTGGAGATGATATTGTTTGGCCTAGGAGGTATGGTGGTGTTTGGCATAGGTAGTTTTGTGGGTACTATCCTTTTAGGAATTGGTTTGATTGGATGATGAAGAGTTCTATCATTTGTTGGTTTGATGGGAGATGATTAGTTGAAAATTTCGTGTATGACACAAGCTCTTTTCATGGGTGGTTCTTTGGTGGATAAGTTACTACTTGGGGTTTTCCTCATGATGAGATGATTTCAAGAGGTTGCAAGACTGAAGTTTAAAGATGAGAGTGATGACTAGGGAGGTCCTAACAAGGTGGTTTATAAACTAAGAGATTTGGCAAGTGCATTTAAGCTTTAAGCCACTAGGATTCATTGGAATGTGATGATTGACATGCACAAGAGTCAACTTGAGAGGTTGCTCTGATCTAGGAACTCATTTAAGATGAGATGGAGTGTTTGAGTTAGGAAGATGAGTTGAAATGATTGTTTTAGCAAGATTTGACCTATACTGTCATCCGGATCCCGGTTCCTCCTCGAGAGGATCCGTCTAAGCTAATCCTAGGGATCCGTCTCTCGGCAGCTATGAAAGAGTGGAAATGATGTTTCTAAGATCTAAGACCTATATCATCTTGAGTGTTTCAGTCCTCCTAAGTGTTTTAAATGAAGGGATGCTTGAGTACTTGAAGGTAATGGGTGATGTAGCTAATGATTGTTATTTATGGAAGGATTTGGAACTTTCAAGAGTACCAATGGATGACCAAGGATGACACTAAAGATTTAAAGTGTCAATTGAATCTAAATGATCCTAGAGATCAGGTTGTGTCTTAGGATAGTGTTTTGGAAAATATCCTAGAAGCTTTGAGATGAAAAAACTAGATTTTGATCAACTTTGATCAACTTGGAGGTGAGGATGATTTATGATCAATTTTGCCATAATTGAAAGATTTCTAAGACTAGATGTGAGGGATCAAGTAGAAAATGAGGTGTGAGTTTAAGAGCGGAAGAGTAATGGATTAAAACGAAATGGTAGATCTACAAGCGTTTTTAGAGTATGACCTCGGTGAGTTATGTATGAATGGGAAAGATTAACCTATCTTGATAAGGACTTAATTTGCCTTAAGACACTATGTTTAGCTTAGTGTGAGTTGTTCTAAGAATGTGTTTGAAATACAATGCTTGTAATTGCATTTTCTGTTCGACGGATCCCACGGTTCCCTAAGAGTAGGGATCCGTCTAGTGTAATTTTTGGGATCCGCCCATCTTTTCAGCGTGAGGACCTTTACTAAAGATATGCAATGATCTTGACAATGCATTATATCTCAAGGATAGTCTAAGGAAGGTTCTAAATACTAAGATATCAAATGTTTTATTTCATGAAGGAAATTGGATTACATTGATAAAGCACGAGTACAAGAGATTTGATCCTATTTTGGAATACTATTGGTTTTCTTGAGTGTTTTCGCTAGGAGGATCATTATGTGATTGATGAGTGTTGGCGGAATCAAGAATGAAGAAAGTCTTCATGAGGGATATGTTTAGCGGTTCCATCATTTTGTTCACAAGTACGTACAACGGACTTTGAAATTGAGGATGGAAGTGCATAACATTATGATAGAGCCGTGTCAAGAACATTCCATAAGGGATGAGTTTATTCTTGGAGCCTTGAAGATTTGCAATTAAGCCTTGAAGAAGTAGGCGATATTTTATGGTTGTTGTGTTAGCAAACAGTACAACATGTGAGCACAACAAGCGGAAGGATTTCTCGATTTCCCTAAGACTCCAAACATTTTCACGTAGGATGAGTGCAAGAGGCTTGTACTCTTCTCGGATATCCCTTGTAAAGATAATGTTTGGATCGGAGTAATATGGTCGAGGTTTGCATATTATGCGATTTAAATCTTCCGGGAGGGTATGTGTGAACAATATGGACTATTTTCTTCACGAAAGTTGAAGAGAGAATCAAGAGACCAATCTTGGGTGAAGGCACATTGTCCATGATTTGGAATCCGGAGGATGTGAGCAAAATGCCCAAGGGTTAGAGTGAACTTTTGGTTTTGATATAAAACCAAAGAGATAGAGAGCGATCCTCGTTACGAACGAGTTCGACTTGACGGAAGAATTCCATTATGAACCTTGGACATATCTTCGCGTTGATTTCAAGAAGACATTCTAGTCCTATGGCTCGGAAGGAGGTATTGATACCTTCTTGAATTGTAGAAGGTGTCTACAATACGTCCTTCATGGAAGTGACGAGTTTCGAGATTATTGAACCCACGGACATGATTGCTAGGTGTGTTGGGTTCGAGAGATGTTGGGTGTAGACGCTAGTGAAAAATCAAACTCATATTCATGCGTCATAGTTGAACCTATAGAAATGACAAGTTAATAAAAGGAAATGTTTGTGGTCAACGTATGTTAATCTAAAGTTTTTACTAGATTTTTATTAACAATGGTTTTTAACAGGAAATACACTTAACTCACTTATGGTTTTGACATACAAGTGAAGTATTACTCTTAGAAGAAAAGAGGTTTTTGATTTGCATGAAAAGCTGTTTTCGAGTGACGGATCCACGGTTCCTTTTCAAAAGGGATCCGGCTAGTATAACTTCGGGATCCGTGGATCGTAATGAAAATGATTTTATAGTTTTATACTACCAAAATATGTTTTATCTTACATTTTCCTTTAGCATGCATACATGACTTCTAATGTATCACGAAAGAAATGAAACATATAAATCAAAAGAAATGATAAACACACTATAACAAAAGCAACCTAGATAAACTAGATCATTAATAATATTGCATTTCAATGCTAAGGATGATACAAAGGATTGGGTAAATGACCCTAATATAGATTAACAACACAAAGTAAATGTCTCCGTATGTGAACTTCATCATAGGGAACACAAGTGCAATGAGTGTTATGGCGATGAGCACGAGTGCGATGTAAACCATGTTGATGACGGATCTTCTTGGTTTCGGTTGAGGAGGAAGATGAAGTTTTTTTTTTTAAGTGAGAGGGAATTTTTGAAATTGGATGATTTGAAAAAGGTGAGGATTTGATAGATAGGTCGACGGTGAAAGTTTTTATAGGGAAGGAGGAATTTTTGAAATTAGTGTTATGTTTTATTATTGGATTTAAAGGAAACAAAACATAAGTTTTATATACCATGATTTTAGACGAGAAATAAAACACGTATGTGAGAAAAAGGCTTCCTAATGAAGCTTCATGTAAAACATGTATAAGCACAAAAGATAATCATATAAATACCTAAATAGGTATACTTAATTATCAAGCAAAGTAAAAAGAAAATCATATCTCTAGCGTACTTAGGAATGTCTTTACAAATGACACAACAAATGTCACTTAGACGATTCCCGCTCCTTTAAGATACCTTCTTAAGGAAGGTATTCTTGTTACCAAGCGACTCCTAAAGCTTGGTGGGTATGAGCTTTGACTAATCAACATGACAAAGAAGATTAGTGCAATTAAAAAAATAAATAAGAAAAATGTTGTTATCAAATCAACATCCAAACATATAGTTTTAAAAGACATGGTGTTTGTTTTTATGAAAGACCTTCTTTGTAGTTTTCAATTAACCATGGATCGTATCAAGTTTTTAAAGTACAATATACTTCAATAAACTTGGTAACGAAGCTCTGATGCCAATTGTGGAAAACTAGAAGGGGGTTGAATAGTTTTACCAATTAAAACTTCCTTTTAATCTATTTAGATCGACTTATGTCAATCTATTTGGATGTGTGTGTTGGATGTTGATAAACAAGCATGTAAAGGTAAGTAATGAAAAGATTGGAGTAAGAAGCACAAAACCACAACGCAAGTATTTATAGTGGTTCGGCTACAAGGTCACCTTCCTTGCCCTACTCCACTCCCAGAGTCACCTACTCGAGAGTTCGTAATCACTACACCAATCTCCTTATGGCGGAGAAGCCTTCACAACGTCGCCTACTCTTTTTCCGGTACTAGGCTAACCACCGGGTTCTTTCACTCCAAGGTGAACCACACCTACACAACGTCGCCTACCCTTTATAAGGTACTAGGCTAAGTACCTAGTTCTTTCACACCTTAGGTGAACTACACCTTCACAACGTCGCCTACCCTTTATTAGGTACTAGGCTAAGCACCTAGTTCCATTGCAATGGAGGAACTACTACCACACTACACCAACGACTAATCCCAAGGAGATCTACTCCTTTACAACATCATCAAGGATATCAATATCCTTGGATCTAATACTAGTCTATCTTGTACATCGAAACACACCATATCGAATGTACATCTAAGGCACCTTTCACTAATGCCTTTGACTAGATCTACAAGACACCTTTCACTAATGTCTTGTGTCTTCACTTCTAAGCACCTTTCACTAATGCTTCTTAGTCTTGACTTCCAAGCACCTACCACAAGTGCTTTATCCTATAGGCGATAGATACCCTTCACTAATATCTTCGTCTTGACTCTTAAGACATCTTTCACTAATGTCTTCAACACTACACTTCTTTGAAGAAAGGAAGGAATCATCAACAAGAAGACTTCAATAGCCTTGATGATGAGGAAGCATGGCAACTCATGGACTTGAGCTTGCTCGACTTCAAAGGTGGTGATCTTGCCTTTAAGAGGAACCTAAAAGATCACACAAAACAAAACTACAAACATAGATCTCTTGGATCTAAGGTTAGTGAGATTTAACTCGGGGGAGAAAGTATATTGGAAAAGGGGTGAGAAACAATGAAGAAATGGCTCACTATTTATAGAGGAAAACCTCTACTTGTTCCCGGATCCCACGGATCCCTACCACAAGGATCCGGCTAGCACAAAGCTAGGGATCCGTGGTCCGCTCCTCTTTGCCCATGGGTATTTTTGGTTATGGGTCATGGGTCATGGGTTATGGGTTGATCCATGGTTTTCTTTCTAGATACAATGAACTTGGTTAAGTGGTATATATAAAACCATGGGTTATGGGTCAAAACCATTTGCTAGTATTTTACCCATTTAGTATATACTTGTATTTACCCATTTTAGCATACACTTAGTTTTTACCTATTTTAGTATACTTAGTTTAAGTATATGTTTAACCCAATATGTAAACACTAGTTGTTGTACATATGTATCTAAATCATAAAATCACTTATACTTGTTTTAGTGTTTTATGTGAAAGCGTAAGTGTGTTAGAAAACTATTAACTCAAACTATTTACGTACTCTATTTGTTTCGTTAAAATGATTTTACTTTTGTTATCGACAAAACATTAGAAGATCGTAAAATATAAATAAACGTTTTTACGGCTTATTTGTATTAACAAACATTATCCACAACAAGGAGCAACTCTAACTCAAATGGTTCTACCACCATCTAGTCTTCAAGTACAACCTTACACAAACGTTTACAATCAACATCCATCAAGGAATACTATGAAGGAACCGACTTGATTTGCAAAGATGTGTGAAGCTTTAAGTAGCCAAAGAATCAATTCATGAGTAGCAGGATCACTTGATAGACCTCCAATGCTCACTCCCGGAAACTATGATCAATGGGTAATTAGGTTATTTAGGTTTTGTGATCTAAAGAAACCACATGGAAAGTTCTTAAAGAAGGTTATATTGGAAGGTCCATTCTAGATGCCTATTGTCGTTACACAGGAGATCTAATGCTATTCCACCTAGAGATGATCTCACCAAACATTGCAAGCATTCTTCACCTTTCGGTAATGAACTTCTACACTACGAAGCTGATGAGCTAGCAATGCAATATATCCTTTTAGGATTACCCAATCCAATCCTTCGAAGCTGATGAACTTCTACACTTCAAAAGACTGCAAAAGCAATGTGGGAACATATTCATCTTCTCATGGAAGGCACTGCACTCAATCAAGAAGACATGGAATCAAAAATCTACTTGGCTTATGAACACTTCATGATTGAACCAGGAGAGACATTAGAGTCATTTCATCATCGATTCTCAGAAATCATCAATGATTTGGATAAACACAACATCATCATGCCAAGAATTGCAGTCAATACAAAGTTCCTAAGTAGTCTTGGTCCTGATTGGGAGGAGTATGTCATTTTCCTCCGTCAAGCGAAGAATCTTCATCATGCTTCATATGGATTGTTGTATAACTATTTGAAGCCTCATCAAAAATAAGTTGATAAGGAAAGGGTTAACCGTGGCCAAACTATCTCACCTTCACTTCCGGATAATCAACAACTTGCTTTGTGGGCTCAAACTAGTTATCCTCCTCAACCAGCTCCTCAACCAACTGCCACAATCACACCATATGATCCGTCACAACAACAATCTCAACAAACTCAATTGGTTCCATACAACAACAACAATGATCAAGCACTTTATAGTGAAGCTAATGAGGACTCAGATGATTTCGATGCATTGCAACAAGGATTTTTTATGATTGCTAAAGCTTTTGGCGTTATACAAACAAATCCAACAATCGCATTCGTTCCTCATCAAACACAAGGAATCGGGCTATTGTGAACAATGGGCGAGTTGAAGTTCAGAATCGTGGTTATGGTCGTCAGATGGGCGGTGGTCAAGGGTTTAATGCTATGGGTAGGAATGACATGGGTGCTCCACAACAGAGAGCTCAAGTGGTTGAGCAGGGTAATGCTCGAGAATGGGATAAATGGTCTTATTTGCTACAACTGTAATGAGAAGGGACACCTGGCTAATGCATGCCCAAAGCCGAGGACTATGGGAAGTGCTTATCACAAGGAGGCTTTACTTTTGGCTCTTAAGGATGAAGCTGGTGGAACTCTCACAGGACAAAACGAGCTTTATGGCGGATGCACAGGACTTCGGATGATGATATGGAGGACTTGCAGGCTAATGCACGGCGTTGATGTTGATGGCACAAATGCAAGCTCTTCACATGAGTGACACAGGCCCAAAGGTGTATGACTGATGGCTTGTCTCGGTACCGAACAAACCATAATCATCTCTGATCTACTATTTCCACCAACATCTGAATCCGACGAGGCTCAGAATGTTCAACATGAGTCGTCCACATCTCATTTTGACGATTCTCAACTAGACACCGTAGTTACATTTGATGATCAAGATGATCCTTTGGTTACCTTTGATACTCAAATTGACTCCGTGGTTATAATTGAGGATCACGAATAGTGATCATGTTGTGACTCACGTTGAACCGTGAACCTTTGCCTAATCCAGATATTGACCTCTTACTTAAAGATTATCAATCCCAAATGGATGAATGTCGTTCATTAAATCAGCAATTACGATAAAATGCACATTAACCATGGATATTGAATGCTTAAAACGGCAACTCAATTTTTTCAAAACTCAAGAAAAACATGAAAAAGGTTTTGAAGTCGCTTTTGCTAAATCACACCAAAATGAAAAATCTTTAGAACGACAGATTCGTGATCTAGCCGAATCGAAGAATGCTTTGTCGTCTCAAATAGAACAACTTAACATGAACATAAAAAACAACTTAACGCTCTTACTTTGGAAACTCAAAAAGCCAAGGCTGAGTTGTTAACTTGTCAAAAGCAGTTCTCTGCGTACAAAAAGCATTCAGCGTAGCGAATAGATGACCATCTTGAAGAAATTGTCAAACTTACAACACAAACTCAAAGAGTTTTGAAATGTTGTTTACAAACATGGTGAGTCAATCACAACTATTCAAAAGTTTACTTTAAAACCCAATCCAAATGGATATGGACCGAATCTTCTAGCGATTACAAACCAAAGCTTTCAAACAAAGCATTCAAACCAAATCACGAAGTTTCGGTCTGAGAATACAAAATTGATGATTTTGTTATGAGTGTTGTTGAATATCATCGTCAAGAGGAATTAGATGCGAGAAGGAGAGTCGATCAAAATTAAAAAATGTTGTTTATAACAAACCATTTAACTATTCAAAAGCTGTCACTTTCGTCACACAAACGGATTCTTCTAACACACCTAGGATTATTACAAAAGCGTCTGCGAGGTCTTCTAATGTTGCTCCCCAACCAAATTATGCACAAATTTATGGTCCTTTACCTTCACTCGTTGAAGTAAACTCAAACAAAAATCGTCAAATTCTTAGATATTTTGACATTTTCACCGACCTCAAACTTTTAGAGCGTGAGATTGAATTTTGACGAAATAAAATTTTCAATGCATACTCGGTAGCGAGAACAAAGAGATATTTTTGAAAAAGACTTTTACCCCATGTTAAAAAATTTAAAAATTGTGCATTATATTGGGAAAGGGAATTTCATAAGGAACTTGGATTGATGAAAATTGTTTTCGAGAAAGCGAAACATCTATTTCGAATACAAAGCGTAAAAGAAAATGTTACGAAAAGATGTTGATCGACTCTTGGAAGATGTTATCATCTTGATATCCATAATGTTGTGTTATTCCATACTTTGTCATATGCATCGATTATATCTCTGGCGATTCTGTTGATTCGTTGAAATTGTTGAGAATCTTGATAATGTGCATCGGATCGAGTCTTTAAAAGTTGAAAATGAAGCGAATGTTAAGCGAGCTTTCAAATGCAAAACGTCGTCTTCTTTGGTGTCAAAAAGATTGTCATTCTCGTGAACTCGCTTGGCAAAACAAAATCGCTCGATTGCAAGCAAAACCTTTAATTCAAAACCTGAGCAAGCTGGAT